>OZ007573.1:19915035-20352535 GCA_963931925.1 Onchidella celtica | reverse complement strand
CTATGCACGAGAGAGTAGCACATAACAGTCCAGTGCTCACAAAGGAGAGAGGAAAAACTGAAGTACGTATGTACTGCATTGTGATACGAGATTTATGTAAATATTACTCATGCATTTCTCTGGATGAAGTTTCAGTGAACCAATGCGTGAGGCTGATCAACGTTGGCAGGGTGATTATTTGATTTTACCCCTTTTCTCTCTCTTTCTCTCTCTCTCTTTGTCTGTGCATGTGTGTGTTTGTTTGTGCCGTCCATCTGTCTGTCTGAGTGTCTGTATATTATATGGCTGTCTGCCTGTTTTTTTTCTTGTGATCAGTTTATTTCATCTTCATCTGAACGCTTTCTTTTTCTTTCTTTCTTTCTTTCTTCCCTTATCCTCAGTTTCCCAATTCTATCTATCTATCTATCTATCTATCTATCTATCTATCTATCTATCTATCTATCTATCTATCTATCTATCTATCTATCTATCTATCTATCTATCTATCTATCTGCCTGTCCGTTTATCTGTCTGGCTCCCTTTGTCTGCCTATCTCTCCATCTGTCTGTCTACCATTCTGCCTGTCTATGATTTCTACAAGTAAACCATCCCAGATAACTGCCCCTATCCCAGGTGTCTGCAATGTCTAACTCATTCCGTGCTGTTCAATCCTACCTTTAATTCTACCCTCCTCGTTAGCATCCTTAGCTACATTACTAACTCAGACTGTGACTATAATTGAAACACTGAATCTAGACTGGGTCTATGTCCTCGCCAACGGGTAGGAACATGTCCTCATCATGAGATCTTGTGTGATTGTTTCGGCATCTCTTGGTTTTACCCGTACTCATTATCTGTCCAGAATTAATGATCAGCTGCGTAAGCCCTGATTTCCTTTCTTACAGGACAAACCAATTTTGCTATAGATCTTGATCTATACCTGTAGACTTGTACATACTCGACGGACCTTCATCACGCGAAGCTCTTGATTGGAAGGCATCGTACCCTCGCAAGCAATTATTGTCCCATTGTAGGGGGGATATTCTTAAGTCATGCGATAGAAGGGTTGAGAACCGTCTCAAACAGAAAATTATGAGATTCTCACACGGAACTGACCATAAGTTATACGCTGACAGATTTCCATCAATGTATCATGTACTTTCCCGATATAGCGACTTATAGTGGAGATTAATGCTTTTGTTACGTGTTCCTAACTTTGCACGATGGTATTAAGACACACTGGGGACATTGATCTTGGTATCAGCGCTAGGACTAATTTATCACTTGTGATATGATACTTTAAGGCCCCGCGGACAACAACCGATTTTCGTCGGCCAACTTAGTTGGATGGTGACGTCATGGCGTCTGAAACAACTTTCTGTTTTCACATATTTTCTGTCACAGGCTGAATCCATCCCAGTGAGATAACAAGCTAAAATAATATTTAGTTAATTAACATTTTGGGTAGACGACCGCCAGAGGTGGAGGTAGTTGGTGCAATGCTCACTAGTGCAGTGCCCCAACGACTCTCGAAGGAATTAACTCTTTGTGCGCCATGAAGTTTTCCACATTTGCCGATACAGGAAGCAAACAGTGGGGGAGATGAATGAAGACTAACAACAGCAACATCTATTAATAGAAAGCCGAATGTCTTTCTTCCCGATACAAAATCGTCTAGCATACTTGTGCACCAATAGATCGGTGATTGGCACAAACATGACCAGCGGAAGAACCGACATTATCGGCTATTGGCGCACAAAGAGTTAAGCGATCCAGAGACTTTGGGTAGATACCGACAATACTGTCTCTCCTTTCCATAAAAGAGTTTAAATCGTGGCCACCAATACAGGAGTGGCCTGACTCCACTTTTGTCGGAAATTGAGATAACCTTACGAGGGTATTGAAACATTTTGGTTTTTCAACGGAATAAAGGTCTAACTCCCCCGAAACTCAATAAAAAAAAAATATTTTTTTTTTGGTGTGTTTTCTCTGAGCCTACTGTTAAAATTAAAGAAAAACAAAATTTCAACTCAAATTTCTAAAAAAAAAAAACAATCAACGACTGGATGACCACTCTTTCATTCTGAAAATTTCTGAAAAAAAATCTCTTGACAAAATATTTTACCACGGCTCTTGAAGAAAAGTTAAGGACCTTCATTAAACAGACATCCTCAACATTCCTTTAGTTCATGAATAGAAATGCCAACATGTTACTGTTAGTCAGGAGCTTAAAATAACCTCTGTATATTATACTTTTATTATTATGTTTGTTTTTATGTTCTTGTTGTTCTTTAGTCACGTTAGATCAGCGGTTCTCAACATTTGTTTCGTTGTAGCCAGCAACCTTACGTCAATCAGATTTGATTGTCGTTGGATTGATAGGTTTACCGTTAGGGCGGGTTCCCCACATCAAACCGATGTCGGGGCGATGTCGTAACCAGTGGATCATTGTAGGAACGATATCTCTTTTATATGTGCAAACTTCACTTCAACCCTGCGTCGTCGGATGACGAAAGGGTTGCAGGCTGGGTAATGTCTGGTGTCCTTATCTAGGTATCCTGCCTCCGCCCCACCCCACTCCCTCAGAAAGGGAAAGTTCCTCAAGGTTCTGAAGAGCCAGTGGTCTTCGCCATACATTGGGACGGTGGTCTAGAGGCAAGGTGCTCGCCTCTCATGTCGAAGGTACCGGGTTCGAATCCCGGTCGATGCAGACATGTTGGAATTTTGGGATTTTTCTCACATTTTCCTGTCCCTGATCCTATGGTAGGTAAGATCGAGCACCTAGTCTTCTCGGGAAAATACGAAAACTTAGGAGGGCCCGTGTGCACATTGCGCATCTTAAAGATACCTTGGGCGTTGGAAATCGTGAAGAGCAGGCCGTGCAAGGCCGCTGCCCGGGCAAAATTCTAAAAATCTAATCCAGTTCACAATAAGAAATATAAAACAAGAAAAAGTGAGGTGTAAATGCCAAGGGCAGCGAAACCTCCTAAAATAAAGAGCTAAACACGCTACACATTTACTAAATACACTATTACTGATCTTGTCCACAGCATCCACTCAGACACAAGCTACTTATGAAATAGTAAAACACGTTTTGCCTCAATAGCTATGACGAGCGGAGCAGAACGGATGCTGTAGACAAGTATACAGAAGCAAAGAGAGTTTTACTTTTTCATTGGTCATTTTCCGTAAAACAGTAGAACGGAATGGATGACAAGACCACGTACCTTGACATTTCTGGATCTCCTCTTCTTTGAGATGATATTTCGCCCCGTTCAAGCCATTCTAGAACAAATCTTTAGCATTGCTTTGTTCTCCTACCCCAGAAATCTCAATAGGTCTCCCCCAGAGGCACGCTTCCCCCCTGGGATAATACACATGAAAGCAAATGAAGAAAGATACAGCAGATCGTTTTGCCCTCTGCAATTAGCCTCAACAAGACTTCGGCTAGATGTGTGCCATATTTCACTGAGGTTCCTTGCCATGTTACTTCTCGTAGGCCTGTTACCGGGTTTTTGAGTTATGATGTATGTTTATGGCGGAAAAATATTCCAGGTTTTCAAAGATTTCCTTTTCCACGCCCAAATTTGGCATTGTTCAAAATTTTTCAACATGGCTATGTTTGGTATCATTTTAAAGTTTATTATCCCAGGGCTCTGAAAATATGACTTTTAGGAGCAGGAGGCTATTCAATTATGGGGGGGGGGGGGGGGGGAGGTGAGCCAAAATGGACTAGCTGCCCGAAACACAAAATTTTCAAATTGAAAAAGCCCCTGTTTGTGATGCTTTCTGTGATGACTGAGGCTTAAGATGTTTGTACGTGTGTAAACTAAGTGTGCTCTAAAACATTCTGTGAAAGAGAACTTACCTCATAGGAGAATAAAGTGATTCTTATCTATCTTATATGATGAGAACCACTGTCGTTAGATCCTTCACAGACTGACGGTCTTTCGACAAGAGTAAACTTAAGCGAATTGTTAAGTTTGGCAATTTTCTTTGATGACGTAGACATAAGATTCTATAGAGGAGAGATGGCAGCTTTTAAAAGAATCGACCGGTCTTGATTAGACACACCTAGGCAAAAAACAACGTGGGCGGGGAGGGTGTGGCACGCCCGGGCATTGGCCTGGAGTAAATTGAGTTAACGTCACGTGAATAGTTTGTAAAATCTGGAGAGGTATTTCCTTATCGACAAAATGTCTAGAACTTTTCAAATAAAGGTTAGGTTGGGTTAGTTAAGCCCTTCCACAGTTGCCGGAAAGCCTCGCGGGAAGATTCAAGCATTGGTCCAAAGCAAGATGTGTGGCCCTTGTTGGAGTGAGTGTTTCTGAAGAATCTCAGTCATTCCTTCTATCCATCATTTCTTGGTCTTCCTCTGTTAAATGAAAGCCATCTTTATTAGCTCTTGAGGATTCCAGGAAAGGCAAAAAGATAGATGTGTGAAATATCTGAAACATAATTTGGTTGTGATTTTCATAACAATCGTGCTTTTCTTTTAAAAGTGTTGATAATTTATCACGTCGAGCTGGCTCATTGGTCATTTGAATTTAATAAAGTTTGCAATATTGACACCAACCCTTCCAGTAAATCAATAAAATATTGGATTCGACTGGTTTATAACTAAAATGATGTTTTTTTTTTGCTTCTTTCTCAAAAGCAGTCAACGGGGCTTAGATCCCTCCTAATTGTAACCCTTCAATTTTGTACGACTAATTTAGTTTCTCTCGGTCATCGAAAAGTGGAAAGTAAACAAATAAAAAAAGCCAGCCGTGACGCGAAATGTTGCTTTAGGCCATCTGCAAAATTTTGTATTTTGACATAATATACCAGGGGTATCCAAACTTGCTTAATGTAACAGCCACATACGATGAACTTTAGATGGTGAAGAGCCAAAAAGATATGAACAAAATTTACACACACGTTTTTTATTGTACACACACATTTTGTTCCAAAGGGTTTACATAAATATTTAGAAATACATGCGTGCAACAGTATTTACTCATGATTGTATGCCGTTATCTGTTAATTTGTATTAATTTCAGTAATTGCAAAGTACACAAACACACCCACACACACACACACATGCACATATGATATACATATATACCAAATATTTTAGAAATCTTAATTGAATATTGTTTTAACTAAACTGAATGTATTAAATTCGGTAATGAACTGCGCGAAAATCTAAGAAACTAATATAGGAAATTAACATTAACGATAATGAAAAAAAGAGGTCAGCCAACATAATTATAATAATATACTTCCACGAGGGGCATATTGATGGTCGAAGAGCCGCATGTGGCTGGCGAGCCGCGGTTTGGCCACCCCTATACCCTCCTTTTTCGTAACTCAGCATTACTGATAACACTACAGTTCCTACAACGACCCCACGACTCTCTTCATGCCTGGCATGGATGGAGTACTAATGTCACATACGGACAGCGGTGTTCTATAGCGAGTTTTATGTCTTTTTCCCCCAGCCTACAGGTCGAGCTGGTTATTATCATCAACGGGCAGAACACGGTCTCGCATGTATTGTTACTTGATATACACACAGCTAGTCAGGGGAAATATAAAACCGCCCATTCAGTAACTAAACAAGACGTACACGGGGTACAGTGAGTACATCCCTGGAATATCAAGTTTATCTTAAGTATTTTTTAGACTCGGAAGGGCAAGGGTTGTTGCCCCCAGCTTATGAAAAGCGTACAAGGAGCAAGTATGTTTGCTTGGAAGGGGGCATTGCCCCCAGTGTATGAAAAGAATATATGGAGCAAGTGCGCGGGCCCAGAAAGGGGCATTGCCCCCCCCCCCGGGATGAAAAGCGTACACGGAGCAAGTATTTGGGCTCTGAAGGGGGAGGGGGGTTTGCCCAAGTGTATGAAAAGTGTACATAGAGGAAGGGGTTGCCCCCTCACCCGGTGTATGAACGCCGTAGATGGTGCAAGTACCTGAGGAGCTCGGAAGGGAGAGGGGATTGCCCCAAGTGTATGAAAAGCATGGAAAGGGGGTGGAGGTGAGGGGGGGGGGAGGAGGGGGGAGGCTGTTTAGGAGCGCAGGTACTTTTTCAATAATGGTAATAAATTAAGACGTTTTTGGCTTTATTTAATCATGTTTCCAAAGAATAGTGAAATATTGTCCATGCAAAATATAACTTAAAACTTGATATAGAACGTGAAGGCCATATCATGGACATCTACCATTTTAACGGCTGTTCACTCGTATAGGGAAAGGAGAAAAGCCAAGAGTATGAAGAGAATACAATCATTATGGTCGGGAAATTTGGGAGGGCGAGGTTCCCGGGGGGGGGGGGGGCGGGAATTCGCGACGATGGTTCTTGTTTGTTCCAATTCCATTTTTGGCACAACTGAGAAATGCGGCTTGAAACTGTTGCGGGTTTAGTATTATCATAAGGGGTTAAAATATATCGGAACTGTGAAACAGCTTGATAAGTGCCACAAAGCATTTTATACAGGTCACAAAGTGTACATTTCTTACACCTTTTCTGCATACTGAAAGATCTCCAATATTTCAGAAAATGGAGATAAAACACACACGGCCTAAGGTTTGCTAATGGCAGTACCCAGCGCATATACTTTATAGATGGCCTTTAGCAATAAAATCCACCAACTAAACTAACAGGTCGAAAACCTAAAAGGTCAAAGGCATGCGGGTCTTATAGATTAGTCGTAGTGATTTCAGAAAATCAGGAAGCCCTGTCTCAGATTAAAAGCTGAAACAGGAAGAAATTAGAGAGATTATATTGATCTGTTGACACGAAACGTGGAAACACTCCTTGACGCGGGGCAGGTGTCGGATTTTAGTTCTGTGTCTTACTAATGTTTCTAGTGACCCCAGCAGATCACTGGTGTGGGAGTCTCGTACTTATCGATTTCCAGAGCTTAATACTAATTTCACGGGGGGAGGGGGGGGACATGCATAAAGTGCGTCCGTCTGGGAATAGGGACGGGGAGTTGGGGTGGAGGTAGGGGAGATTGCCCCCAGAGTAAGAAAACCGTACGGGAGGCGGGTGGGGACTTTCCTGAGAGCGCACCTACGCTTTTCATTTCCGGTAAAGAACTTAGTTTTTGTTGTTGTTTTTCAACAGAATCGAGATGTTGAATCATAAAAAATAATATTACAATCTTGTAAGGCTTCCGTCGATCGTCAAACGATCATGGATGTGCATCCAATTTATTAATAGTCCTGTCTATCTGGTTGTCTGGGGCAGCGTCTGGAGACCGATGCGAGAGTGGCAGTGTCTCTGGCAGGTGTCACATTTATGCGCTGTCTCTGGTCTGTGGGAGCTGATGCGCTCCTTTCTTCGGGCCCGTTTCTCCGCCCCTGCCATTCATCATTCTCCTCCTCCCCCAACCTGAAGTGCTGGTTTAGGGTGCCTCTCCATCCTGTCTGGTCAGCAGCAAAGTCCTCCCAGCACTCAGCATTGATGCTGAGTGAATCCAAGTCCTTCTTACAAACATTCTGTAACTGAGCTGTAGGCGGCCAGTGGATCTTCTCCCGGACGTCAATTCTCCATAGAGGATGTCTTTTGGAGTGCGGCCATTATGCATTCGTTGGACGTGTCCCAACCAGCGCAGTCTAATCTGTCTGAGCAGGGTTTACTGCTAAAGGCTATGTATAAAGTATGTACGCTCGGCAATGCATTTCACGTGCAGGCATGTTGGAAAGTGGATTTTTCTCATATTTTCAGGTCCCTGGTCCTATTGGGGGGTAGGATCGAGTAGTTCTTGGAAATTGGATTTTTCTCATATTTTCAAGTCCCTGGTCCTATTGGGGGGTAGGATCGAGTACCTAGTCTTCTCGGATAGGACGAAAAAATTCGGAGGGCCCGTGTGCACGTTGCGCACGTTAAAGATACCTTGGCAGTTGGAAATCGTAAAGAGCAGGCCGAAAGGCCGCTGCCCGGGCAAAATTGAAATTAATAGATTAAAATTTATCCATATCATCTCCCCCCCCCCCCCCGCCAACAAGTAAAGTGAGGTGTAAATGCCAAAGGCAGCGAACCTCCTAAAATAAAGACCTCAAATCAATGCATTTCACGATCAAATTAGTAAAATTATATTTCTGATGAAAAAGTCAAACATGCAGCTCCATGCAGTCAAATGACACAAACTCAAGGGTAGACTATCGTACTTCTATTGCTTCGCGTTAGTTTAGGCAGGTAAAACTATCATTTGTCCACTAATGCGGGACTAGTTTCAAATATAATAGAAGGGGAAAGTCTCGTAACTTGAAATATACCTGTTCATTTATAACACTTAATTTCTATGATATTTAAAACAAAAATAAAGAGTAAAAAAAAGAAAACAAGACAACAAAAAATGTTTAACCATTAGTTTTCAGAATTTAACCTCCAGCTTGTAATACAACGTGAGGGCTGTCGCTGGCTTCAAGCATGCCAAATATATCAATTTTTGAGTTAAAAAAAAAACAAACAAGAAGGCTCTAGTGTGAGATATGAACTGTGGAGTCAAGTGGGACCTTGCGCACTGGCGAAACTGAGTCTAGTCTGTGTGTCACCATGTCGAGTGTCTCAAAAATGTCTTGAGTCCGTGAGACAGCTGGCGGAAAGAGAGACCTCAAGAACTAAGTCAAGACAGACAAAAAAAAAACGGACTTGAATCTATTCAGTGCTCCGCCAGCTCGAGCATAGTCATCAGCATAAGGAGTGAAACACACCAACGCTGGTGCAGACGCCAGACTGGCGGTTCGCCTTCCATCCATTTTGCTTCATACTAACGCAGTAGACGCTGCCCATACTCTGAGCCAGCGGGCAGTGCCTATTGGCTAGTGTGAAGCAAAGTTTATGGGCGGCGAAGCACCAGTCTGGCACCTACACCAGCGTTGGTCTGTTTCACCCCTAATAACATTTGACATGATAGTCGGTTACAGTCATTATTTCAACCTTTTTTTACTGAGTTGTGATGACTCTTGGCAGCCTTTTCGTGTTGTTAAAAGTCACGAAATCCTTACTGTATCTTTCACGAACCCTTTGTTATGTATGGCAACGTTACATAAAAGGACATTTATCATTAACTAGATGACGTACCGGGCATTGCCCGAAATAAACCTATACTCTCTCTCTCTCTCTCTCTCCCTCTCTCTCTTTTTAATAACAGACTTCAGTCTTGCTTCAGAACTCATGCGCGGACACTACGCGCTAAACTGAATACTTGATATGGTTACTTTTTATGATACGATACTGTAACAGAATGGCGACAAGGTGGAGAATGAAAATTAGAACTGTTGACAGCACGACGAAACAATGCATTTACTATCAATTTAAAAACAAAACTAATAAAAACATCAAAACGTCGGTACACCCTCCACGGTATTTGAAATGTACATGCAAAATTTGGTTACTGTAGGTGGCCTAATAAAAAAGCGTTTTGCGTTCAAAGGTGGAGAACTAGCGAATTATAGATATAGATGTTCTACCCACCATAAGGCTTTGCAGCTGAGAAACGTAATAATTATAAAATATCACGAAAAGCAATCAAGTCTCTCACCTGGCATGGTTTGCGTTTCTCGGCAAATAGCAGTAAATTTCCAAGTTTCAAGTCTATTAAGTTTATAACATTCCCTTTAACGATCAATTCAAAACGTACGCAGAGAAGATACGGTGAAAATATTTTGAAAAAAAATAAACCCTTTCGTCTCGGTATCCACTGTCTCCGTTCTGTGTTGCCTATAACCTACGGAGTGGGATTAAGAATAGCCAAGAATGGCGCACTTGCTTTGTGGACGGCCCCCTGGCTTATCATGGCAAAAACGGCAACCCCTATCCCCACAATAACAGAGAGCATAACATCTACAGCAAATTGTTCTTCGTCGTAGCGAATTTTTTTTCATTTGGGACTTCAGGGGAAAAATACAGACATTTAGACATTATTATACACTATATGCTTTGTGCGAAATAATGAGATTGCCAATAAGAAAACTCGGCTTAAGTCGGCAAAGCTGATTTTGAGAAAAACGGCTTTGATGTGAAAATATGGGTCCGACACAAACTTCCGACTTGGCTGTTGTTAGGGGACCGTAGCATGTTACAGGGTAAACTGTAGATAAGCAGTGAACACTACTCACTACGATCTCTATAATGGCTTTGTAATTAGACTACGGTCTCCTAACAACAATCACTCCAATATTACTTGGTCAATTAGCTATTGCCACTTATAGGGTTAAATTTGTTTTAGGAGGGTTACTGATTTCAATTTATCAGAAATGTCTTGTCTTTTATGTACAGAACTCAAAATGTCATGTTGCCGACTTAAGCCTGGTTTTCTCATGTACACTCACATATGATTGAGAAACACACACACACACAGAAAATCTGTGGAGTCGCTGCAAGGCTTGAATCAAAGTCAAAATTACTCTGGCAAAAAGAAAAAGTTGTATAGGAAAGGCTAACGTAAGATATAATACATAGCCGGTGTCAGGGTTAGAACTTGAATTGCCGTGCTGGGTCACGGTTTTGTTTGTTTCATGCCATCATTGATTTTGGCCAGTCCAAACGTCCTTGAACTATTCCCGTGGACAGTTTGTTTTTGTAACGCTTTTCTTAGGGATGGAAAGAAGGTGGGGCAAGATAGAACGAATGGATAAATTAACAGTGACGATGCAGTTTCGACCCCGTGGTTTGGGTGTACTTTAACAGGGAAAGACGGGGCGAATAAGGAGTGAATAAATTCGTACATAAAACGTTTAGGGTGTAGAGACTTTGCGAACGGTTTTGACATAGTTGAGTTACTTTGTCTGTTACTATTAATAGAATCTATTGGCGCTGCGAGCGGAGCTCGAAGTGGATGCACCAATCAAATTTGAGCAGTCACGTGGATTTGCAGCAGAAGATAAGCGGAGACATGTTTATGCTACCTCACTTCCATGTAGAATTTCCAGCTACGAGGGTGGTCGGCTAAAGGTTCAGCCAGAGAGAACCAACAGACTGTTAACGTCATGTCTATGTCCTGGATAGACAATGAAATATTCCACAGCTATTTTCTCCAGTTCCCTGAAATCGTTTCAGGGAACCAATCGTAAGTGTTGTCACCATGATTCGAGATGATGTGAATCTGACCCTAATTTTCCAGTAGAAGTGCTACCAAAGGGATGCAAGACCATAAAGTTTTACTTGCAATTAAGATCTAGAAAGAGTGACTAATATACACATTTGTAAATTGTAATTGATGTGTCTGGATGAGGCTGGGGATTGCCAGCCCATCCTAGAACAGATCTAGATCTATTTTAACTACGTCAGTGTGTCTTGACGGTTTGATCCTTTATAAGTAATTAACTGAGTTAACATTGTCGTCTGAGACAGAAGAATATTATTTGTGAGATAGTAGGCAGATTATATTTCTGAAGATAAATAAGTACTAAGTAAATTGTGAATGAGTCAGAATGATATGGATTTTCTAATCTTTAAGAACCTAGAGGAGACTTCTAGTTATGTATTTTAGTATTTTCATTTGATGCTGCTGATGTTGTCTTTTTGATATGTAAGATAGACGAAATTGTTAGGAATTTTAAGTAATAAATTTGTGGCCCTACAAGGTCCTTGATATAACGTACTCGAAATTGTTATTAGTGTATGTGGCATGGTATGGCAGAGTAATTTCTAAAACCTCTCGATATTTATTAAAAATGCAGTCGAACACCTAAATTTATAATTTAGTATACCCCAGCTTGTAACACTCGAGGACCCACCTCGTAACAGCCGGGGTCACAACTGAAACTCGTTGCTGTAACAATGAACATCATACTAGATACAGCTCGAAGTCCACGAAAACTTGATGTGGGTGTAGATATTTTGGCCTGTCTGTGTACAATCCTCTTTTGTGTATAATAATACTTTCCTTCTGGCTTCCATGCAACATTTCACACTTCCCTCCCCTCCTTCCCCTACCCCCTCTTTGTTGCTGTTGTGGGGATAATGTTCATCGGTTCATGACAGTTTTCGGCGCTTGAAGTTCCGTGTTTGGTAATTCTCTACTATATTATTTATAACCCTGAGACATGTGAAATCCGGTGTCTCAGTTTATTGTGACTCTAGACAGAACCAATTTCTCACGTGACACAGGTCTCAGAGCGAGAGACAGAGACAGAGTGAGAGAGAGAGAGAGAGAGAAAGAGAGAGGGAGAGAGAGAGGTGTTTTAGTGGCAAATTTTTGTTTTGTTTTATTAATAATAATAATAATAATAAATAGAATTTCTATAGCTTATTTCTAATAAAATTATAACTCAATGCGCTGTACATTGCATCAATGATTCATGAATACTCTTTCCAAATCTCACAGTAAAACACGCACTTTCATCCATACAAAATTTCAGGTTCACATAAAATTTTCTTTCTTTGTTAGTTTCAGTTTGCTTTACTTCTATTTTATTTTCTCTTTTTTAATTTTATTTATTCAGTTTATTTTTATTTTATTTTACTTTATTCTATTTATTCTGCTTTGTGTATTGAATATTATCTAATCTTATTTTGTTCTATTTAATTGTTTTCTTCAGTGATATACACTGAATAACTAACGAAAAATAGTCCTAGTTTCTGAAGTATGATTTGTGAGGTAACTAATCATGACGCAAATTAAAGGATAGTGGTACAGTATTTTTGTCAAATCTGGTCGAGATAAAGTTTGTTATTCTTTTAGAACTCCAGTACCGTAACTTGGCTTGAGACAAAACAGGAAGGCAGCGTCTGATTGGTGCAATAGGGAGAGGAAGGAAGGAGGAAATTAAAAGACAAAAGACTTTGAAATTATCCTTTGTTTAGAAAATAGTGGAGACAGCTCGACTCTTCAGCGTTTTACGAAAACAGTAAAGGACTTGTAAAGGGCACAGAAGATTACTCCATGTATTACAAAAGAGCAGGAAGATCGCAAAATATCAAGACGCTGAGGCGATGGGTAATGCATCCCGTAGAAAAGGAGTTTGAATTACCTTTTCCCCTGTTAATAGACAGTAAATGGCCCAAAGCGGCAGACAGCGTGGAAGACCAAAGCTAAGATTCAAGGATAAGTGCAAGTACAACATGGTAAAGTGTAACATCAACCCTGGAACTTGGGAAGAACTAGCAGAGGACCGTTCAGCTTGGAAGTCCACAGTGAGAGCTGGAGTCCAACATTTCGAGAACAACATCATCTGAGACCAAATTGAGAAGCGCCAAGTAAGAAAAGAGAACCCCTCACAATCTCGCGGCATCTCTCTTACCTGCCAGTACTGTAATAGGAGCTGCTTATCCAACATCGGTAGGATAAGCCATGAGAGAAGCTGCGGGAGAAAGGAGTAAATTTAGCTGCTGACCGTCTGTCAATAAGAAAAGAGCCAAGTAAGGTAAAGTAAAAGACAGTCCCTGGCTCAGCATATAACTTTCAGACTAGGAATCATGTGGCTCGTCATGCACTGGGTCAAGTCTATTTTGTGTCGTGTTTGACTCAGACTTGAACTTCCTTTACATCAACCAGCGAGGCAGCCATGTTTCAGTCTCACTAGTGCGCCAGGTCCTGTATAACTCTACAGTCCACAAAACCGAGACAGAAATAGGATTAATCCAGTGCCCTTTGTGTCTATCTTAGAATAAAATAGTAATGTCACGTTATGGCCGGCACTCTGAAAGTTACTGTGGGATAGAAACGGTATAATGTTTCATAATGGTAACTTTTCCCAAGAGCAGTAGGTTACATCATGAACTTAATAATAATACACAGCATTTATATATAGCGCTTTGTCCCGTTAACAACCAGGCTCTAAGCGCTTTACAACATTTATATCATATAAATCACACACACACACACACACAATACACAGGCATACTCAGGAAAAAAACAACAAAACTAGATGGACACTCAGAGTGTAAATAAACGACTCTTCAGCTGATGTTTAAAAGTCATGAAATTTTCAGTCTCTCCCAGAGACAGAGGCAGAGATTTCCAAATCTGAGGCCCTTGAAAAGAAAAAGATTTTTCACGCATGGTCTTAAGGGATATCTTAGGAATTTTAAACTTTTTAGTGTCTGCCGATGCTCAGTTTTACAACACCGTGGAGAAACTCTGGGCCTGGGAAGTTGATTTCTATGACATTAATACAGTAATACAGCTGGGGTGCAAGAGAATTTAAACTGAGACTTTAAATCACAAAAAAGCTTTCAAATATTTTACACAAATCGTCCCTTTAGGATGACCAGGTTCTAACTCCTTTCCGTCAATGTTTGAGAAATTGATGATTGCAGTTTCATGACGATTGTGCTCACAGTTTTTTTATGATACGACTTTTCTTTTCTTTTTCGTAATACTTACAAATTACACACCGAATCCGCTTGGTATGTTGACACACAATGGAGAAGGTTTGTAGAAGTAGTGTGTAGTTCAGCCAAAAAGTGGAGATAGAATCTTGCAGTACCAGATTTTGACTTGGTTAGGCCCTAAGTTATCTAAAGCTTGAAGGCCCCTTGATAAAAAATCTACGCCGGAAGGGCTCACAAAGGTGCGCCCAAAGCAGGACTTTGAATAGCCATAAAAAATTAAAACATAAACGCCATTTGGTTAAGCAGCATGTAATAATTTTACTTAATTTAACTGCATGTAAAGAATTAATAGACTTGCAAAACAAACAACAAATAAAAAAAAAAAAACTGAAATTTTGTGACCCAGCGGACTGTTAGGTCCTAAGCTCTCGCTTATTTAGCTTTTGTCTTAATCCGGTACTGGAATCTTGTCATTGTAAGGAGATGAAATAACACTTGGCAACGGACAGAGCAATATTAAGTTGGCTACCAAAACAACCGTCCAGTATACTCATTTTCTTGTACGGACAAACTGTCAGAAAACTGATCTCGAGCCTGATCAAATTACAGTCTGCAGCAAGCAGTAAATCTAAATTGTAGTGAATGAAGACAGGAAAGAATGCAGTCTGTGAAAAATTGTTCGTGTGTCGAACGTAAAACAGGGCGATCAATGCCGGACGCGAACAATTATTTATCTCTTACCAGTGGTCAGCGTGACATTGTCTCTGATCCAAATCTCTCAAGTATTGACGTCATGACATTGATTTTAAGCAGCGAGTATAAATGTATAGAAAGGGTTCACTTCCGCCACATCGCGAAACTAGGTCGCTGCGGTAAACAAGAAATTGAAGAATTGAAAGAGACCTTCTTCACCAAAGATAGTGTGCATATCTGTTTACTGTGGTTTGTTCATATTTTTGGGCTGATTGAAACTATTTACAACCGTTTGTAAGCTCCTACGCCCAGTGGAAATGCACAAACTGATATTGTTTACCGCAGCGACCTACTTTCCGCTCCATGCTAACAGTGGTTTCCCAGAGCCCATGTCTCTCAGTGCAAATCGACCAATGGTGAACCATCTCTATATATCTATACTCACTGGTTTAAGTGAGATCAAACTTGTCAGCTGATCCGAGAAGTCTCATTAGAACTAAATGTCCTGACGTCACTGGGCAACTAGACGGTCGATCAAATCCAGATAGTGCGTGACGAGATTATAATGCTCAACCACGATTTTTTACACCACCAAGACATACACATTACTGAACTGAATGTTGTTTGCCACTGCTCTCTATCTATCTATCAATCTGTCTATCTATCTATCTATCTATCTATCTATCTATCTATCTATCTATCTATCTATCTATCTATCTATCTATCTATCTATCTATCTATCTATCTATCTATCTACCTATCTATTTATCTATCTATCCATCCATCCATCCATCCATCCATCCCTCTATCTATCCACCTACCTATCTATCCATCCATCCATCCATCCATCCATCCATCCATCCATCCATCCATCCATCCATCCATCTATCTATCTATCTATCTATCTATCTATCTATCTATCTACCTACCTACCTACCTACCTACCTATCCATCCGTCCGTCCGTCCGTCCGTCTGTCTGTCTGTCTGTCTGTCTGTCTGTCTGCTTGGCCACCTGCCAGTCTATCTGTCTATTTAAATTACTGACATTAAGCGGAGCGGGAAAAGGGATTTAAACATTAGAAATATTAAATTTCTGAAACCTTGTGAAGATATGAAAATTCAAAGACAGATTTCCGCATTGACCTATTTTTAATGCGTTTGTTTTTGTTTTTTTTGTATTTTGTATTTTCACAATACAACTAGCTATTTTAGAAACCTCTTTTGAAAATTATATTTAACGTCAGCAGACAGTTTTTATTTCATTTGGCCGAGCTTTTCCTTTTTTTTTTTTTTCAAGAATGACGAATTGTCATATTGGACTAGGAAGGGCGTTAGCGGGGAGGGAAGGGGGTATTGCGAATGACTTGCTGAGGCACAGGAATTTGGATACAAACAAAACAATGAACAAAAATAAATTCAGTGGTGATATCATTCTCGGAAAAAGGGGAAGGCGGGGAGGGGGGGGGGAGGAGGGGAGCAGAAAAGGGAGAGAAGGGCACGGTAATTAAAATTTTAAGCAACTGGATTTAAAACAGCAAACATCTTCCACGAATGTCTTTTTGTCCCAGATAATTTCCTGTCTACATGGAAAACACAGCAAGGGGGCATCCGGATATATGCGGGTTCGTGTGCTCGATGTTAGCAAATTTTGACCCCTACTACCCCTACCACCCCCTCCTACACACTCTTTTTATGCACTTGGCTTCAACCCCCCCCCCTTCAACACACACACACACACACACACGCGCGCGCGCATACATACATGCTTCATCCGTGTACGACCATCCCGATCTTTGGAATGATGAAATGTCCATGGAAAGTCTATGCTTTTGTGTAGACTGTTTCGACAGCCGCATGCTTAACTATCGTAACTCAACTTTTGGTGTTTTTTTTTTTTTTATTGAGATATTTGGCATGTTTGTAGAGGAAAAAAATTTTTGTCCTTGATCCTGTGATAGGTAGGATCGAGCATCTAGTCTTCTCGGATAAGGACTAAAAACTCTGAGGGCACCTGTGCACGATGCGCATGTTAAAGACACCATGGCAATTGAAAGTCGAAAAGATCAGGTCGAACAAGGCCGCTGCCCGGGCAAAAATTCTGAAAAACTAATCCCTATCACAAAAACACACAGAACGTTTTTCAAGAACAAGAAAAAATTTTTTTTTTTTAATTTCAAAAGTGAGGCGTAAATGCCAAGAGCAGCGAACCTCCTGCAATAAAGACCTAAACGCGCATACTTGTAGACCTACAGCCTATACATTGTGTTGTAATTTGGGGATTGGTTTCTAAAAAATTAAGTGTTAAACATGTTGTATGTTGTTGTTTTTATAAATATCATTTAACTATTAAGTCTGATGGAAAAAAAGGTTATTCAGTTTTGTGTTTCTCCTGAAAAATTGTAAAAACCAAGTTACGCTAGTATACAATGCGGCTCTCGAGTTTACTGTTTCATTAAAAACATAGCCTATATTTGATATAAGCTTTGTCTTACTATAATTGAGCTAGAGGGTGAACCTGTAAGCAACTAAAACTTCGCGACTACGCCATAAAAAATTATGAAACTTGGTGTACTGCTTCAATTTTTGATGAAGACTTACGTGGGCACATTCATTTTTGAACAAAAATCAGTCTAAATTTTTTTGAGCCGCAAAAATAGAGATGCATTTTTATCGGATGGGACCGAAAATTACGTCCTTGACCTCTCTTTGCACATTGGGGGTAAAAAATCAAAGTAATCACATCTATGTAATTTTACGTAAGTTCTATTAATCATTGCATCGAATCCAAACGCTGCTTTTAATGTAGCCCAGATTTAGATAATTATGAGGTTGGGCTTCCTATAAAGAATCTGCAAGATTTGTCTTGCGTGGGTCGGCTAGTATATGTATATACAATGCTATAACATTTTTGCCGTAAAAATGATACTTGGAGGAGGGGGGGGGGGGTAAAACTAAACCTTTAATTCATTAGAGTATTTGAAAAAGTAACGTATGCTCCCCCCTGACCCCGCCCTTCCCTCATTTATCCATTTCATACACTAGGGTCACCCCCCCCTCCCACACACACACTGCCCCAACTCCCCTCCGAGCGTCCGAGCTTCACAGATGGCCCCAAAGAGCAAATCTTATTTGCAGGGTGGACACGTCAGTAAGACCGGGCCGCGGGGGTTGGGGAAAATGAGAGACCAGGGCAAGAGTGTTAGACCCAGGGACGCCATCTGTTGCATGTCAAAAGTGCATTCTTTCCCTGCAACTAGAACATTCGAATGTATCAGGAGAGGAATCACGGGGACCACGGAAAGTGAGGGGAAGGGGGGGGGGGCTCTGTGATTTGTGATACGATTTTGGGTGGCAGAGACATTGTTTTTTAAAAATGCATTCACGTTGTTTTAAATGCAAAACCGAAACAGAATTGAAAAGAACAAAATACAAACAAATGCACAGCTGCACAGCTGCACAGGCAAACAAAAAAAAGGGGGAGGGGGAGGGGCAGATCTTGAAAGTGTATTAGAAAAAAAAAGAAAAAGAAAACCTCATTTTGTTGAATTGGAAAGGATTCACCAGTTGGATAAGGTCAGCAATGTTCAGCAACAGATTTGTCGCAATGTCTGCATTTTTTTGTGTTCTTAATGTGCTTCCCGCTGACTGTCTGTCCATCTAGCTATCCATATATCTGCCTGTCTACCTACTTGCCTTATCTATCTATCTATCTATCTATCTATCTATCTATCTATCTATCTATCTATCTATCTATCTGTCTATCTGTCTATCTGTCTATCTGTCTATCTGTCTGTCTGTCTGTCTGTCTGTCTGTCTGTCTGTCTGTCTGTCTGTCTGTCTGTCTGTCTGTCTGTCTGTCTGTCTGTCTGTCTGTCCGTCTGTCCGTCCGTCCGTCCGTCCGTCCGTCCGTCCGTCCGTCCGTCCGTCCGTCCGTCCGTCCGTCCGTCCGTCCGTCCGTCCGTCTGTCTGTCTGTCTGTCTGTCTGTCTGTCTGTCTGTCTGTCTGTCTGTCTGTCTATCTATCTATCTACCTGTCATCGGTCTGTCTATCTATCTTTCCTTAACATAAACTCCACATGCCTGGATATGCAGGTATAATTTTATAGTCACTTTGAGTTTCTATACTTTATGTAAATAGCAGACAAACGCCCAAAGTATTAATTTGGATGACAGAAAATTTGCAGACGCTTGCAAATTTGTAAGCATTTCACAAGGCAATCTCCCGATAGTGATCGTGCAAGTGAGATAGTGTGTAGGTGAAGGTGTTCGAGGTCACTTAAACGCCCTAAGTATGTAAATATAATTATGTGAGTCTCGAAAAAAACAACAATAACGGCGGTACCAGGCTGCGTAACTACATGCCCCATGGCCTGTAAATATGCACGTACGAGGGATTAGGACGCTCGCTCATGCGAGGCAATCCCAGTATTAGTGGCGTCTAGACGAAGAGATGGCCAACTCACACGCTTAAACACCTCTTGTTATCTCTGTGTTTGTGGGGGAAAATGTCCCCCATCTCAAGAAATGTTACATTCTGTTTGGTAAAAATATAGAAAAGTGTATAATTTTTTTTGTTGGAGAGCTATTTTAAGAAGATGAGTAGACAAATTTTCATTAAATTCTCCTTCCATCCCTAGGATCTATTATATATTTCAGTAACTTGCAACCTTTGGCATGACTAACTGACCAAACTATACACCCTTCAGCCCTTAAATTTGGCAGGAAGGTGGCAATTGAGATAAGGAAGATGATGGCTATAATTAAAAGTTGTTTACTTCAAGCATGTATTAAAAAAAAAATAACAATGTTTATTGCTATGTAACATCTGTATTTTTTGCATGTTTGTTTTGTAATATTATATAGTACCGTGCATGTCATAAAAAGTAACCGTATCAAGCGTTCAGTTTGGTGCTTAGTGTTCTGGTGCGCATGGGTTCTGAAGCAAGACTGTAGTTTATTACTTTTATTATATTAGAGAGAGAGAGCGAGAGGGGGGGGGGGAGCACATGATTGTTATTTCGGGCAATGCCCGTTAGGTCATCTAGTAATATTATATTTCCTGTTGCTGTCGCTTAAAAATAAGAAAATCAATTTTTGTTTTAGTGTTGTTTTTTTCTAGATGTAATTTATTATTTTCGTTGTTTTGACTTGTTTTTCCTTTGTTTCTCACCACACCTCTTCCTTCTTGTAACCCTCTAGTGCCCAGACAAAAATTGCCAATTCCAAAACTTCCAAAAATAATATGCTGCACTGATTTTAAATATTCAGATTTTTGCAAATTTATCAATGTTTGTTGGAAAAATTATCTGTTAAAAAATAGGAAGAGCACGTGTATCAAAGATGGAGCATTTTGACTCTGGGTGACCTGTTTCAAATATGGTATCGTCCATGCTAGAGGATTAAGTAGGTTTGCTTACTTTTATTCCTCGTGCTGGCTTATACTATTTGGGTGTCACGTAACTTGTGTTCCTGCGAAAATTTAGAATTTAAGTAGTTTCTCTGCGGAACTTCTTCCAAGGATATTATGATTCGTTCTCCCAATAGTTTCAATTCTTCATTTTTAGATTACAGTTATTGTTTGCGAGTGCACATGCTCAGCAACCGTGCCCCCCCCTCCCCCCCCCCCCCCAAGAAATCTCTGCGAGCAGGCATACTCTGCCATCGTGCCAGAAACAAATTTTTGCGAGTACGAATGCTTTGCCACCATGCTAAAAAAAAAATTCTGCGAGTGCGCAACCCGTGCCACCGTGCCCAAAAAAATCTCTGCCAGTGCGCATGCTCAGCCACTGTGCCAAAAAAAAAAATCTTTTCGAGGGCGCATGCTCAGCCATTGTGCCAAAAAACAAATCTTTGCTTGTGCGCAGGCTCAACTGCCTTGCACTTTGGGGCGCTGGGAGGGGGGTGCCGTGTAGAGTATCTCGGTCAAGATAATACTTTTGAGTAAAGTGCGCGAAACAAACTAACATCAACCAAGCAGAATAAATATCTGTGGAATTTCTAATATCTTTTCAACAGCGAGAACAAAAACTTGGGATTATTAAGCTGTTCGTATAATGTATGTTCATATCAAATTCCAGGTGAACTGATTATCGCTTTGAGCGCCCAAGAAAAAACATTCACAATACCTTTACTGTCAGACTGTCTGCAAATGTTATGTTTGAACAAAATTCGTTGGTGGTATCCAGGAGCACTATGAAGGAGGATTGCAAAGCTAATACGTTTTGTTTTCACTTCATTATTTTCACTCTTTTGACGGAGTTTCCGTGATTGTGTGTGAGTACATTGTGGAATCTTCTTGTCGTTACCTTTCGTTTTCCTCTTATAGTCCGTTCACCGAGGCGTGATCACGGTTTAGTTGGATTTTCTCAGCTATTACGACATACAGCGTCCTGAATTTTTGCATGCAGTGTTACATTTATCATGACCCTACAAATCCTGAATTTGAAGTCTCTGCACAGCCCCGTTCTTTCAAAGCGGCGAATTCCTTTGATCTTTTCTTTGTTTTCAATTTCGTAGGCCCCAAACTTATAGATGTTTACAGTATACGTGTGTTCCCACATGATCTGTCATTTCTCGTTTCCCTGTAGTTGATCTAAATTCCTAAATATAGTACACAATCTGTGGTGAATTGCAGTGGCGTAGCATCACGTTAGGGACTTGAGGTTTGCTTTACACGTAAATGCATATTATTGTTCCTTTCCTGTAAGATAAAGCTACTACAGATTCATTACTTATCAATTGAAAACAGCTTTCTAGTTATGCTCTATTGCTCATCCCTGGCCGATCGAGTTTTCACTCGTGACGGCGATGGCGAATATGGCAGTATTCTTAATTTGTGTTACGTCCCCATAAAGGCAGTTAGAGACTGTCGGGCTATCTGGGAGGTAGCGGGATCTGAGGTGTTTTAGTCCTTGGCACTCCGCCAGGATGTGCTCGACTGTCTCCTGCGGGGACCCGCACTGCATAATGGCTCACGGAGTGGGTTGAAACGATTTAGATGTGTTCTAGTTATGCTAAACGGTAACATCCTGTGAAAGATAAAGTTTGTAAAGTAGCTAGGCTTTCCAATCTGTATTAAGTTGTGAGAAATATACATATCGAGATATGACCACCCTTTCCCCTCTGAGTCCCTGTCATTGCAAGAGCATGGCCGTGTGGGTACAATGACCAGGCTGCGGACTTGGGACAACCTTAGGCCCAATAGAAAGATTAGCCCTAAAAGGGTGTTGTTTGTTTTTTTGTTTTATTTCAAAACAGGCAAGCACTTTTCGGTGTTTTTTAATGTTTTATCATCGCAGTCGCTTTCTGAGTCGGATGTCTCCATTGGACTGATGACGATATTCAGTTGAATAAAATGAAGACCCTCGTTTTGCCAGTATTCTTCCTCCAACCGGGAAAAAATGGTCCTCTCACTTGGAGAAAAATTCTGCAGCGACTGTTTTCAATGCTGCATGAGTTAGATTTTAGATGTCTGACAGTTTGAAGGTCTTGTTCTCCAATGTTCCACATCATATTGATTTTCATGTTAAAATCCACGTTGAAAGGAATTCTGAAATTGAAAGATCTCTGACAACGCCTCTGACTCTGTGTTGGCCTACCACTGAACAATCGCGAGAGTTTGTTTTTAAACTCACTTTAATCCCGTGCTGTACCACATTTTAGTGGGACTCAAAGCCATGTGTTAAATTATTACAGTAAACCACCTAAATGTTTACCCGTGTCTGTGCTCTCTTTATTTATATACCGCAAATAAACAAACTCGAAAACTACTTGAATGATTCGGGGGCAAAAAATCTGGGTTAGGGTCATCACAAATCTAAGACTTCACGCCAAATTACATTCAAATATCATCGACGGTTGCAACGCTACGAACGTTTTCTGTGATCATGCCTCGGTGAACGGACTATAATATCATCGTAATTGTCTTCACCTTTATCGTGCCTCTTATTTTCATACATTAATTGTCTCTGACAACAAACCAAATTCAGCATAATATCTGATCTTTCTTTTTTCAAGATATTCAGTTCAGTGGCCTAGTGGTTGGTACGTTTGACCAAAATGCAAGAGGTGCCATGTTCGAATCCTGCCCTTAGGGCCCTTTTCAATCTGACTACTAACTTTTACTCTGCGGCCAAAGACTCTTCTCTTCTGGAGCGTCATAGTGCTGAAAAGGGACGAAAAGCCTCAGAGTCATATAGCACACTGGGTCAAGTTCGTTTTCCGTCGATTTTGACTCACACTTGAACTTCCTTTGAAGTTAGAGGGACAGAGATGTTTCAGTCGCACTAGTGCACGAGTTCCCATTTGACTCTATTGTCCATGTCCCACGCTAAAACCGAGGCAAAACAGACTGTGACTCCGTGAACTAGGCGCCTTAACATACAAACACATTTACACAAGGACATACCAGCACCTTGTCCCTTCCTCTCCACTTACTAACGTACTACCATTGGTCCACTTCCATCCATTACTTTCCAATGTGTCCCTTTCACCAGCTACCCTACCGCAGCCCGGGTGCTTGGCCTGGGTAGAAGAGAAGAGCCATCCAAGTAATGGGCTGGGCCATCAACAGACTGGGGGGGATGCGGGGGTGGAGGTAGTGGGGGAAGTTGATGATTTCTTAGTTTCTAAAACGGTCTCTTTGTGCTATTGATTTACCATCAAAAGACACTTTGAACGTCCATGCCCTGAACGAGTTCGCCCTCGTTGGAAAACACACACACACACACACACACAAAGAACAAAAATTGACGTCAGTTCTGACTGACAGTAGAGTTGACAAACCTCTAATCAGTCCATCTCTTCAATCAGTGATTTTCACCAGGCTCTGTTAATGACCTGTGACTCTGTGAATACTTAGTCTGTACAGGTTAGCGAAATCTACTGTGTTTCAAAATATCAGAGTCGTTTCCATTGTAGCAATTTCGACCGTTGGCGCATTGAATAAAATGTTTTGTCTCGGTTTTAGTGTGAGATGTGAAGTACGGAGGTAAGTAGGGCCTGGCGCACTGGCGAGACTGAAATAATTCTGTCTCACGGGTCTGGGCACGTCATAACTGGTCTGAGTCAACGGGCGGAAAGGAAGACCTCGCGCATTGCTTCAAAGCAGATGCAGAACAGAAATGATCCAGTGCGCCTCGGGCTTATGTTTCACATCAAGAATGAAATAGATACTGAGTATTTTTTTAACAAGTAAGTATAAACTTTATGAAAGTCTATTAATAAATATGGAAGTTGTTGAAATTTTGTGTGTTTCAGGATTGACGATCACAAATGAATGAAAAGAAAGAATGAAGGGAATACCATAATAATTAATATCATCAGGTAAAATAGTTCATGGAGGAATCAGAAATTGTCCAAAAATAATAATGTAGAATATTAGGCACTGAGTGTTGCAAACACGGTATCCTGGAATCCAAAGGGTTAATAAATTGGGTTTTTCCCCCTGTCTTTCAGTGTGTCTGGGTGGCGTCTGTGAACCAATGTTCTGAGACTGCATGATTATAGAATCTCTCTGGTGTCATCTTTTGTTTCGCCCTTGACATATTAGTATAATTATCTTCACCTTCACCAATGTTCCTCTCGCCCACACATTTTACTTACTGGTGTTTCGTCCTTTTTTTGTCACCTAGCATGTCCGTCATTATCACCTGTACGCGTTCGAAAAGTGTAATCTCAGGGGCGGAGGGAACTGGGGGCTGGTAAGTTCATCCACGTTGCATTCTCGACGTTCTCTCATCATCATCTAGTTGGACACGCCGCGCCCGAGAAAAATAGGAAAACCTGAAGAGGTGGAAAAAACAGGACAATGAGAATTGAGAGGATAAAATAGAGGCTGAGGAAAGCCAGAGAGATTGCATTGATCATGAGATAAAAACAGAGGTAAATGAGGTGAAAGCGAGATAGAAGGTGGAGTTAGCATAGGCGAAATCGTAAGATGGAGAGAGAGAGAAAGAGAGAGGGGGTTGGAGAATAAGGTCTAGATCAGTGGTTCTCAAAGTGGGGTGTGGCAATATTTGGTGGGGGGGGGGACATGGGACAGCAGAACGGTGTGTAGGGATTTTTCATAGAACTCTTTGTCACAAATCCCAGACTGGGAGATGTAATAAGTTATGACAGGACAACAATCACGAACAAACAAGTTAACACTTAACAGAACAATCCATCAGACTCACACATTTATTACACATAATTATACAGATAATAGCGCAATTACATACATTATATTATTGAAATCTACTGCCGTACAACGGCCTTATTCTCACACACACTCTCCCTCGGATCCACAATCCGGTAGTTACTCCTAAAGGCACTTCGGCCTCAGCCTCTCCCCTCAGGGTCTTAATAGCACATTAGTAATTCACTGGCACCGCAGTCTCTCAATATCACCTTCCTATTGTCATACACCTTAGCACTCCCCTAGCACCTCAGCGGGGCAATAACACATTATCATTTCAATAGACATTATCATTTCACCAGTACATTATTAGTTCACTAGCCCCTCAACATGGCAATAGTGCATTATCACATTCACGCTCATATCTACGTCCCTGTCCGTGGCCTGACTGCCACGACTTTATGTGCCTCTACTGTCCTGCACTGACAGCCTCACTTCTGGCCTATGTGTGGCCTCCGGCCCTATGCTGGCCTATCCCCTGTGCTCATCGAGGTGGCTCTGCGGCCCGTCCTCGACACCAGTCATCACTGGAAAGACTCTCTCACTAGTCTTCTCGACTGCTCCCCTTATGTCCGCCCGATGGGCTCTTATTTACAGGTCCGTTCCGTAGGACCTTCTAACTTGCAGTGATAGTAATACAGCGCTTTCGCCTCATTCAGACCCCCCCACTACTCACAACAGCACGCTTAACTTACTTGTCTACCGTGAGCCCTTCTTACTCTACACCCGCTCTGTAGCAATCCCCTTAATTGCACTCACTCCACTCGTGACACTCTTAATATCATGGTATATTTTAACTCGAATCCAACAAATCTGCAGCCAGCATAAAGGGCAAGACTCCCACTGAAGTAAGAAACACGTGAATAACACTTAAAACAAAGTTTTAATTAAAACTCTTTTTGAATGTATGGAGATTCTGAATATATAAATGTTTTTGAAATCTCTTTGCAATTATTATACTTTATACTAGCTTTGTCCGATCATTGTGGAGTACATGATTTTGGAAAATTGAAGTGGGGCGTACAACAACAAAAAACGTTGGGAAACGCTGGTCTAGCTTCTCAGCAAACATGGTCTTCTGGATTGGCAGGACGAGATCTAGGCCAAGAGAGGCATTGAACATCTACCTACGATTTTCCACGTCGGTTATCCTCTAATAATATAGTCTCACTGCCTAGGAAATGGCCGTATAAACCCGAACGAAAAAAAAACAATGGTTAACCGATATGTCTGTGCTCGAGCGCACGGGTCCGTCACTACTAACCCGGTCACGTCAATAGACACCTGCCTCATCCTCATACAGTTTGTGAATGAAGTCTGTGAAACTGCTAACTTTGTGATAATAGTACTTCTGCATTTGCTGTATTCGGCACATAATTATAGTTATGACCTTAGTATACCCTAGCACATGTCCCATTTATCTATTAGTAGCTGAGTTCCCGGCCCTGCCCGGGATAAATCGATTTATTAGTTTCAGTTCTGGGTAATTATTATGGACCTGCTTCATTTTGCCTGGTCCTTTAGCTTTATTCTATTGTTGTTTGTTTATTTGTTTTTAGATACGTTTTACTGCACTCCCTTTGCGCGTTGACGTCCTGCGCGTCCCACCAGCATCCGTCAAATGGCTATGATTTGCGCACGGGTTAGTTTGTTTGCACATCGCAGGAAGTGATAACGTCATGTATTAATGGAAAAGAAATATTATAAAAATTTATATTGAGAACACAAACCTGGAATTTTGGCCCTGCAGCCCCAATCTCCCAATTCCAGACCCATTCTTTTTCCTAGTCGAGGCACATTGAGAACACACAAAGTTTCATACTGGATAGGCTTAGAACTCAATCTCATCATTCAAACCAGTCCTAACCGGAAGTTGTTTTGTGAGTGTGATACAGTCTATACCGGAACCAATCTTGGTTACATTAATTTGCCGAAAAAATAGACCGAACGCTAATGTGTCGCAACCTAGAAACTAATACAAACGTTCTGCGAGTTATTAATTATTTTTTTATTTTCTGTGCCGGCGACACGACGACAGTCTATACTAAGCATCGGATAAAATCTGAGGACCACCGAATCAGCATTAACGGAGGAGTAGCGAAAGGCGCGCTGCAATTGTCGTAAGGTTTCACTTTTATTAATATAGATATATTTCAGTAACTTGCAACCTTTGGCATGACTAACTCTTCAGGCCTTAAATTTGGCAGGAAGGTGGCAATTGAGGTAAGGAAAATGATGGCTATAATTAAAAGTTGTTTACTTCAAGCATGTATTTTTTAAAAATGACAATGTTTACTGCTATGTAACATCTGTATTTTTGCATGTTTGTTTCGTAATATATATATAGTACCGTGCATGTCATAAAAAGTAACCGTATCAAGCGTTCAGTTTGGTGCGAGTGTTCTGGTGCGCATGAGTTCTGAAGCAAGAATGTAGTTTATTACTTTTATTATATTGAGAGAGAGAGAGAGAGAAAGAGAGAGAGAGAGAGAGAGAGAGAGAGAGAGAGAGAGAGAGAGAGAGAGAGAGAGAGAGAGAGAGAGAGAGAGAGAGAGAGAGAGAGAGAGAGAGAGAGAGAAAGAGAGAGAGAGAGAGAGAGAGAGAGAGAGGAGAGAGAGAGAGAGAGAGAGAGAGAGAGAGGGGGGGGAGCACATGATTGTTTATTTCGGGCAATGCCCGGTAGGTCATCTAGTCATCAATATTTCAGGATAATCATTTACAAAATTCACAAGATAGTGATAAGTAGGTGCCAACTTCGTGATTATCATCAAGTGGAGTTTCATGTCAGGACAAATTTATTTCAGTTCCTATAGCTATTGGTTGACAGCTGCTGGCACGCCCTTCCGTGGAAAGGTGATTATCCTTTTCAGTGTCACGAGTCTCAAGCAGAGAGCTTATATAGAAGCCGTCGGAAGAACCGTCATGTTTTTTAAAAACTCAAGTTTAGTTCTCGACCTTAGTTCTTTTTTGTTCTATCCCCTTTTCTGGAAAAAAAAAAAAAAACGAGATCTTTTAGTACGTAGAATACACACTTTGACATTTGTTTAAAATACACGGTGGCACTTATCAAGCTCTTTCACAGTTCTGATTTATGATAAGTCCTTAACATAATATCTAATCTGCAAAGGGTTAATGTCGAATTTCTCAGTTGTGCAAAAAGCGGAGTTGGACATGACATCCATCAGTGAGGGACAAAATAAAGCGAAGTGGCATGGGTACACGGAGGAACAGGTTGTAAATGGTTAGGAACAACTCGTGACCTTAGTTTTTGTTTACTAGTTCAGCCTGGTCAAAATTGTCTTGAGACAGCTGGCGGAAAATGATACTTGGCGCATTGAGTAAAAATAGACCCAAAAAACGGACTTGATTCTGTGCGCCACTAGACGTATCCTTTGTTTTATGAGACATTTTTGACACGTAACGTGATTCTTCCCATAAAAGATGCGGACTTGTAGGTCATTAATCTCTGGCTACGAGTTTTAAAAAATCGGTTATTTCAATCTACACTAAACAATTCTTTCTTAGTCTGCAGAGATGAGAATTAAAAAAATGAAAATTGTTGATGAATGTGAGCAGAATGCGACCTTGTTTCGTTTGAGCTCCACTTTTTGCGTAACTGACTGAGAAATTCGACGGTAAACGTTTGAGCGTTAGTATAGTATTATGGTAAGAATTAGAATAGATCAGAAATGGGAAACAGCTTGATAAGTGCCACAACGCATTTTAAACAAGACTGTTATAGCGTGCATTTGTTATACCTTTTCTACGTACTAAAACATTTCCAGTTTTTCAGAAAATGGAGAGATAGAACAAACAAGCACCAAGGTACCAAGAAACTGAGAGTTAAAAAAAAAAAAAACTTTGAAAATATAAATTATCTCTGGAATTAATCGGACTCAGAGATCTGGATCTATGAATTGATGAGATTTCTCACAGTCGTCTCCGCGGAAAAACAAATCAGAATTAGATGTAATTAAATTCCAAGAAAGCCGGATTTCTGTGTTTATTTTTTTTACTCATAAACTCGTAAATCAATATTTAATATTGTGAGGGACGGCAATCACCACTGCTGTAAATGGAAGTAAATAACAAAAACAAATAATAATGCAAAAAAATTTTAAACCTCCCGTTTCATCGTGATTGATACAAAGGATGGCGTGTGTTATGACTGAATTTGACGTCTTTATCTTTTTTTTTTTTCATTGTCTCTCTTTTTTTGCGGGTGTTGATGGGCGCTTCTGGTAAGATAATCCTTCTTCTGTCTATCCTTCTGTTAAATTCTGCCTATCGCCTTGTGTTTTCCTCTCAGAATGTGACAGTTGTCGTGTTGAAGTACGGTCTCCGAACACAAACTTCTTCTTCTTTCTTTTCTTTTTCTTTCTCTCTTTCTTTCCTGTTTTCTTTCTTTCGTTTTGTCTTTTATTCTTTTTATTATTTTTTAATCCATTTGATCTTGACTTCTGGTTCCTATAAAATTTATATCACTGCCGTATGTTCATACATCAAAAAACGTTTGCACTGAAGACTAATAAAGGTTAACGAGAAATGTTGTGTAACGACATAGTTGGCAATGATGCTATAGCCATCACTCCGCTGAGATAGTAATCAGCTTTAGACAGAGGCGTTAAAACGTAAATACAAAACAGTAATTGCCCCGACGATACCCTGGCGGCAGCCAATCTCAGCTTCACAGAGGCTCGTTTACATCGTGTCCTCTGCGACTCAAAGCAATCGCTTTGGAGTCTCAAAGCACCACTTGCACCGGCGATTCAACCACTACCACTCATTGACTTATCTAGGGTTTTAGACATAATATGCGAGTGCAGCCAGTCTCCTCAAAACACGGAGCATATATTGCAGAACTGCACACTCCTCTCAGCACTGCGAGAAACATATTGGCCCCAACCCACCGACCTGAATATCAAACTCTATGGTGCTCTGCCAGAACTGCAGAAAACCGTAGATTTTATTAAAAGAACAAATCTGCAGATTTAGATTGGTGAACGAAAGAAGAAGAAGAAGATCTAGGGTTTTGGTTGTGGAAATGTTCAGAAATTGCACGTAGTTAACATGATTTACTTTGGAACTTGCTATCTATCTATCTATATCTATCTATCTATCTATCTATCTATCTATCTATCTATCTATCTATCTATCTATCTATCTATCTATCTATCTATCTATCTATCTATCTATCTATCTATCCATCCATCCATCCATCCATCCATCCATCCATCCATCCATCCATCCATCCATCCATCCATCCATCCATCTATCTATCTATCTATCTATCTATCTATCTATCTATCTATCTATCTATCTATCTATCTATCTATCTATCTATCTATCTATCTATCTAGTTGTCATTAGTAGCTAAAAGGCAATGGTGATAATAATGGCGGGGCTTGCGACAGCCGTCCTTGACCTTGAAATTATTATGTACATAGCAATGAAAGATTTTCTAAATCATGAATGAAACCATTGACAAAAATAGATGTACTAATCGCCTGTGGAAGATTATAACTTTTCACAGTAGAACCACTGGACAAACATCTGTTCAGACAAAGACACAAACTGAAGAGAAAAAGACTTTGCTAAGGTCAAGCACCTCTATTTACTAGCTATCTTAACCCTGACAACATTATGGTGATCATATTCTGTCTCTAGTATGCATCAAATGCATACCTACTACATCCGTTCCCTTCGTGATCAAGGGAAACTGAAATTGTTTTCTTATTTCGGCCACTTGTTTGCTTTTTGGTTCCCATGTGAATTTCTGGTGAAAACTGAGAAAGGAAAACTGAAAAGACTCCCTGATATTAATTTTCTTTACTTATTTTGGCCACCTTCTTCCACTGAGTTTCCCGTGTGAATTTCTGGTGAAAACTGAGAAAGGAAACCCGAGAAGACTCACTGATATTTTTCTTTTGTTATTTTGGCCACTTTTTTCGTCTCTACGGAATTCCCATGTGAATTTCTGGCGAGAGAGACCCCTGATTTGGAGCCATAAGACAGATCGGTGGAAATATTCATTCGTTGATCCGTCCCATGATAGCTGCATCATTGCTCACGTAACAATGCAATGCACCATTCCTGGAGAGAGATATTGAATCAACGGGAGATGGAAACTGGATTTGGATGAGCCGAAGGCTGAGAATTGTGCCCATACATAAAGAAGTATCGTAACTCCACTTTAACGGTAACCCAGGGACACGTTGGTAAGAGGCAAGGCGCTCGCTTTTCGTGCCGAAGGTACCGGGTTCAATCCCCGGTCGGTGCAGGCATGCTGGATTTTTTTTTTCTGAGGAAAAAATTCCTGGTAGCAGGATCGAGCACCTAGTCTTCTCAGATAAGGACAAAAAACTCGGAGGGCCTATAAACACGTTGCGCACGTTAAAGACACCTTGGCAGTTAGAAGTCGAGAAGAGCAGGCCGAACAAGGCCGCTGCCCGGGCAAAATTCTAAAAAAAACAACTAATCCCTAACACAACAAGACACAGAAACTAGAACAAGAGAAATGAAAACAAGAAAAGTGAGGTGTATATGCCAAGAGCAGCGAATCTCCTAATATGAAAGACCAAAACACACAGTTTAACCGTTTTTGAGTAGATCGAGTTAGAACATTTGAAAGACACTCTGATTTAGACGGTAGGCTAAGACAGTAAGAGAGGAGAAAAATGATTCGTTTATTTTGATTCGTGAAAGTTAGATCTTTAAAGCGGAGTTAGACCATTCTTTTATGTATTCATGGGCACTATTAGTGTGGCTACTCCAGTTGCTCTTGTTATTTTTTTTAATGCATTTCTTTGTCTTGGCATTCTATCTATCTATCTATCTATCTATCTATCTATCTATCTATCTATCTATCTATCTATCTATCTATCTATCTATCTATCTATCTATCTATCTATCTATCTATCTATCTATCTATCTATCTATCTATCTATCTATCTATCTATCTATCTATCTATCTACCTACCTACCTATCTATCTATCTATCTATCTATCTATCTATCTATCTATCTATCTATCTATCTATCTATCTATCTGTCTGTCTGTCTGTCTGTCTGTCTGTCTGTCTGTCTGTCTATCTATCTGTCTGTCTGTCTGTCTGTCTGTCTATCTATCTATCTATCTATCTATCTATATATCTATCTATCTATCTATCTATCTATCTATCTATCTATATATCTATCTATCTATATATCTATCTATCTATCTATCTATCTATCTATCTATATATCTATCTATCTATATATCTATCTATCTATCTATCTATCTATCTGTCTGTCTGTCTGTCTGTCTGTCTGTCTGTCTGTCTGTATGTCTGTCTGTCTGTCTATCTATCTATCTATCTATCTATATATCTATCTATCTATCTATCTATCTATCTATCTATCTATCTATCTGTCTATCTATCTGTCTGTCTGTCTGTCTATCTATCTATCTATCTATCTATCTATCTATCTATCTATCTATCTATCTATCTTTCTATCTATCTACCTATCTATCTATCTATCTATCTATCTATCTATCTATCTATCTATCTATCTATCTATCTATCTATCTATCTATCTATCAATAATATATAATATATTATATTTGTCTCTGTCTGTCTGTCTGTTTGTCTATCTGGCTGTCCGTCTGCCTGCCTGCCTGTCTGTCCAACTGGGTATAAAGTAATGAATATTGTACCATTTTAATTAAAAGAAATAAACCTACTTAATATCTTCGTGACAGGAAGTCATAGTATGAGAAAGCTCGGGTAGTGTTATTAGAACAGAAAGAGGAAGCTGGCGCTGAACATCCCCTATATATATAGATTCTAATGATGTATACGCTCTGGTAATGTGATATGAAGAGACTGGTCGCCTCGTAATGATAATGATTATTATCATATCGTGTGTCACTGCGTGTCTATCAAATCTGTGTAATAATACGGCCGTTCCATCACCATTGTAGTTGAGTAGGAAATAATGAGTAGGCGGACAAATCAGAAAGTGAGCGAGTGCTAGCTCGGATTATAGAGGCGAATGGACGGAATAGAGCCGGTGTGTGTTCAAGCGGTGAAAATGGTTACATAAGGAGTTGTTATACAAGAGAGGACGAAATACTGTCTTATGGTGAGTTTGAGTTTGGGTTTGGAAAAAAACACGTCGATACGATAACAGTTGCATTGTTCTAGGAAATATCAAGACGATGGACAAGATGTAACTACATCAATTGAGGTAGAGGGTGATCATGTAGGCAGGTAAAACTTCCCGACTACGCCATCAAAAATTATGAAACTTGGTGTAGTGCAGCAATTTTTTATTCATTTTGAACAAAAAGTCAGTCTTTACTATTATTTATACTAAACATGTTTTGAGCCGAAAAAACAAAAACGCATTTTCATCGGATAGAACCGAAAAGTGTGACCGGAAATTACGTCCTTGACCTCTCTTCAAAAACTGGTGGTCGAAAATATGCCGTTGCATCGAATCTAAATGCTGTTTTTAATGTAGCCTAGATCCAGATAATATTAATATAGGTTGGGCTTCCTACAAAGAATCTGCAAGATTTATCTTGCGGTGAGTCGGCTAGTGTAAATAATAGGACAAGAGGAGACTCTACCAGAAGTGCTCACCAACCACCTGCCTGTCTTATGATGATGGCGCACTGAGACGAAACAGTTTTGCTTCAGGTTTAGTGAATTGTGAATTATTGAGTTAACTCTTTCCCTATTGTACAACGCACACTGCGTCGCACGCTTCCCTAGCAGCAACCGGTACAACACAACCTGCGCTGTGACGTTGTAAAGGTATTCCTTGACCACTGCACTGGAAATTAACATCCCGCGACGCTGAACCTTAAAAATAGAATACTTGGTAAAGGTCCTTTGTCCTATGTGTGCGATAAGTGTATAGTTTGGACAACGGTTGTGTAGTAAGGCGATCTTTGCTTACAGATGCTCAGTACAGTACCGTGAGAATGGCGTGTAAACCCAGGCGGTGCTCCGTCCAGACGTGGAATGTTGGCCCGCAGGTACAGTTAAACAGGACCTCGCGCACTAGTGATACCTGACAAATCTATCGCATATCTAATTTACGACACGAATCGGCTGCGTCAAAACTGTCTTTATCTTCAGGCAGACAGAGAGATCTAGCGCACTGAGTCAACACAGAAAAAAAGACGTGTGGATCGTCAATCATAATTATGTGTGCAAAAGGAAAAGAATTGAACTTTTTTTTTTAATGAATTGCTGTAATACTGATTTATTTATTTATTTATTTATTTATTTATTTATTTATTTATTTTACACGTATTAACCTCTGGGCAACTTTGGACGTCATCGGGCGTTGTTGTTTAGTGGAGATTCATATTCTTAAGAAGTTGCAGAGGAACTCCACAGTCAAACGGTGGCAAAAAGAAAATGGTGTACCAGTATGCAGCAAGTGTATTTTTTCTTTTTGCCATATTTTGACTTTGCTTCAAGCCCTTGCTGCCACCTCACAGATTTGTATTATAAAATTTTGTCAGAAGGAAATCCACAGCCTCGTGTGCAAAATATCTTTTTTTCTTTTGGATTACTTTTTAAAACAATTCATCCGCAAACTCACTCGGTAAAAAAAACAAAAAAACTAGCTTTTTAATTCCATTACTTTTTATCTATGAAAATTTCATGATTGCACATTCCGCCGTTTTGATGATGTTGTTGTTGTTTTCAAAAAGTAAGAAGAAAGCATGAGTTATCGAATTATAATGAGAAGATATCAAAAGTTCTGTTTCGCAAGTAACGACAATAGACACATTATCAGCTACATTTGCGTGAATAGAATCTGATATTATCTGAGTTTATTTCACTCTATTGTATTTTAACATCTCAAGACAAAGACAAGCACATCAGGTTTCAGTGCTAAGCGCAACATACGCGTTGTCTTCATGCTCCCGTCAGGATAAGCGATTTCCGAACATTATTAAGTACCGTAAAGCCAGAACATCCGCTTTGATAGAGAACGTAACGCTCCGGCGCAATATTTTTTGGGGTGGTTCGTCCAACACTCAGTCTGGTACTAAAAGGCTTTGCGCTGTTCAGTGGTCGCTGCACTAATCTGTTACTATTGTCACTGCAGTGATAATGAGTCTGTTTTAGCAGCGATGTTGTTGCTCTGTCTGCACTCAACATTGTAGTATCACTGTTTATTATATTTCATAAAGATATAAGAACATTTTATGATTCTATATCTATCTATCTATCTATCTATCTGTCTATCTATCTATCTATCTATCTATCTATCTATCTATCTATCTATCTATCTATCTATCTATCTATCTATCTATCTATCTCTGTTTGTTTGTCTGTCTATCTATTATTCGTTCATCATTATCATACACTATCGCCATGGCCATCATTATTGCTATTACTTAACACAATGATAAAATATTAACGATCTCCATGTACATGTCCTATCACTGTACTGAGATTGCTGACTACAAAACTGTTGAATTTGCTCTACTTTCAGGCTGAATAACCCTGAACGCAGTGACCTTAAACCTTGAGTGCCCTCCCATCATGTGATACAATAGGAAGAGCGACCAGCATCCGATGGCCTGCGCGGAAATTACTCGATAAGTATTATCATTTGTGTGGACGTACACAGGTGTTGCTCGTGACAGAATTATTTCTCTAGAAAACGAGTAATACCACGTGACTGACTTGACGGGACTAGTACACAGCTGGGCAGTTGTTGTACGTTTTGCGTTATAGCTCAGACCTCAGTGGCTACCAAATTTTTCCTGGATTGCGGAAATCACCCGATAAGAGTTGTCATTTGTGTGGACGTTCACTGGTGTCGCTCCTGTCAGGATCCTTTCTCTGGAGAAAAAAAATCAGTATATTATATGCACAGGTGAGTGACTTTACAGGGCGAGTGTACAGCTGGACAGTTGTTGAACAATTTGTATTAAACCCCGGACTTCAGGGACTGCCAGATTTTTTTTCTGGATTGCTGAAATTACTGGACAAGTATTAACATTTGTGGGAACATTCCTAGGTATTGCTCGTGGCAGAATTATTTCTTTGGAAACCAAGTGTAATATACACAGGTGACTGACTGTACAGGACGAGTATACAGGTGGACAGTTGTTGAACTTTTTGTCTTAAATCCTGGACTTCAGAGACTGCCAGATCTTTTTCGGAGTTATTAAACGAAACTTTGTAGCAAGAATAACTTCATCATCATTTTCATCAGCATCTGTAGCAGCAACATCGAAACAAACAACAGCAACAGAATTTGCTACCATACTGTAAGCTTAGATTGAATACTCTTACTTTGTATCACGGAAAGGATCTTCGAAAATTTGTGTTACAAATCAAAAGAACTGGAAACATTATCATCATCATCATCACCATCACTACCACCACACTACCACCAACAACAACAAAAATTGACGGAGACTGAGGATCCAGCTTTCGCTTTTTGATCATTAACGGACTCTTTTTTAACAAACAGATACGTTTTATCAGGGAAAGGATGCCTTTCTAAAATTTGTTTTACAGATCTATGCATGCAAATGAAATTGACATCATCATCGTTAATAACAACAAACAAAGGTCAGTGAGTGGGTCTCCAGTTTTCTCTATTCGATCTCAAAAGAAAGGAAGCGACTCTGGTAAACAAAGCGCAGTGACTCTGGTAAAGAAAGGAAAGTGACACTGGTAAACAAAGGGAAGTGACTCTGGTAAACAAAGAGAAGTGACACTGGTTAACCAAGGGAAGTGACTCTGGTAAACAAAGAGAAGTTATTCTGGTAAACAAAGGGAAGTGACTCTGTAAACAACGCCAAGCGACCACGGTAAAGTAACGGCGATGTTTGTCCGGAAAGGCACAACCCTGAGAAAAAAGCAACACCAGTCCGTCAGACGGCCACGGCGGCCATCTTTGCCGGCCCAGCAAAACCCACAGGATCCGGAAGCTGGAGAAAGGGAACCTTCACCTGTGTCCACGCAGACGCAACAGACGGGACCTTCCACGGGTTCCAGCGCGTCTTCTACTCTTGTAAGTTTTCTGTTTGTGAACTTTTCTTTGCCTTTCAAGGCAGCTTGTGGCTGGTTTATGTCGGTAGTTCTCAACATTTTTCAGGCAATCGCCGCCTTTGGCTCCAAATTTCCTTTCGTCGCCCCCTCCTATCCGCGCCTCCCCCCCCCCCCTCGCCCCCCTTTAGCCAAAATCCCAAGTCAAACCCAACAGACACATTTCACAAGAAGACAGACCTCACACAAATTATGACCTTACGTTTCTCAAAGCTTTATCAATGGCAATTATGACAGTCAGTATGATGTTGCTTTATTCATTATAGAACAGAAACATTCTCTATCAAATGCGCTTGAACAAAAACCAGAAAAGGCCTTTTCTAGTAATAAAACCCACCTATGCATGCTGTTAACCAATTCAATTATAATATTATACATAATTTATATGTTTGTCCCTAACTCGTATCCCTTTTCATCGTTTTCGCCCCGTTGTCGACCCCCCCCCCCCTTTTTTTGTTCGCCACCCGCCTTGAAATCTAAATCGTCCCCCAGGGACCCATGGTGAAAACCTCTGTTTTACGTGGTCTCATAAATAAGAACGGCAATGCTGTTCTTGGCAGAGATTATAGAAGTGACCATGGCTAATTTACCGTGCAAGGTGAGCAGAATATTTACAAGTTGTCATGAGATTTTTTTTTATTATTATTATCATCGTAATCATTAACATCACCATTTCTTTTTATTGTCGTCGTCGTCTTCGTCGTCATCAACATGATCATCATCATCATCATTATCTCCATCATCATGATCGTTATTTTCATCACCACCACCATCATCATGCCTCCAACATCATCGTTATCCTCATAAACACCATCATCAATATTATCTTCATCATTTTTGTCATCATTATCACCACCATCATCATCATTAGCCTCCACCAGCATCGTCATCATCATCATTCCCCATTGTCGTCATCACTATCATGACCATCATCCTCATTACTAGTATCGTCGTCACCAGTATCATTATCATCATCAATCTTTATCACACTCATCATCATGACCAGCATCTTCACAGCAATGTCGCAAGAGATAATTGGACGAATAAATTCTCGGTAGATTTAATGTCAGTTAGATACAGTGAATGTTTGTTTATTTGCATTTACTTTCCAGCTGTCTCTCTGTTTGTCTCCATGTCTCACTAACGGCCCATATAATCTGGTATTTAACTGAACTTTCTGCAGGCCTCAGCCACCCAATTACCCCCATAGCGGTATGCAGGAAGTAATCGTACATAAAAACTCGTTCCTTCCTCCATCTCTCTCTCTGTCCCGGGTTCTTTTCTCGATGTCTGCCGGTTCATCTCTCTCTCTGTCTGTCTGTCTGTCTGTCTGTCTCTCTTCTTTTCTCTCTGCCTCTTTCTCTCTCTCTTTTTTATTCTCTCTCGCTCGCTCGCTCTCGCTGTCTCTCGCCCGCGTCTTTTTCTTGTCATCTTCTTCCCATCTTCTCCCGATCTTTCAAGGCCTAACGGCATATTTTTATCACTTGCAGGTGTTATAACGTGCTATATTTACATACTGTCAAGATCTAATCTGACTTGTTTTGAGGATAATTACACAGCTTCACGCAGAATTAAACCTCCTGCACCATTTGTTTCATACCTCCGTAATGTGTAGTTTTCATTTTCTCGTATACAAATCTTATCAACAGCACTTGCTTTTCTTTTCTTTCTTGTTAGGCCTTGTCCGTCCACTGCAGGATGTAGCATTTCTCCAGAGATCTCCATTCTTCTCTAGGCTCTGTTTTCCATCCATTTTGTCCATGCCTGTCCACCTACGACACAATATCATCTGTCCATCGTCTCTCGGGGCGTCCTCTTGTTCCCTTGCCGGTTCCAGGCCTCCATCCAGTCCAACACTTTGCTTGTCCATCTGTTATCTTTCAATCTTGGAAACATAAATATTTATCCCCATCGTTGAAATATACCCACGTTAGTGATCATACACTCAGGCTGAGACTTTCTGTTCTTTGCGTATTTTGAGCGCCTTTGATCAGACGCAGTACCGTATTTACTTTGATAACCGGTAATGTGATTATTTTCATCATTTTAATCAACATTACCAGAGAGCGGTTTATGCTCCAGTTCTTTCAGACTAAAGATGTTATTGTTTTAGTTTGATTATTTACTGACATATTTTATATAATATTGATAACAAAAGTGAAAGGGCGGTTTAGACGTTGAATAGAACATTAGGCAATGTTTTAAATCGGGGCTATATTCTGACAAAAGGACAGATCAGCTCAGTTAAGGGCAAACCATGTAATGATATAGGCTTTTCATAAGCTTGGCTTCAATCCCCCTCCCCCACTGTAAGAACGCATGACAACTAAGATAAGGAATATCTGTGACAACAATAAGGCCTTGGGGTTTTAAAATTGTAAGTATCATGGTGCATAGACAATTAGTTTGTTTCATAGATAGCTTATGTTCGAATTTTTGTACATTGCTAAACCTTTTTTTGTTGTTGTTGTTGAAGAAAAACTGAATAAAACCAAGCTTTCTTTTTTAGTTGTTTACCAGAATTCAAAAACACATTCATGATTCCCCACTCCCCTTTCTGGCCGTACATATGTTATGCGTGGTCCGCTGCGGCTCCATGAAAGAATTATTTTCCGACGTGGACCCTCAGCACATCTTGTCATTTCTGGAAGAGGTCGAACTCTACAAGTTGATTTAACAGACTGTTATCATAATTATTTACACAATTCATATAGACGTGCTTACAGTGCAGGCCTTTTCCCCGTTAGATCTTCAACTTCACTTTTATTTGATCTTACCTATAGGCATCTGAGGGCTGGAAGCTAGTCCAGAGAGAGATAGCGAAAAACCGTGAGAGGCGCAATGTGGCCGTTATCGTGCCGAGGCACCGTTAAACTCAAACTCAAACCCCGAGACAGAGGCCTCTGGTACAGAATAATAAATTGTCAACGTAAGAAATGGCTTGTTGGCGTGTTTTCATCAATAGAGTATCATTCTTAGCTGATATGAAGTGAAAAAGAAAGCGGCCATAAATAGGAGTTTGGATGTGTGTTTGTGTGTGTGTGTGTGTGTGTGTGTGTGCGTGCATGGGTGTAGGTGCGTGTGTGTGTGAGGGGGAGGGGGGGGGAGGTGACAGGATGGTTGTGGGTGGAGAATGAAGATCTGTCTCGAACCCCTGTCTGGCCTCTGAGGATTTCCGACACTTTATACCAGAGTCAATGCTATCAATTTCTCAGCCCCGGGGCTCTTTAAGCATTAGTTGATTAAGTAGGTGGCTCACTTTGAACACAGATGAACTAGATCAGTGGTTCTCAACGGGGTCCCCTGACGGGTGATTTTTTATTTGGGGGGGGGGGGGGGCGAAAGGGGCGAGCGAGGGATATGGGAGTGGAGCAACCAAATGGGCGATAGAATGGGTTGGGGGGGGGGGGGATGAGCAAAAACCCTGACCGGGGGAAAATAGTTTTTCTGACATAGTTTTTGCGCAGTGTCTTGGCAAAACTTTTTTTTGTTTTGTTTTTGTTCTGTATTATCAGGTCTAGTACTAGTCTGCTGTGCAAGGAAAGAAAGGACAATTCCTGTCAAGAAATGCTGTTCAAATCCCTCGACCATTCGGTATGACTGGTAAATTACATCGTTCTGTTTGCCTGAAGAGGGTTGAGTTCCACTGAACTAGATACTTAGGATTTGAGGGAAGGGGTATCTTCTATCTATCTATCTATCTATCTATCTATCTATCTATCTATCTATCTATCTATCTATCTATCTATCTATCTATCTATCTATCTATCTATCTATCTATCTATCAGCCTGTCTGTCTGTCAATAAACTTGTCTGTCTAATCTTTCCTTGATTACACCTCTGTCTCCGCCCACCCGTGGGTTTGTTTTCCCCCTGTCTACTCATCTATAAAGTACTTGAAAGTTCTGAGCTGGATGATCTAATGTCTATTTTTAGGTAATTGCTACCCGAGGACAATAACATTCCCTGGTTAGGTTGGGCACAGACTATTACTGGATAGGATTGATTAGAAGTTATCGGTTATTACGTGGAACAAAATAATAATGTAAAAAAAAAAAAGGGGGTGGGTAGGAGGGGAGAGGGAACACTGAGAAGCTGAATGAAGATTGTGACAGAGTTTTTTATTGAAGTAATCACAGTTGTTATGCTTAAAGTAACGTCAGTGTCACTTTGCTTGAAATCTGCTAGTCTGTTTCTTTGTATGTCCATATGTCTGTTCGTGCGTTTGTCCGTCTGTCTCTTTCTCCCTGTCTGTCTCTGTTGCTATCTGTTTGTCTGTCAGTTGGTCTAGCTGTTATTCTGTCTTCTTTTCTTAACATTTGTCTGTGTGTCTGTCTGTCTTTTTGTTTGTCTGTCTTTTAAATTCTGTCTGTCTGTCTACGTCTGTCTGTCCATCTCCGTTTGTCTGTCTATCAGTCTGCCATATTCTATTTGTCAATGCGTCTCTTACACTCTTTTGAGTATCATTCAACAGTCAGATCGATTGTCTTTCTTTTCTATGTGCCGAACATTTAAAAGGTTTTCTGACTGACTGGCCCCTTTTTCTATCTCTCAGTATCGTTTACTGAAAACTTGTGGTATGTATAGATTGCGTGGGCGTGAAAGAAGATTAGACATTAGCATAGGCGATTCATTTATTTAATGTAGGAGATTCAGAATCTTAACGGCAGGTTCCTTAAATAGAACAACGTGGAATACAGACAAGAGACGTTGATAGTAATGAAAGATATCCACGGAGAATCAATAGCAGTGGTGTTCATGGAAAGCTTTTGATATCAGTTATCACTGTTATGTTATCCTTACAGATACGAGGATTTGAGATTTCTGTGTGTGTGTGTGTGTGTGTCTCTAGCTCTCTCGGCCTCTCTCTCTGTCTCTCTCTCTAGCTCTCTCTGCCTGTGTGTGTGTCACTCTCTTTCTCGCTGTCTGTCTGCTTATCTGTTTCTCTCGCTCTGTCTCTCCCCTTCTCTCTCTCTCTCTCTCTCTCTCTCTCTCTCTCTGGCTGTCTGTCTCTCTTTCTCTGTCTTTGTCTCTCTCTTCCCTTTCTCTCTCATCTGCCCCTCTCTCTGGCTCTATGGCTCTCTCTCTGGCTCTCCACTCTCTCCATGTCTCTCCCCCTTCTCCCCCTCTCTCTTTCTCTCTCTCTCTCTCTCTGGCTGTCTGTCTCTCACTCTCTTTGTCTGTCTTTGTCTCTCTCTTCCCTTTCTCTCTCTTCAGCCCCTCTCTCTGGCTCTCTCTCTCTGGCTCTCCACTCTCTCCATGTCTCTCCCCCTCCCCCTCTCTCTCTTTCTCTCTCTCACGCTCTCTGTCTCTTTGTCTCTGTATCTCTCTGTCTCTGCCTCTCTTTCTCTCTCTCTCTCTCTCTCTCTCTCTCTCTCTCTCTCTCTCTCTCTCTCTCTCTCTCTGCCTGTCTCAGTCTCTTTAAATTATTTGTTTGTTTGTTTTTTTAATTTCTTTTTTTAATAACAACAGTAAAATAACTGCTCAGAACTGGAACAGAAAAAAACAACAAAAACAAAGTTTTAACACATTATAATAAGAGCTTATTTCCCCACTGACCTGTCAGCTGCTTATAGAGCTTGTGGTATATACATGTATAACAAGACAAAGGAAGCTCTTTGTATGTAATTGGAAAGCATTAGGCTCAATTCAGTTCTTGTCTCGATTTTAGTGTGAGATGTGAACCACAGAGTTAATCGGGGCCTGGCGCCTTGGCGAGTCAGACAAAACTATCTTGAGTCAACAGACGGGAAGAGAAACCTTGCCCACTGAGACAAAACGGACGCAAGACGGATTGGCTCGCTGCGCCACCAGCACTATGATTTAAGAATATTTCGTCGGTGCAAAATAATAACCAGACTGCCCGGTTTCGGCTTTCCTGTGTCCGGTTGTTGTTTGTTTAGGGCTCAAATTGAAATGCAATTTGGTCCATAGCCATCGTAAGCATGACTCCGTGAATTTTATGTTGCATACAACTAAGTGGATGAATGAATAAATAAGTAAATTAATAAAAAATATGCAAACAAAATAATAAGCAAATAAATAATAAATAAGTAAAACCCATAAACAAATAGGTAAATAAATAAATGAATGATCTGGAGGGTAGAATAAGTAAATGAATGGATCACTAAATGATTAAGCAGATAAATAAATACATTATTAAATGGATACGCCCTTCTGTCTCTTGGCCAGCTTTCTGTATTATGACTATTCTGAGTATCGGACCTGCACGAAATCTTCTTTTTTATCCCAGAACTGTCAACCCAACTCTATGTTGTCGGCACTTCTTGAATTCTAATTGGGTCATTGTTTTTGTTTTTAATTTTAGTGCCCTCTTGCAAAAACAAACACAAAAGCAAAAAAAAAAAAGAAAAGCTTTCAATTTTGGGCCCTGGCGTCTAAATGAGAGTCCGTTTAAACGACTTTCTATGTTTTTAATGTCGGTACAGTAAAGTTGTTGACGAGTGAATAACGGAGAGAAACCAATCGATTGGTGGATATTGCCGTTTATTTGAAATTCATGTACTTGTCAATCAAGTTGAATGTCCACTTGTCAGTGTTTGACAACAAAAAGAAAGGCTGCATGTGGCTGGCTATAACGAATAGAAAATTATATTACAGTCTTTGGAGTTTAAATATTATTTTTAAAAGTTGATGTCTGTAAAGTTTTCAAGATTCTATTGCAAAGCAGACATCACCTCTGCGGTCACAGTTTGGCAAAGACCCGCATTTAAAACGCGCATGCGCGCACGTACACACACGCACGCACGCAGACACACACTCGCGGACACAAACAAATGGTTTGTAGTCGCATAGGGCTTGGTGCAGAGTTGAAATGTGAACCAAAGGGGGGAAAAAAGGAGGGGGGGGGGAGGTAGGAGATAAGATAGCTGAGATAAGATTCACTTTTATATATTATTCCATGAGGGAAATTCTTTCACAGAGTGTTTAAGAGCACATGAATAGTACACATCTCTTACTCATCATTACATAAACATACATCATAACTCAACAAGAGACATAATTATGTCAGAGAGTATAGAGGTATAGAGAGATCTCACTTCCGCCAAATCGCGAAACTAGGTCGCTGCGGTAAACAAGAAATTGAAGAATTGAAAGAGGCCTTCTTCACCAAAGATAGTATGCATATCTGTTTACTGTGGTTTGTTCATGTTTTTGGGCTGACTGAAACTATTTAGTGCCGTTTGTAAGTTCTTACGCCCCGTGGAAATGTACAAACCGGTTTTGTTTACCGCAGCGGCCTACGTTCCCCTCCATGCTAACAATGGTTTCGCGGAGCCTCCCGTGTCTCGCAGTGCAAATCGACCAATAGTGAAACCTCTCTATACATCTATACTCTCTGATTATGTGAAGTAACATGGCATGGAACCTTAGTGGAATATGGCGCACGTCTAGTTACAATTGACGAAATATAAAAACCACAGAAAAACTGTGGGGTCGCAGCAGGGCTATAAGCAATGTCAAAATTGGGCAAAAAGAAAAAGTTGTATGTAGCAAAGCCCTGCGTAAGAAATAATACCCAAATGATATAATGCAAACTAAAAGGGAAGACAGAAAGATGTGCTTTTGTGCTGCTGACCAAGCAAGAACTCGCAGATACGTACACATAACTCTACTGTTTAGATTCTGTTTATTATTTCCTATTGTAATCTTTTATTGTTCCTTTGTTTCATCTGTTCCATTTTTCTTCTTTTTTCCTATTGTTTTTTTTTTTCTTGATAAAGGCGAAAGCCGAAATATTGAACATTTTCTGTCTTCTCTTTTAGTTTGCATTGTATAGTTTGGGTATTATTTCTTACGCCAGGGCTTTGCTATATACAACGTTTCTTTTTGTCTAGTTATAATGTCTTGTTGAGGCGAACTGCGGAGGGCAAAAAGGATCTTCTGTATTTTTATATGTATGCTTTCATGTGTTGTTCCCCGATGATCTACAAATTTGATGAACCAGGGAATGGTATATGTCATTTGATATATATATAAGGATATAAATTTCTTTACACAAGCATTTGGGTACCGATGGTCGAAACTGAAAAAATGGCGTGTCTGTCATGTTGCATGTTTTTCTTGACGACTCTGTTGCGTTTTGCAAGTTTTCAGGATTCTATTGAAGGCAAACATCGCGTCTACAATCGCAATTTTGCACACACTGTATTTAAAATGTGCACGCACACACATACACACACACACACACATTAAAAAATAGGCCACATGAGGGTAAATATATGAAAATTGTCCGCCGAGCCCCCCCCCCCCCCATTTTGCAAAATGTTACGTGAGTAAGAAATACCTTTACGTGGTTGGGGTGGGGGAGGGCAGGGGTGTATATTTATTTCTTGTTTGTTATTTTGGAAAGGTGGGGTGGATAGACGTCGTTATTGATTGATACGTGATCTACACAGGCAGTGACACTGTAAGTAAATCCTTTAAGTCAAGCAGAAAGCCATTAAAATTCCTCTGGGATCTCCTAGGTGGTAACAACGTCACTCACTGTTTGTCCTGTCCTGAACTATCGCTCAGTGTCAGATATCAACAGAATGAGTGCGAGTGCACTGACCGATAATTCCTTATTGTGTGAGACTTTGTCCCAGAACGACGAACTCACGATGGTCTTGAAGCCTCGTGGATTTGTAAATAAATAAATAATCTATTTATCTATCTATCTATTTATCTATCTATCTATCTATCTATCTATCTATCTATCTATCTATCTATCTATCTATCTATCTATCTATCTATCTATCTATCTATCTGTCTATCTATCTACCTATCTACCTACCTACCTACCTACCTACCTACCTACCTACCTACCTACCTACCTACCTATCTATCTATAATCTATCTATCTATCTACCTATCTATCTACCTATCTATCTATAATCTATCTATCTATCTATCTATCTATTTATTTACCTATCTATCTATAATCTATCTATCTATCTATCTATCTATTTATTTACCTATCTATCTATAATCTATCTATCTATCTATCTATCTATCTATCTATCTATCTATCTATCTATCTATCTATCTATCTATCTATCTATCTATCTATCTATCTGTCTGTCTGTCTCTCTCTCTCTCTGTGTCTGTCTGTCTGCCTGTCTATCTATTTATCTCACTGTCTGCGTCTGTCTGTCTGTCTGTCTTGGACGATTTCATCGAATTTGGAAATGTTCTACACCAACCTGTCCCGGCTAAGGAATACCATGTCCACCTTTTGGTTTTTTAAATTTCTCGTTGTTTTTTTGTTTTTGTTTTTGTATTTCATTACAGAATACGGCTGCAGCAAAAATATTTCTGTAGAACGATTTCAATATTGTCGTCTCACGCAGGGCACATTAGACAAAGATTGTTGACCTTTCTTTCAGAGTTTCTGACATCCGATTGCAAAGCCACACTATTATTATTATTATGTCAGGGAATATTCCATTGCGCAACTTTCTAAATTACCTGCAGTGCCGTAACAGTCACAATGAAATAACCACACTGAATTGTTTCGTGTGGGAAGTTTATTATTTATAATAACATTATTATAGCCGACAATTTTCTGTGGTCAAGGGCATTAGTTGTTTTGTCGCTGCTATAAAATAAGTTACAATTTGGTTTTGTGTGGTTGTATGTAATTTTATGACATTTCCCCGCAGTTACGTGTTTATTAAATCACGACGAAATTTATTCATTTGTTTTTGTATGGATATCGTTGTATGAGCTCTTGTGTGTATACTTTACATTGTTTGCATTTCGAGGGTTATGAAGTAATTTCAACCAGACTGTGTTATGTCCATTTTATTCATTGCTCAAAAATGCCTGTAGAAAACACAGGGCGTGTGAATTTATTTCATAATCCAGTAAAACTATTCATGTGACCGTGTTGAAGTTATTGCCATTATTTGAATTTTTTATTAAAGTTAGAAATGTCAAACTTCTCCTCAACCTGGCGATTTCGGACGTAAAACATTCTAGTTGCCAGCCCTCGATTTGTTTGCTGTATTCGACTATATGTATAATACTAATTAATCTGTTTTCATATTAGTTCCGTGTATTCAATAACAGTGTCATTATATTTATAGCTCCCATAAGTGTTATTAAATATACATCATCGTCCACGCGTAACCGACACAGTGGTCCAATGGTAAGAGCGCTTGGCTTGGCGCGTGAAGCTGTAGGTTCCAATCTTGCTCGAGACTAAAACAATGTTAATTAATTAATTTTCGGGATATTTTTAAGGCACCTGGTCATTAGCGACCTGACACGGGCTCCAGGCGTCTCCTATGATTATTTTAACCTCAGAGTGTTGAAAGTGGACTTAAAACTCTAACGAAAGAAACACACAAGCAAACGCCCACTAAAACGTTTCCGTTTGTGGACGAGAGAGAGAGAGAGAGAGAGAGAGAGAAGAGAGAGAGAGAGAGAGAGAGAGAGAGAGAGAGAGAGAGAGAGAGAGAGAGAGAGAGCGAAATAAAAAAGGGAGGAAGAGGATGTGGAGAAGAAGAGATAGGATACGAATCATTTCATTGACCCCCTAGGGAAATTCTTTGTCACAGAACGTTAAAGAGCACGTTACACACATCTTACGAATCATAACATGAACATGTCATAAACAGATATGGTACCGTTAATAAAATATGGCACACATCAATCCACTATGCCTTATAGGCGAATTGCAGATGGTAAAAACGATCTTCTGTAGCTCTCTCTCTCTCTCTCTCTCTCTCTCTCTCTCTCTCTCTCTCTCTCTCTCTCTCTCTCTCTCTCTCTCTCTCTCTCTCTCTCTCTCTCTCTCTCTCTCTCTCTCTCTCTCGCCCTTTCTCTGTTTGCTTTGATGTGTATTATTCTATTGTCCCAGGCTCATCTACACATATAGAAATTTAGAAGGAAAAAAAAGCAAAGGCAATCAAGAGATTGGTTTCCTTCTTTGAGAAGAAACACAAAGAGTTCAAAAATAGTTGACAGGTAGCAGGACTATGTAAAGGTTGATCTGATAAATGAAGAGGAGGCGGTTTCCTTATTGGTATCTGGAAGAAAAAGAAATTTTCACGGAATTGATGCCGATCCTAGTTCCAGGGCTATTTGGTGGTAAACTGTCGTAACTCCGTTTTCACAATATTTTACAGGAGAAGTAAAAATCTGAATAACTTTATCAGGCCTAATGGTTACATTTTTTAAGAACAAAATATTATTTAACCCTTAGTTTTCCAAAGTTAACCCCCCCCCCCCTCAACTTACAACAGAACCTGCGGGTTGTCAAGGGCTACAAGCATTCCAGTTGTGAGTGGATCTGGCCAAGTCCAGGTTTAAGGTGAAAGACCAAAAATTCCCGAGAAAACTTATCCAAAGGGGGAATGATTTTCCATGGAAACTGAGGTTTGCTTAGGAAATGAAAGACTAGCCATTTTTCTGTATTTACTGAAATTTTTTTGCTTGAAATTGTCTTAGAAATATTTTGTTTTGATGTTTTAAAGAGGTATAAAATTTTCGCCCTAAGACTGATTTCGCCAGATCCACTCACAAATATTGGTATTTTGTATTTAATTGGTATTTTGTATTTTAAATACTTCTTTAGTCCCATTTGGAAAATTTCCCTTAGTGTCACTGCAGCCCAGTTACAACTGGAGCAGACACGTCGTCGTCACAGTACAGAGCCGGTAGGGGGGACGGGGTGGGTGGGTGGGGGAGTGGAGAGTGATAAGTTATCTCAAGTTTGAAAAAAAAAAAGTCGACTTACGATAGTTTACCAGGCTGCCCTGGAGATGACGTCGACCAGTTGACAAGTCTGTAACTATCACTTGTACATGATGGACAAAAATAATTATTATTGATCTCCCCACGCAAAATAATTTTCCCGTGATTTTCATTGTTTCTCATAACAATGTAGGTTACAGCATTTATCACTGTCTTTCGCAATATCAGTCTGGCTACTATCTCGGGATCTTAGACATTACAAAGTTAACGACGTCCATGAACGTTTGTGTTACAATCTGGAATTAATATAATGTTTCTATCTTCTGCTAAGGGCCGTTCTGAATGAAATTATTTCGTTGTGGAAAGGACTCATTATGTTTTGTTTTGTCGCCCGGAATGATCTAGTCACACTAAAAATATTTGGTGACCGTAGTCCTTGTTTGTTTTGCCCCCATTTTCTGAAAAAAAAAAAAGAAAAAAGATAGAGACAATTAGTATGTGGAAGAAGTATGACAAATGCACACTTTGACACTTGTTTAAAATGCTTTGTGGCACTTATCAAGTTGTTTAACAGTTCCGATCTATTGCACTAAAGCAATAGAGCTGGAATAAACAAGAACTGAGGTCGCGATTTGCCTCACACAATGAAATTATTTAAAACAAAGACACAGTGGCATCGGTTTCTTTCCTCTTTCGGCAGTTTTGTCGAGTGACGCCAGTCTCATCTTTCTGAAAAGCCGAGAAAATGTCAAAGGCCTTCGCAGCCCTTGTTAAGGCACCACAGTGCTTCCTCATTTGCCTCGTGTCATTTTTCATAGAGACTGACGCTCCTGAATGTGAAATATGAAATTCTTAATCGGCTTCCTGGAAAAGTAAAGTAATTTTAAAAATAAAAAAAAAGCGCTCACGCTCTTTCGCACTTACAACATTGGACTTTTATGAAACCGTGTGACATTTAAGATCAAAAGATGAATTAATTCCGCCCTAGTACTCGAGCAAGAGTCCCATCCAGATGCGTTCATCTTGTGAGATTTTTTGTTTTCTTGCTCTTTTACTGAGAGAAATTGACAGCAAAAGCGACAATTATGTCAGATGCAACTTTTGATACTCAAGTAACCCAGGTAACTTAGAACTACAATGTAAATCTCCTAACACACTGGGTCAAGTCTGTTTTGCCTCAATTTTAGTGCCAGATGTTGTCTATGAAGTTACACGGGACTTCGCACATAAGTGAGATTGAAACGAGACAGTGTTTCTCGGTAGTTGATTCAAATAAATGCGACTTCGCAAAGAAGTGAGCAGCTGAAACAAGTCCGTCTTTGCTAGTTAATTCAAATAAACGACAATCGCGGACTGTTAAGATTGAAGTAAGACCATCTCGCTAGTTAATTCAAATAAACGGCAATCGCGGACTGGTAAGATTGAAGCAAGACCATCTCGCTAGTTAATTCAAATAAACGGCAATCGCGGACTGGTAAGATTGAAGCAAGACCATCTCGCTAGTTAATTCAAATAAACGGCAATCGCGGACTGGTAAGATTGAAGCAAGACCATCTTGCTAGTTGATTCAAATAAACGGGACGCCGCGTACTGGCCAAACTGAAGTGAGTCATATCTCCCTAACTGTATTCAAAGCAAGCTCAAATCCGAGTCAAAACCGACGTAAAACAGACTCGACACAGCCGTCTATGGCTCTAAAGTGATGAACTACTTTGATCTGACCAAATTTAAAGAAGGCCTAATTCTCAGAAATACGAGTCGGTCTCTTTTCTCATTCATTTAATTAAGGAAAAGACTTAAGAGAAAACAACAGCCATGTTATTTAGTTGTCGTCTTCAAAGACCTGCCAATACTGCGCTTTTATGTGGCGGTTTATGCAACGTCCAGAGTTCAAATGAACCTTTCCTGAAGCCCCAGACAAAAACAATAATTACAGCAATAAATCTTGACTGATTACGTCACCAATTTAATTAGACAAGGAATGACCGAAAAAAAAAAAAAGGCAAAAAAATATAATAGCAAAATAATTACGTCCGTTAAATGTTATGAGTTATTAAGAAACCCGATAATCATAACTTGAATGAAGCCAAAATAAAAACATGAAATGAGCTTAGATTGTTTATTTTCTCTCACTAATGAAAAGTTCAGTAAATCAATGCATAGTGAATATTTATCGCCAGGTAACGCTTTGTCATTTGAAGAAGTGGCTGGGAAGAAAAACACTGTAAAGAAAAGTATTGATAGAGAGAAGGATGAAGAAAGCGTGTAATATATAAGAATAAATTAAACAGAATATAATAGAAAGAAAGATGTGGAAGAGGAGGGCATGTAAGACAGGTTGAAAGTGAACAAAATAATACTGGGAAAAAAACAACGGAATAACAAATGGAAACGAGGACAAAAGATAGGAATTACTAAAACATGGGAAAGAAAGAAAAAGAAAAATGGAAGTAAACAATATGACAAAAGGAATCAGAAGGAAATCAGTAAATAAGAAAGGAAGAAAAATTATAGTTAGACAGAAAATGAAAACGGACAATGTATGGCGGGTATAAAGGGAAAGATCTGAATGACAAGAAACAGTTGGAACAACAAATGAAAGCTTTGAACAGTGGATGAATAGACCCAGGGAATCGCCAGATTACCATGGTGATGATGTTGGCTTTAGCGACGAGATAGATCTGATTTCTAATACCAGTACTAGCTATTCATGTCTATGATTAGTATTTTTTTTTCCGGAGAAATTTCTGTCCTGGTTTTAAGGTTGAAAAAACAAACAAACAATCTTTAAAGAAAAGATCAGTAGCCACTGAGGAATGGTAATGGGTGTCTTCATGGAGATACCATGGGGAATAGTACTGGTTGTGGCTTTATTGCTATTGTTGGTGGTGATGATGGTGATGTTATTGTTGTTGGTGGTGATGATGGTGATGTTATTGTTGTTGGTGGTGATGATGATGATGATGTTATTGTTGTTGTTGGTGGTGATGATGATGATGATGTTATTGTTGTTGTTGGTGGTGATGATGATGATGATGTTATTGTTGTTGTTGGTGATGGTGGTGACAATGTTATTGTTGTTGGTGGTGGTGATGATGCTAGTGCTATAGAATGTTATTAATGCACTCATCTGCTCCGTTAGACGAGTGGAAGAAATGACGGGTTTGATTCTTGTTTGTTTTATCTCCATTTTCTAAAAAGACTAGAGATCTTTTAGTATGTAGAAGAGGTGTAACAAATGCACACTTTGACACCCGTTTAAAATGTACTGTGGCACTTATCAATCTGTTCCACAGTTCTGGTATATTCAAACTCCTTATCATAATAACTAAAGCCCCAAACATTTAATGTCGAATTTCTCAGTTGTGCAAAAAGTGGAGTTGGAACAAACAAGAACTAAAGTCACGAAATTTTGAAGTTTATGCAATGAATAAATGAATGAATTCTGACATAATGCCGCTAGTTTGATACTTATGTTTTATGTTTTACGTTGGAACTAAAGGATTGTCCCTACCTTTTTAAGTGGCTGTCGTGAGACCCATAGCGCACGGAGACAGTCTGTTTTGCCTCAATTTTGTGAGCTATGAAATTAAAAGGGACCTCGGGCACTAGCAGAGCTGAAATAAGTCGTTCTCGCTACTTAAGGTAAAGGAAAGTCAGGACTGAGTCAAACCGACACAAACAGGCTTAACTCAATATGCTATCGGCCTTACGCGAACGGCATTTTAAGGCTAACATTATGCTTAAATTGAAAATGAGTTACAGCCTAGATAGAAAGATAGAGCTCATTTCATTCAATACAGCGATGTTGAAAAAGTATGTCTGACATAGATTGGCGCATTTATGTCTTTTTTTTTCCGAAACACAGCAGCTGATACACTCACTCATCCTAAGCTCTTCTGAGGTAAGTATTGACCCAAAAAATTCCGAAATGGTAGTAAAAAAAAATAATATTAACCTAGACCACAGCATCTTCTTTGTCACTCATCATCCATGTGGTCTAAAGGTTCCAAAATGGCAAAGCTCGTGTCTTCAGCTTCTTCAGCTAGCTCAGTGGCACCAATGGTACTAAAAACGACAAGATGAGCCACTGTCTTCTTCGCACCACAAAGAAAAACGTGCACACAATTTGCGCGCTGATCGGGGGCGGGACCCATGGCGCATAGTATGACTGAAAAGAATGCTTGACAAATGGTAAATGTATGATGCAAAACTGTGACAGTGCTACTGTGACTAAAAGGAAAAGAAAAAATAGCCAGTTTTCACACAACGATTGACGTTACAATACCACAATAAGTGACGTCAGTCAAGGCCAATAGCGATGGCTGAACAGTGAACAAAATTCAATATTTTCCCTATTTGGCTTTGTAAAATACGGCACTTTTCATGACTTCCGCGTGTTTGCCGCTAGATGGCGATGCGAAATCGGTGCACGCTAAGAGCATTAGCTGTCTCATCTTATTAATTGTAGCATCTTTGGTGATATTCAGAGTCTCACCTTACATTCCTCACCTTGCGATCCCACGTTTCCCCAATTCATTCCTCTTCCATTTAGAACTGTCATCCAATATATAAATGTCTTTTTTTACACCATTATATTCTTACAGCAGTAAGTATTGAAATATATTTCTGAAACTAAAGTTCTTCATTAATTGCCATGAAATCAAAACACACACGGACACACACACATACACACCTAAACACGCACGCACTCACATACACACACACACACACAGACATACACACACGCACTGAGCTAGCAGCTGCCGATTTTCTATATGAACGGAAATAATGACACCAAGCAAACCGCTGTTCTGAATTAGCCATTAGTGAGCAATTTCAGATGGCAAAAAAGAAAAAAAAAAGGAAAAAATGCAAAGTGTCTCGTAATTAAGATGCTGAAATAACAGAGATAATTGATAATTGTGTTTTGGCGAATTTTATGGGAATGTGGAGGGAGAAATGGGAAGAGAAACTGTATCATTAGCTTTTAAGGTGGACTTTTGTTAGGGGACCGTAAATCCAATTACAAAGCCCAAGAGAGAAAATACTCAGTTGCGTTCACTGTTCATCGACAGCTTTCTGCGTACAATACCAAGCCCCCATAACAGCAGCTCTTAAGATGACCCCGGACAATTCCAAGTTATTCTGTTATTATGTGAGTGTGTCTGTCCGTCTGTCTGTATGTATATGTATGTATGTATGTACGCATGAGAAGCAGATTTGGGGGGCAAGGGTGAAAGGGACCATAACAAGTATTTCCGCTTCTGTACAATGTGGTGTATTGTTTCTCCAATAAGATATTGTACGGGTACATTTGACATGCATTTAATGGAAACAAACAAATTTGATATGTTTGTACGTAAAATAAGCTGGGTTCTTATGTGTACGGAAACGGAAACGACAAAAATCAATCAAGCAAGAGAAAGAAAGGGTGTTTCCATGTGTACGGAAACTGCGTACTGGAACATTGTTTCTATTTCGCTTTTGGAAGGGTTTTTGTCGTTTCCGTTTGCCGTGAGAACTCAGCTATAGACCAATATCCACCATGCCAGCAGATTTGGAAAGCAAGAATGAAAGGCGCCATAGGACATATTTCCGCTTCTGTACAATGTGAAGCATTGTTTCCTCAATATTGATATTGTACGGGTACTTGTAAGATGTATTTATTAGGCGGTTGTTATTACTTGCACGTATACGTACCTATCCCTAACCCTGTTCTTATCCTCAACCCTTAATCTTATCGAATCCCTAAACCCTGCCCCTTACCCTTTCAACCCCAAAACAGGAGGGAAACAAAAAAGAAAATCTGAAAGAATAATTAATTAGGGCCGTTTTTAGGCGTATTTCGCGAGGAGCCCTCTATATCTGGAGTCACACAAAAGGCTTTGAAATACGCATCCCTAACGCAAAATACTTGGGGTACGTACGAACAGGAACAACAATCTTATTGGAAACAAACAAGTGTGATATTTATGAGGAACAGGAGAGAGAGGGGGTGAGGGGGGGTGAGATTAGGAGTGATTAAGAAGGACGTTGAATGTCAGATCGGAGTGTAGAAGAAATGAGGTGATTTAATTGATATAAAAACAGATTTCCTTTCGCCCTGAATAATTTTTCATTCACTTGATTAATGCAGAATATTCTTTCTTTGCTAATCTCAAATTCGTTCGCTTGACAAGATTCTGTTGGGGGAACTTCGATAGCTCAATTCCATGGCCCATTGTCTACGGTAAAAAGTTTTCTCAGAGACAAGCCAGCCCCCGATCTGCTGAATTCCTCTTCAAACTTTAAAAAAACCCGAAAGGAAGACAAAACAAAGAAAGAGGGATATTGAACTCGAAGGAAAACTGCAAATTTCTCTTTGTGTTATTTGTTATTTGAGAGTTACGTCCGTCGGTCTGCAATGATGGCATTTCTCGTATGGAAGAAAATATTGAAAAACAAAAATATTGAAAAATTCTCTATCGCTGTTTCCGGCTGGTGAGAAAAATATTATATCGATTTTTAGCCTAATCGAGACTGGGGCGCTCCATTGGCTTCGAAACTCAAGCGGCAGAAATGGCAAAGTTAAAAAAAAAATAAAGAAATTTAAACCTTTGGTTTGGCTGTTGAGTTTAATCTGTGTCCCCATTAACTTTCTCCGCAAAAAGTCTCTGTCTTTTTGAAGGAGAATTGTTATTAATTTTGTGGCCACGTTAGCCATGCCGATTTTATGGAGAAAGAAAGAGAGAGAGAGAGAGAGAGAGTGGGTCAGAAACGGAAAGAAATGATTTTCGATAACTTATTGAAGTTGGTTAATTAACAACAAAGTTTTTTATATTATTATTAACTGTTACCATTTTAAACAAAATTTCTTTTCAAATCATCAGTAATTTTGTATGCATATGTGTGAGTTCTATTAAAGCAGCGTGACATTGATCAAAATTAATTATTCTTATTAATCTCTTCACATGCACTGTATACTCGGCGGCCTTTCCATCTGTCTGTCTGTCTGTTTGCCTGTTTGTCTGTCTGCCCGCCTTCCTGCCTTCCTGCATGCTTGTTTGTCTGTCTGTCTGTCTATCTGTCAGGAGCATACATAACACAGGCAGACACGAAGTCAGAGAGAGAGAGAAAGACAGAAAGAATCAGAAACAAAGAAAGAAAGGAAGAAAGAGAGAGAGAGAGAGAAGGGGGCAGTGGATAAAAGATATTAAACACCTTAGAGAAATGACAGTTGGGGGGGGGGCGGACAAGGTGGCCTAGAGGCAAGGTGCTCGCCTCTCATGACGAAGGTACCGGGTTCGAATCCCGGTCGGTGCAGGCATGTGGAAAATTTGGGATTTTTCTCATATTTTCCTGTGCCTGATTATATGGTAGGTATGATAGAGCATCTGGTCTTCTCGGATAAGGACGAAAAATTCGGAACGTCCGTGTGCATGCTGCACACGTTAAAGATACCTTGGCAGTTGGAAATCGAAAAGAGCAGGCCGAAAAGGCCGCTGCCCTGGCAAAATTCTAAAAAAGCGAATCTCTACCACCACAAGAAAAATTTAAAAAAAGCAAGAAAAGTAAGGTGTAAATGCCAAGGGCAGCGAACCTCCTAAACTAAAGTCCTAAACCAAGAGAAAAGACAGTCGAGGAAGAAAGTTTTGAGGTTAACAGATGTGATGGATGACTGTGAGATAAAAGCGATCTGTGAGAGAAGAAAGAAAAAAAAAAAGAACAAAAAACCCATTGTATATTACGAGGTCCATGGCTGTGGTTTAAATCAATCCCTTGCCCTAGTTACCCCGGCAGTCAACGATACACCTCTGACCCGAAGCTTCTCCCGTAGGAATACAAAAACAATTGGCTTTAATCCGTATGGGGACCTAACGCTATGAGACTTGACTGCCTCAGGGACATCTGAGAGACCAGTCAGAATGATGACACAAGTTCTCGGACAACTTTGGTACCAGATTTTGGGGCCATGAGCAAAGTACGCTCAAAATTGGCTATTTTTGACTCCCCCTCCCCCCACCCCCACCCCCCAGCTCTTCTCCCTATGTTTGAGCGTACGCCCTTTAGAATGTTGAATGTCCATTATAAGGCCTTGATGTCGGAAAGCTTTAAACGGCATTTTGCAGGATTGTTTCATTGGAAACAGGAATAATTATGTAAATCTAACACCTAAATTTACAGAAGAAAAAAAGTAAATCAAACCAAATTTTTAAAAATGTATTACTGTCATTCAAAAAACGCACGTATACCCCTCCCCCCCCCCCCCCCACCTTAATCCCTCTCACCCGCCACCCCATATCTCCCGTCCGCTGGAATCAACCCTCCCCCTTCACAGCGTACGAACCTTTATGAATAGTCACTCCCTTTTATGAAAGAACAGCCTTTGTCTCCTCCCATAACCTTGAGAATTTCCTAGAAATCCTGAAGTAAATTACTTGTCTTTTCAGAAGCTTTGCGGAGGAAATTTTCTGACGGAAAGTGATGAGGAAGAGAATATTCTATTCATGAATGATGATAGAGACAATGAAGTTATTTTCAGAAATTGACAGTAGCAATATTTCATTTGATCAAAACCATACAGCCTGTGCCAATGAAAGAGCTGGCTTGGTGCCAGCTTTTGAACAGCATGTACAGTTGCTTTGGTCAGGGTATTATATACTGTCGCAGTTTGTCATTTAAAAAAATAATACAAAATCAGACCGTTTTCATTTCGGAGTGACCAAATTGAGATAACCTGCGCAAAATCAAATATATTAGAATTGATAAGATGAGACAGTTAGTGGTTTTATCGCGCACAGATTTCGCACCGCCACCTAGCGGCAAACGCGTGGAAGTCATGAAAAGTGCCGTATTTTACAAAGCTAAATAGGGAAAATATTGAATTTTGTTTACTGCTCCGCTATCGTTATAGGTCTTGATAGACGTCCCGTGGGTGACGGAATTATAACCTCAATCGCTGTGAGGAAACTCTGGCAATTTTTTCATCGTTTTTTTAGTCGCAGCAGCACTGTTACAATTTTGCATCGTAAATTTACCATTATATCGAGCATTCTTTCACACTATGCGCCATGGGTCCCGCCCCCGATCAGCGCGAGAATTGTGTACAGTTTTTTAGTGGTGCGAAGAAGACAGTGTCTCATCTTATCGTTTCTAACATCTTAGGTAAATCAGGATTTCTCTCGTTTAAACAGAAATTCGTTCAATGGTGACGTAAGGCTACGGCGGCAGTTGTAGAAAGACGGAAAAAATGCTATGTATGGCAGACTTACGTGACAGGAATGAAACTTCTGGAGTGACTATTTGTGTGCCCTGTGACCAAACTGGGTTTTGTGTGCACAGTGATTTTTTGGAAAAGTGCAAATGTTAGGGTAAAGTTTAGGGTAAGGATTACGTTTGGATGGCCGGCCTAATAACCTTTTCTTTGGATAATTGGCCGTAGTTACGCTATTGAAAGTGCCCCCCCCCCCACACACACACACACCAAATCCTATAGTAGCCGTATAACCCAAATGGAATCTTAACATAAATGTTTGCAAACTCGTGGATTAGTTAACGAAATCTTTTGTTGTATATATGCGTGTATGTTATTTAATCACTGCTGTGGCATCTAAAGGCGCAGAATAAAGAAAAAAAAAAGTATGAACAAAAACAGCAACAACAACAACAAAAAGTACACAGATAACACAAAGTGCTGGCGTAAAGTGAAAAAAACGTGTAAAATACTTATAAAGAAAGCCAAAATGGGTAGAGAATAATTATGTGCAGATTTTTACTCAACAGCTGGAGCGAAACATCCACCTCTTGGTGATTACTCTCCGGGCGTTCGACAGGACAAGGACTTACAGACGGCCGACCTTTCAGAACCACATAAAATGTTCCTTCTTTGTACAGACCAGTATTTTTTTTATTGGAAAAGTATTACTTTCTTGTCACCCACAGAACATCGTAAGTTACGATAACATCACAAGGCACAATCTAAAATCAGGGAGATTTAAACCATAAATATCACACAAATGACGTTAAGAATGTAAGTAATCCTTGACATAGTATTGTTCCTATGTTACATTCAGATGTCCTTTAACAAATCACCAGGCGTGGATTCAATTCCTGCTGAGGTGTATGCCTTCGGTGGAGAAAAGCTTATTGAAAGGTTGACCGAGTTGTTCAATCATATGTTGAAAGCAGGGAAGCTGCCACAGGACTTCAAAGATGCTTCAATCATCCATCTGTACAAAAACAAAGGGGACAGCCAAGTCTGTGACAACCATCGGGGAATCTCTCTACTTTCAATTGCTGGCAAAATATTGGCAAGAATGCTTCTGAATCGCCTTCTTGATCACCTCTCGTCAAATGACTTGCTTCCCGAGAGCCAATGTGGCTTTCGTAAAGAGAGGGGAACGGCGGATATGATTTTTGCTGCTAGACAGATTCAGGAAAAATGCATGGAACAAAATAAAGTGCTGTATATCACATTTGTTGACCTCACAAAAGCATTTGACACAGTGTGTCGTGAAGGCCTCTGGAAAATCTTGGCGAAGTTTGGGTGTCCACCCGAATTCATCACAATAGTGCGCCAGTTTCATGATGGCATGCAAGCTGCAGTCAAAAGCAACGGCAGTGTTTCAGAGCCCTTTGCTGTCACAAATGGGGTAAAACAGGGTTGTGTCTTAGCCCCAACTCTGTTCAGCATCATGTTCTCTGCAATGCTACAAGAAGCCTTTAGCTCTCCTCCTCAAGGGGTAAGCATCAAGTACCGAACTGATGGCAGTCTATTCAACCTCAGGAGACTTCAGGCAAAAACCAAAACCAAAAGTACTCAAGTCTGTGACCTACTATTTGCTGATGATTGTGCACTTCTGGCACACGATGAGGATAGCATGCAAAACTGTGTTGATAAGTTCTCTAGTGCCTGTGACAACTTTGGCCTCACAATAAGCACAAAGAAGACGGAAGTGCTCCATCAGCCTACTCCAGACGACAAGTATCCTGTGACCCCAAATATCAAAGTCCATGACAGTCTTCTGAAGGTGTCGGAGAACTTCACCTATCTTGGCAGTACACTGTCTTCCGCGGCTCGTGTTGATACTGAAATTCTCTCAAGAATCAGCAAAGCCAGCTCTGCATTTGGCAGGCTTCGAAAGAGAGTATGGGATGTTGCTGGCATTCGCACAGACACTAAGCTGAAAGTGTACAATGCTGTGGTCCTTCCCACCCTACTCTATGGTGCTGAAACCTGGACAGTGTACCAATCCCATGCCAGAAAGCTAAATCACTTTCATCTGGCCTGCCTTAGAAAGATCCTAAGGATCAAATGGTAGGATAAAATTCCAGACACTGAGGTCCTCAATCGTGCCAAGGAATTGAGCATCTTCTGCCACCTGAAAAAAATTCAGCTACATTGGGCAGGACATGTTGTCAGAATGCCCGACTCCAGACTCCCTAAGCAAATCTTCTTCTCTGAGCTCTCCAATGGAACGAGGAATGTTGGGGCCCCAAAGAGACGTTACAAAGACACTCTCAAGCAATCACTGAAGGCCTTTGCCATTGATGTGAGTGAGTGGGAAAAGCTCTCGCTTGATCGTGCAAATTGGAGGGCGGCCCTTACCAGAGGCAGCAAAGCATGGGAAGCTGACAGAGTCCAGCAGGCTATCAAAAAAAGAGAACGGCGCAAGAAAAGGCCCAGTGGTACTGAACCAACGGAGCACTCTTGTCATTTATGCGGAAGGGTCTTCAGGGCAAAAATAGGACTTATCAGTCACATGAGAAACCATAAGTCATGAAAGAACAGTCTTTCCATTCTGTCCTCTGTGTCCTTTAGTTCTCTTTATTGTCCATGTGTTGAAATTCTCAACAATTTCTGTTCTTTATTCATCTGGTGTTGTTAAGGTCATCATCATACCTGATGGACGAACTATTATTATTACATTCAGCGACCAATTTCAAGACTTCTGATGTTGTTGTTGTTGTTAGTCTGACAGACAGGAACGGATTAGACGAATTTTTGGTTATTTTACTGTAGCAATGAGCCGGCTACTCAATGAAGAATCGAATTTAAGACCTTCGCAATTGCGCAGCCCATAGAAATGTGTCTTGGAACTCTCTTAAACGCACACTGCCATAAACCTCTTTATGATCTTTCTGGAAGATCATGATGCGTAATGCAGGCAAAGATACTAGATACAATAAGATGGAACACCCCCTTCTTTGCGCCTCTAAAACAATCGTGCAGATAGTTTGCGCGTTGGTCGGGGATGGGGCCCATGGGGCATTGCATGAAAAGAGTGTATGATATAATGATAAATTAATGATGGGATTTGTCACAATGCCACTGTGACACAAAAAATAACCAAAATTTTCCTGTAACGATTGATATTATACTAAGCGACTTCAAACAAGGCCTACAGTGATAACTGAACAGAACACAAAATTCAGTATTTTCCCCATACTGGCTTTGTAAAATACGGCATTGCTCATGCCTTCTGCGAATTCGCCGCCAGGTGGCGGTGCGAAATCTGTCCACGCTAGCTGTCTCATCTTATTGTATCTAGTATCTTTGATACACGTAATTTGTTTATTTCTATATGCCCAGCCAAGGAAGTCATCCCTCTTGTCCTTCTCTCCCTTCCTTCAATTTTGACGTTGTGCAGTTCACACTACAACAGTTCCTCACAGCCTCCCTGGGAGGAAGGATGAAATTCATGAGTTGATTTAAAGATTTTAAACACATTTACAATACAAAATTCATTTTAGACCTATATCACGTGTGACCTATACCGATATACTTTTATTTGTGAAGGTTTTATTGATCGAGCTCTGATAATCAAGCTTGAAAATATCGTGAACAGAGCAAAATGGCCTTTCTCTTCCCGATGCGCGTCGTTAAACCCGAACTCAAACTCAAACTCAAACCCCCACCCCCAGCTTGGACATTCTGTTAAGGCGTGGCCTTGCTTTGTTGCTAAAAACCGCCTGTAAGTTAATAAGACACGCGGCCCAAAAACGGATATTGTGATGCCCTCGATCTTGAAGCCAAACCCATATCTCAGCACAAGCAATCCATCTCTGTAATGACACCCGGGCCCCGGAAGCTGAACGGTGACGTCACTTTCATCTTCCATTACTTGCCCATGGCGTGGAAAAATACGAGCAATTTCATGGGACTTGGCGTTTCATTTTCCTGATTTTCTTTTTTTTTTTTTTTTTCTTCTTTGTTTTTTCTGAAATATAATATTTTCTTCTTTGTTTTTTCTGAAATATAATATTTTCTTCTTTGTTTTTTCTGAAATATAATATTTTCTTCTTTGTTTTTTCTGAAATATAATATTTTCTTCTTTGTTTTTTCTGAAATATAATATTTTCTTTTTTTTTTTTTCTGAAATATAATATTTTCTTCTTTGTTTTTTCTGAAATATAATATTTTCTTCTTTGTTTTTTCTGAAATATAATATTTTCTTCTTTTTTCTGTACACGTTGTCATGTCTTATCTGTCTGTTTGTCTGAGTTTTTTTTTTTTTTTTATTCCCTCCCTCTCACCAGCGTATTGTTATTTTTTTTTATATTTACCACAAATCCATGTTTTCCTACCGTTCTCTGTCTTTCTCCCTCTGTTTCTCTCTCTCTCTGTTTCTCATTCTCTCTCTTTCTGTGTGTCTCTCTCTGGCTGTCTGTCTCGCTGTCTCTGTCTCTCTGCGTGTCTCCGCCTATCTCTCTGTCTGTCTGTCTTTCTCTGTGTGTGTCTCTCTCTCTGTCAATCTCTCCATCTCTATCTCTGTTTATCCGACTGTCTGTCTCTCTCCCTCTTTCTCTCTCTCTCTCTTTCTCTCTCTCTCTCTCTCTCTTTCTCTCTCTCTCTCTGTCTGTCTGTCTCTCTCTCTCTCTCTCTCTCTCTGTCAGTTTTCTTTTTCATTTTACACACTCACTACTTCATTCCTTCCATAACATTTTCATTCTATGCACTGTCTTTGTTTTGTTTTTTTTAATTCTCCATGTTTTCTAATGTCAGTGTTTCAACTTGAGAATCAGCCTTTCATTTTTCCTGCCTTTTTTCCATCTGTTTGTTTGTTTTTACTTTTGTGATGAATGACTGATGGAATAAATATTTTTTCTTCCCTCGTTTTCATATTATTCGTTAGTTATTCCTTCTCTCCAACTCGCAGGCTTTGTTTGTTGTTTTTTTTCTTGGTTTTATTCCATCTGCATTTTTTATTCTGTCTTTTATTTTGTGCCTATCTGGTCTTCATTTTCTTTACCAACGTTTCCATAGGCCTCTTTTCCCACGTTTTCATAGGCATTTTTCCAACGTTTTTGCGGGTCTCTTATTGCACGTTTTCATTGGGCCTCTTCTGCAACGTTTTCATATTCCTCTTTTCCACTTATTGGTGTTTTCTTACTGTCTTATTTCTCACTCTCTCTCTCTCTCTCTCCCTTTCTCTCTCTCTCTCTCTCTCTCTCTCTCTCTCTTTCCCTCTTTCTTTCTCTCTCTTTTTCTCTCTCTCTCTCTCTCTCTTTCTCTTATTTTTTCTCTTTTTCCTGTTCTTCTGTATACAATTCATTGTGGTGTTCCCGACCAGGGTTAAATTTACCCCAAGGGGATAAAGTTGCTTAGTTTGGATTTATTCTGGTGTACCGGTATATGCTCATCATTAGCTGTTCGTAAATAGGAGAAATAACAGTGTTATGTGCAGTTATTACTGTTACTGTTTTTTGGGCCTAAAACAGTAACATTAAATACAGTATTTTGAAATTTCCCTTCTGTCAGCTGCTATAACTGCTCTTGTCCACAGCATCCGCTCCGCTCCGCATTTTTTACGGAAAATGACGTATGAAAACCTAAAACACTCTTTGCCTCTGTATGCTTGTCCACAGCACCCTTTCCGCTTCGCTCCTCGCCGCTATAGAGGCAAAGAGAATTTTTCATACGTCCGTAAAAATAGCGGAGTGGATGCTGTGGACAAGATATGGTGGACGTGAACTCAGATTACTGAACAAAACGTGACCGGAGGGGTGATGGTGGGGATAGGGGGTAAATTTCCATGCCAAAAATTGCAATGGGTAAAAGGGACGTAAAAGATATTGGATGTTGCTGACCAGTGGTCTTAACGTGGCTGACGTCGCCCCCCCCCCACCCCCCCCCCGGGCCATTTTGATTTCCAGGGTAAGGGGGCGGAAAGGAAGGAAAGGGCGACACGAGTGGTGGAAACATGATGAATGTTGTTACAAGTACGTACGCCCCCCCCACGTTTTTTTGCGCTAGGGGTACGTATTTTAAAGCTTTTGTGACTTCAGAGCTAGAGAGCTCCTCCCGAAATATCTTAACAACAGCCTTAATTAATTATTCTTTCAGGTTGTTGTTTTTTTTATATTGTTTTCCTGCTGTTTTTCGGCTGAAAGGGTAACGGGCAGGATTTAGGGGTTGGATAAGATTTAGGGCTGAGGATAAGGACGGGGTTAAGGATAGGTATGTATAATTATGTATGCGCCCCTAGTGCACATAGCTTGGGATGCGTACGCACAAGTAATAAAAGCCAAACCTAAATGGAGGGCAAACACAGGGCAGCCATTGACTTGTTCAACAGCACACTGAGATGAGCTTTGGAAACGAAACAGAAAAGACCTCCTGCCCCCTTTTTTAAAAGTGCATTTGATAAAGAATGCTTTCTGGTTTATAATGAATTCATGACGGCTATTGTCATTAATAAAAGTTTTAAAAAAAAACAACTTAATGTCATAATTTATGTGTAACCTGTCTCCCTGTGAACTGTATCTGCTGGATTTATGTCTTTTTTTTACTGGGGGTGGGGGGGGGGGGGGGGTCGATGACAGAAAATTTGGAACCTAAGGGGGCGATTGCCTGAAAAGGGTTTGAGAACCATTGTTGCAGTCCCTCTTGGCACTTCATTTCTTCAGAATATTTTCTCATCCTATACTAGTGTATTAATTTTGTCCTGCCTCCCTCATGAGACTCCGCGATCCGCTTTTCAAATTTCCTGCCTTTCTCTGTCTTTAATTATTGTAATAACTGATGAAAGAAAATAAATAATAATATTTCTCTTCCGTCCTTGATTTTTTTTTTTGGGGTGGGGTGGGGGGGGGGGGGTTATATGTTTGTTTATTTCCTTGTCTCCCGGCTGTGATTTGTTTATTTGTGTTTCTGTTTTTGTTTTTTCGATCGTTTGTTTATTTGTTTGGTTGGTTTCGTTCCGTCTCCCGCCCCCTGGTTTTTTTTTTCCAGTGTTTCCCTTGTGCTTCCTGTTGTAATCAGTCTTGTTTTCACATCTCCCCCCCTCCCCCCTTTCCATCCATTTGTTCCTTTGTCGCTTCCCCCCTGTCCCTCTTTCTCTCATTCTATTCTCTGTCCGTCTGTCTGTCTGTCTGTCTGTTTGTATTTCTTTTTCTCTTTCTCTGTCTGTCCCTCTCTCTGTGTGTGTGTGTGTGTGTTTGTGTCTCTGTCTCTCTGTCTCTCTCTCTCTCTCTCTCTCTCTCTCTGTCTCTGTCTCCCTGTCTCTCTCTCCCTCTCTCTGTCTCTCTCTTTCTTTCTCTCTCTTCTCTCTTTCGCGACTTTAGTTCTTGTTTGTTCTATCTCCATTTTCTGAAAAACTGCACACTTTGACAGTTCTTTAAAATGTGTTGTGGCGCTTATCAAACGGTTTCATAATTCCGATTTATTCTAACTCCTTGCCATAATACTAAAGCCGCAAACATTCAACGTTGGATTTCTCAGTTGTGCAAAAAGTGGAGTTGGAACAGACAAGAACTGAGGTCGTGCGCACTCTCTCTCTCTCTCTCTCTCTCTCTCTCTCTCTCTCTCTCTCTCTCTCTCTCTCTTTGTCTCTCTCTCTCTCTTTCTGTCTCTCTCTCACTCCATCTCTCTCTCCTTCTCTCTTTTTAATACCCCCCCCCCTCTCATTGTTTTGCAGTCCTCCTCTCCGTTCCCGACCTTCTGCCCACATTTCTTTCTGTTCTTCCATTACATGTTCATTTCCTTGAATTATTCCTTTGTTCTTTTTGCATTTTGTGCAGACTCGCCTCTTAGAAAAAAAAGACATTAATTTTCCATCTTGCTTTAAGATCTCATTAAATTTTCCTACCTGCCCATTATTCTCCAGACTCTCTGTGGTGTAATAGTCACATTCATCTTTCTGCAAAAGGGAATGTTCCACCCTTTCATAACAACACCGCCTCTTTGTTCTTGCCTTTAAATATTTCTACATCAAGTCAGTGACAGTGTTGCCCTAGAGATCGATTCTTTGTACAGCGCTGAAAGATGTAATCAGCATCTCCTACAGATCCAGTTTCTTTGTCTTGTTGGACACAAAAAGCATGACGTGGATTTAATTTTAAAATAGGCGTTGGCTATTCTGTATGTTGTTGTCGTGGATGTAAATAAACATCAAAGATTCAACGCATGGGCGTGTTGTGTATGTAAATAAAGGTGACTCCTTGTCTTTCATAGTTTATCCATCCACCCGTTGATCCATTTATCCATCCACCCATCCATCCATCCATCCATCCATCCATCCATCCATCCATCCATCCATCCATCATTCATTCATCTTTATCTATCTATCTATCTATCTATCTATCTATCTATCTATCTATCTATCTATCTATCTATATATCTATCTATATATCTATCTATCTATCTATCTTTCTGTTTGCCTGTCTATCTATCTATCTATCTATCTATCTATCTATCTATCTATCTATCTATCTATCTATCTATCTATCTATCTATCTATCTTTCTGTCTGTGTATCTATCTATGTCTATCTGTATGTATATAATATGTCTGTCTGTGTGTCTGTCTATCTATCATTGTAAATATCTGTTTATCTGTCGTCTCTCTGTCTGTCTGTCTGTCTGCCTGCCTATCTATCTTACTTCTCCCTAGCTGCTCACACCCCCCCCCACCCCCCTCAGACACCTGTAATTATCCGTCTCCTCAGATCTGATTCATCTAACAAACAAAAAATGCCACAGCTCCACAGATTCCCAGCCGGACCAAAATTATCTTGTCTGCCTTTGTTCTTCCTGTCGGATTTGCACAAGAACAAAGAGAATCATAGAAAATACAAACAGCAGTAACGGCAGCAGCAATTACACCAGAATCCGCATTAACAACAACAACAACAACGTCAAAAACCAACAACAACAACAACAACAACGTCAAAAACCACCAACAACAACAACATGTCTTTGTAATTTTAGGATCGAGAATTATGTAAAACTTAGTAGGGAGAGGGGTAGGGGTAGAGATGGTGAAATGTAGCGATGTCCGTCCTTGCAGACAGCCATAATACCAGGCCTTTGAAGGGGCTGTCTCAGGAAAGGGAATCATCCCATAAAGTCCCTTCACCGGACCGTAGGGACGGAGAAGGGGTGCATATGTAGAAGTTTACCGGGAAGGTTGCTCCCAACGCATGTGAAAGCTGACCGGGAGTATTGCCCCCAACGCACGTGAAAGCTGACCGGGAGTATTGCCCCCAAAGTACGTGAAAGCTCACCTGAAGGACTGCTCCCAACGTACATAAAAACTTACGGGGGGGGGGGGGGGTTGCTCCCAACGTGCGGAAAAAGCTCACCTGGAGGATTGCTCCCAACGTACATAAAAACGTACGGGTGGGAGTGGCTATGAGGAAGAGTGATTCTGTGAAATGTATTCACGGTTCTCAGCTATGATAATAAAAAAAAAAAAGGCGTGGTTTTATTTTTCTTTCCAGCAAAATGAATGTCTTTGATTATGCAAAAATCAGGTTTCTAATGAGACCTCAAATGATTCATGTAAAATCCTGAAGCCGGTGGTTGGTGCACGCTTCTGATAGGTTCTCCATCTGTCCCATTGCTCTGTTATATTCTATCTAACGTCCTGCTGTTTCCTAGTAAAAAATTATGTCACCGGTCATCTTGTCGATTTACTTCTCCAAACTCAAACCCAATGCTTAAAGTTTTCAAACATCAAAATCTTGTCACTGACATTCACCAGTAAACTAGTGGCCGTAGCTTCGTACAAGTGGTTGTTTGAAAGGGGGGCGGACGTGGGGGAGGGGGGGGGGCAAACGTTTGAAATGCGTGCTTGGACCAGAGGAGAGGCGGAGAGTTCAAAATGGCCAATATCGAGCATTCGTACTTTATGGATGGCCCCCCGATAGGCATTGGACTGTTTTGCATGGAGAAAACGTGTTAGGAGATAGCTGATGTGTGTACAGCGAATGTGGAAACCAGGAAGAGAAAGAAAGAGAGCGAATCAACATTACTGCTGCTTCATTTGCTGAATGATTTGCATGTTGCCAGAGAGCAGAAGTGAATGAAATAAACGTTGGGGATCGAGGAGCGAAAGGGAATGGCGGATGTGGAGATTTTTTACTTCTATTCTACAAGGACGATAAAAAGAGCATGAAGAAGTGACGGAGGGGTGCAATAAGCTCCCTTTGTCAAAGTTTTGAAGTTTCCGACATGAAATTGATGGAAGTATCATCGAGTGTAAAGATTTCATTCAACTAGAATTTTTTTTTTTTAATTGCGCAAGGATTCCTAAGTGCTCAGGCTTTACTTGTCGTTTAATGCGCTTGGAGTGCAGGAGAGCCGCGTTGTAAAATAGTTCTCTGCCAATAAAGCCCATTCCTTCCTGCTCTCACATCCTTCTAAGATATGTTGGCGGATTAATAAGAATTATCTTAGAAGGATGTGAGAGCAGGAAGGAATGGGCTTTATTGGCAGAGAATGAAATTGTTTCGTGCTAATTAGAGGGTTAGAGAATGCGGTACTTCAATTTAATTATTTATATTTTAATTCATTTTTTAGATAGAATTCAAAATTTTGACATGTATGCCAACCAATTTACTGATCTATGAGCACTTCCACGTGTCAACCAGGGAAAAGCAATGAACAGAAATTCCATAGAATGAAAAAGGAACTTTTTGGGGAGAACGACATTAGCGGGGACACGGTGGCCTAGAGGCAAGGTGCTCGCCTCTGATGCCGAAGATACCCGATCCTTGCTTTCTACTGGAGGTGGGCCCCATCCACCCCCAACCCCAACCCCAACCCAACCCCAGTAACTCCAAGGGTGGGAATTGGGATGTTTACCGGCCGTTAAGAGCCCCATCGTGGGAGGAAATTGGACTGTGTCGGCTTAACCAAAATAATGGTCCCAGACTAGTGAAATTAGACATTTTGGTGGTGGAACTAAAACTGACAGTGCGTGGCGAAGAAAGAAGGCTGAAAGTGTTATCGGTGCAGAAAGTGTTAACTAAGTGATCTAACATTAGTGTACTATTTTCTCCCCCCCCCCCCCCAACCTATCAGCCCCAGCCTCCCGCTCCACTGAGTCTGGCATCACAGCAGTGTGTCTCAGAGTTCCAGGCAACATTCCTAGCCTCGGCATCCCAGCATTCTTCAATTCCTTGCCCCATTTTGAACTCCTGTCCTTGGTTGCCACCTGCCCTTTACAGTGGTAATTATTAAGGCAATTCAGGGAACTAAATTTCTTTAATAATCGCTATCAAATGAAAAACAGAAACCTGCACGCCATTTACACAACTCTTTTCAGATCTATGCAAAACAACTTTTGAGAATTTTACCAATGTGATCAAATTTACACGAAACTTTTTAATTCTATTATTGAAATTTAGAAGCTTTGAATACGAAACATAAATGCAGTATCCAAAAAGACCGTGATAGGCACAAAGTGGCCGTTATCGTGTCGACACACCGTAAAACCCAAACTCAAACTCACACTCTGTACCGTAGAACGTATGCCATGTTCATTCTCATGTGGAGTTCCTCCTGTGACTGAAATTCCTTCTCAGTTTGGCTAAACCCCCCCCCCCCAACCCGGGCCAGAATTCCTCCTTCGGAAGCCAAGTACCCCCACTCTGAGAGTCACTGCACTAGCAGTGGCGGATCTACAATTTTTGGGACCCTGAAACTTGAACAGATATGGGGCTCCTTTGCAACCAGCAACAATAGGGCAACATCCAAAATTCACTCATTAAAAACAGTTTCTTCAGGGTCCCATGGGATTAGGGGCCTTGAAGCTTAAGCTTCATTAGTTTCAGAGTAGATCCGCAACTGTACACTAGACCTACCACTGAACACACAGTGCATGAACATGGGGACTCACTATAGTGTATGAGCAAAGACCAACTCAGTTTGAAAAAAACAAAAATATGACTTGCATTAATAGAAAAGTGAAAGTTGACCAAAGATCTTAAAAGTGCACTGGGTAGTCATTCAGGCCTCGTTTATCCTGCTCCCTCACGCGGAGCAGTTTTACAGATGGACGCACTGGGCAGTGTTTATATTTACACTGGTTTTTGAAACGGCGAGGAAAAGCCTTTTGCTTTGCCCGTAAGGGTGTTAAAACGGCCCTGCCCTCACGCGGACAATGAAAAGTTCTGGTGAGAAGCTAAGTCAGACAGTGCCATTGGAGTGGACAGGACGGGGTGTGAGAGAGAAGGGAGCCAGTCCACTCACGTAGAGAGGTGGGGAGATGAAAGGGTTTTGCCAGCTTTTTCGGATGGAGTGTAAATTACATGTTTTCGAAGACCATTTGTTTCAGTCCATGCTCCGGAAGTTCTGGGAAGCCACTTTGAAAGACCAATGAGATTCTCTCCCCAAAAAAGATGAGTTGGTTGGCAAGTCGGGCATTGCTCCCTTGTCTTGCGGGAATTGAATGATACCTCTGACCTCTGATCTCCGCTAAACTAAAATCTCAGTAGAACGTGGTGAATCGTAAGGAGATAACATGCTGACTACAACTGGTACCAGAATGTGGTCTTCTTCATTAAGTCAGAGAAGTGCAATTCGTATGACGTCAAGTGAAACCAACCCATAAGAGTCGCAGCCAGGAACCCTACATTAGTCGACGTAAATTTCATTAGGATTGGTATGATCACCGTGGGCGCGGGTTCCCTACACCAAACCGATTTCGGCACTATGTCGTAAAACCAGCTGATCTACGTAGGAACGATGTCATTCCTATGCTCAAACTTGACGTCAATCCCACGCGTCGGATGTCCGTAGGGTCGCTGGCTAGGGTAGTAGCACAGTGAGTCAAACCTGTTTTGCCTTGGTTTCAGTGTGAGCTGTGGACTAGACTGTGGAGTTAAATTGGACTTGGCCCATTGGCCAGACTGAAACGTAGCTGTATCTTTGATTCAAAATTCAATATGTCCAAGGCAGGGTAAAAACTGAAGCGAAACAGATTCGACTCAGTGTGCCACAGTTCTAGCCTTAGTTAAACATTACCATCACTGTTTCTCATCAACTACTGAAGCAATTAGCTGTAATCAAGTTCGAGGTTCTGCGAGAGTTCGCAAGGCATTTCTGTAAGGCTGTTGTTATAAGTACGTATGTACCCCAAGCGTTTTGCACTAGGAGCACGCACGTATACGTACTATCCCTAACCCGGTCCTTATCCTCAACCCTAAATCGTATCGAATCCCTAACCCTGACCCTTACCCTTTCAACCCCAAAAAAAAAATAGACAGGAGGGAAACTAAATGAAAATCTGAAAGAGCAAATTACTCATAATTAATTAAAGTTGTTGTTAAGAGCATTTCGGGAGGAGTTCTCTAGGCCTGGAGTCACAAAAGGTTTTAACAGTGTACTACTAGCGCAAAAAACTTGGGGGACGTACGTACTTGTAACAACATTCTTTCTGTAATCCCTTGCTCAGTTCTGAGGTAACTGTTACAGATCTGGACTAGGTGGTAGTGCCCTCTAGCTGTTATGAAGAGGGTCTTCTCAATGATGATATTATGACTGCATTTTAAATCGAGAGGTATTTAATATTTAATCTTCCGTACCATGCCACACACTAAGAACAATCTGAATAAGTTTCATAAACAGACCTGCAGGGCCACAAATTTAATTACATTAATTACCCTAACAATTTTTGTCTAGATCTATTACATAGTAAAGACAACATCAGCAGCATCAAATCTAAATTCAATAATATGTCACTAGAAGTCTTCTCTAGATTCCTATAATAGTATGATAATTCTGACTCACTAACAATTTAAGTATTAATTATCTATCTCTCAGATATAGTTTGCCTACTATCTATCAAGCAATATACTAATGTCTCTGGCGACGATGTCATCTCAGCTATTTGTGCCTACCGCTTACAATGGATCAAGCTCGTCAATATAAACTGACGTAGTTAAGTCTATTGGATCTACTCTAGGATGGGCTGGCAATCCCCAGCCTCATCCAGACAAATCAATCCCAATTCACAGATGTGTATGCCAAACATTCATACTAGTTGCAAGTCAATATAAATCTTTGTCTTGCATTCTTGGGTAGCACTCCTAGCATATGCGGCAATCCTGTCCTACTGGATAAATTATGTTCAGCTCCTCGTTCATTGTTGAATCATCAAAGGACAAACACTTACACTTGGTCCCTGGTATTAGAAAAACCAGGGAACAGTAGACAATAGCAGTGGGCATATCTCATTCAAGCATATGGCTTCATCTCAATGTCTATAGTGGACTAGACATGAATCAAACAGACTTATGATTCTTCAGGCAGAATCGTGCCGACGCCTGCACAGATTGGAATTTTCTGTATGGAGTAATGGACATAGGTATGGCTACACTTTTATACTGTGCAGCCACCTGCAAACTACCGTCCAAATCCCTAGATTTGATTGGTGCATCCATGCGAGCTCATCTCGCAGTATTAATATATTCTACGTGGGAGTTGGTCACGGCCTTGTACTAAAAACAGACAAGGTCAATTTAAAATGTCAAAACAATTACTGAAATCTTTAAACCCTCGTGCTTTCTACATTTTATGTACGAATTTCTGAACGCGACTAAGCGTCTTAAACTATCTATCCTTATTCACCCCTTCTCTTCCCTTCTAAGTGTTCATCAAAATCACGGGGTCGAGAATTGCACTGTCACTCCTAACTTATCCATTTATTCTATCTCGCCCCACTTTCTTTCCATCTCTAAGAAAAAGTGTTTCAAAAACAAACTGTTCACGAGAACAGTTCAAGGACAAAATTACGCTGGTTATAATCAACGAGACCGTGAAAAATCAACTCCTTACAAGTCGTGACCCAGCACGGCATTTATATTACTTAAACCCTGACAGTAACCACCTCGTTTTTATTTCAACATGTAGGAAAAAAGGCGATTTTCTGCCAATCCCCCCCCCCCCCCCACCCCCGCCACCCCGCCCTTTATTATTTATTGGTCTCGTCATTTATTTATTTATCTATCTATTTATTTATTTTCGCCAATAATACATCAAACCTGACTCGCACACCCACCAATGCGTGCCCACATTCATCAAACTGTTAGTAATGACACATAGTGAGCGTTTTATCACTTTTATCAGAACCCTTGCCAAAAGATCCACTCTGGACATTCCAAATTCCAACTCAATTCACCGCTCCACTTACTCCCTTCCTCATGCAATTTTCCCTAGCTTAAAATGGAAAGCGGGAACGACATGCGAGCTTCAATAAGCAATTGTTCAGATTCTATCACTAAATATATAGAGAATCGATGTTTACAGAAGACACAGGGGCAATTAGTATCCGGATTTCCGTTATTTATTTATTTACTTATTTTTTGTTGCTCCGACTCCGAGCACTCCTCTGTCTCCGTTTGGCGTTCAAGAACCGTAATTAATTTTGATGCTTTCCCTTATTTTATGCCAGCACGTCCACCATTTCTTGTAGGGAAGTTTTTGATTTTTTTTTTATACATCCACTCATTTAAGGCAATGGTTCTCAGAGTTTCAGACCACACTCCCCCTCCCCCCCCCCCCCTTCCCCGAATGCGACCCGAAGTTTTCTCAAATTGGTAATTCAGGCAGTTCGCGACATTAGTTCTTGTTTGTTCCAGCTCCACTTTTTGAACAACTGAGAAAATCGACATTAAACATTTGCGGCTTTAGTATCATGAAAACGAATTAGAATAAATCGGAACTGTGAAACAGCTTGATAAGTGGCCACAAGGCATTTCAAACACGTGTCCAAGTGGGCATGTGTCATATCTCTTCCACATATATACTAAAAGATCTCCAGTCTTTTCCAAAAAAATGAGATAGAACACAGAAGAACTTACTTCGCGCATTATCGAGGGCAGTAACCTCAGTCAGGCTAAATTTGTAGAGATGAAAGAAAGTGTAAGGGGAAATGGAGGGGACAGGGGGAGGGGGAGGAGGAGGGGACAGGAGGAGGGGGGAGGAGGGCGAAGATCTTATTTACAATTGGAAGTTAAGGATCCATTAGGAATTAGTCGCTCAGTTGAATGAGTAATGACCTCATGTGTGTTTTGCAAGAGTAAAGTGAACTGGAAGGGCGGAAGATTTCATTACTGTTGGATTCTTTTCGTTCTTAATTACTCCGGGCATGATGGCAATCAATCTTTTGACCTGAAAGTTCTCTGAAAGGTCTTTTGGTCTCCCGGGAGATGGAAAAACAAATTATGTGATTTATCAATTCATTCGTTTCCATCTGGCTTTTTGATAGTTTTTTTGTATTTAGTTGTTGTTTTTTTTGTTGTTTTTTTGTTGCTGTTTTTGTTTTCTGTTTTTGTTTTGTGTAGAGCATGCAATGGCTTGGAAGAGGAACTGATGTGGCACTGAGTCAAGTCTGTTTCGACCACGTGTGCGAGATCTCTCTTTTCCCGCCAGTTGAATCAAAAGAGTTACGACGAGCCCGAACTAGTGAGACAAATTTGTTTCGGTCTTGCCAGCGGGCTAGGCCCCGTGTAACTCCATAGTTCACATCTGGCACTAAAACTGGGGCAAAACAGTCTTGACTCAATGCGCCATCAGCCTTATATTTATCTTTTATTACTTGTATGTTTTAGATGAGGAATAATTGTTTTTGTTTGTTTCTGTGGATTGCGTTGTTATTTTTTTTTCCAATCTGTTTTTTCATATCAGATTGTGCAGTCAGCAACAAAGCATAGAACTGCCTTACAAGGACACAATCAATTTAACTTCACCTGGAAGCATTGCATAATTACTTTGATGGATATTTTGGAAAACATGTAGTTATATAACAGTTAAAAACGGCCTTATTTTGTGCAGGACGCAAATCAGTAAACTATGCGATTGGTCAAAACAAAGACAATGCAGTGTTGTAACACTATGGCCTTTTTGGTGGTTTTGCACACGCAGTGATAAGGGGAGATGAAAACGAAGAACGATAAATAGCATAATTAAAACTTTAGATCACATAATAGTGAATCTGCTGTGTTCGGTATTTTGCTTATTTATCGCACAAACGAGCGCATACACACAAACGCGCCAAAAAACACACACACACACTGGGTGAAACGTTCAAGGATCTTACAGAGGCGTGAATCAATATTTCTTTATTTCTTTGTTTGCAAATAGTGCGTTTGTGGGTTTAGTTAGTTGTGGAAATCTGAATTCTTTTTATGGAGTATTCTATGACCAACAATTCATAAAATACCACAGAAATCTTGCTGTCAAATTCGACTGGAGAGATATGTCCATGCAAATTTCAGGAATCAGTAACGTAAAATCAGACCGAAACTAAGTCTTTCTATTCGGGTTTTGGAGTAGGAGGGAAACATACAGATAAGATTGGTTAAAATGAAATAACTTAAGGACTCTGTACTTTACAATAACATTGCTCCATTCTGATGTTCTCAATATTTGAGTTTATATCGTGACATCAGTGGCCCAGACCAATGATTATCAACAGAAAGAAAAAAAAAACTTGGAGAGACTATTGTTCCATAGTTCTGAACTATGTCACACTGGACGAGCGTCACACCTCTGGCAATAACTCTTATCATATAGTACTCTTTGTCGTTTTTTTTTGGGGGGGGGGGGGGCGGAGGGAGATTGATAGACAGATCCGCAGCCCAGACCAATTTTCCTCGGAAAAAGAAAACAATAAGAACAGCTGACATCGTTTTGAAGTATGTCTCACTCAACGGGCGTCATACCTTTGGTAATAACTCCTGTCACAGAAATCCCATTTGTAGATTGTATGCTGCCATTTTGTTTCCTCCTTTTCTCATAACGCCAGCTCGACCGATTATGACCCAGACAGCTTAGAGGAGAGGCTGTTATGAAGAGATTAGGTCTGGCAATCATCCGTATGCACTGGAATCAAACCCGAAAGCTCTATGCGAGCATAGAGCAATAGCCCTTGGGGTGCGATGATAGTTATGGAATACAATGATACTGGTGCTCTAATTGTTTAGCCCGTGGCTTCCAGCGGAAACCACTTTTCATCCCACTCCGGAATAACAGCATCACCAGCGGACACGCAAAGTTCATGCAAATCCAATCCTCAGCACGCCAAGTGTGAGTGGGGTCTTAGATTTCATTGCGTAATGTAACACCTCGGCTTCGAACGAAAGCGCATTACCACATGATAGTAAGGCCCATGGCTCACTGAGCCAAGTTTGCTTTTGCCTCCTGTTTTGTGGACTATGGAGTTATTAAACGGGACCCCACGCACTAGTGGGAGCGACACACGGCTGTCTTGCTAGTTGATGCAGAGGAGGTTCACGTTTGAGTCCAATTCAACGCAAAACAGCCTTGATTCGCTGCTCTTCTTGATGGCCTTAGTGAAACCAAAGATACTAGAAACAATAAGATGAGAAACTCCCTTTTTCGCACCTCCAAGAAAATCGCGCGCACAGTTCCGGGCTGATCGGGGGCGGGGCCCATGGCGCACAGCATGAAAAGAATGCTTGATATAACGATAAATTAATGATGCTGATTTGTTACACTGCTACTGCGACTTATAAGAAAAAAATAGTCAGTTTTCCCACAGCTATTGAAGTTAAATTTCCAAAATGAATGAGGTCAATCAAGGCCTAGAGCGATAGCTGAACAGTGAACAAAATTCAATATATTTCCCTATTTGGCTTTGTAAAGTACTGCATTGTTCATGTTTTTCCGCGGATTCTTGGCGGTGCCAAATCTTTGCACGCTAATTAGATTTGAAAAAGGAGAGGGTTTAAGACTCCATTCTCCAAATCATGGAGGTAATCTACAAAACTGCCCGAAACCTTAGCTATATAGCGTCCACTCCATCTAAGTGGAGATTACCTCGATGGTTTAGGGGATGGACTTTTAATCCCTGCCTTTTTCACATCTAATTTAAATGCAACAAAGCGCTGAACATTCAGGTTTCACTGCTTTATATCCCCCCACTGGCGGGGTTTAAGAAGAAGGATATAATCTTCCATTTTTTTGGCTTCTTTAGATTTCGCTGGGCGCATTTGAGACATTCCGTGAGTACGATTTCGTGGATCTAGCAGCGCTGATGGATCGATTGGGGCCAATGGAATTAACTAATTAGAACACTGTTTCTGAAGGTGGGGCGCACGCACACCCACAGGTGGCGCTTGGCAATAAATTGGTGGGAAGTGGGACTTCAGAATGGGGCGTGAGGATATACTGTATATTATATTTTGTCCGCTCATGGAGGGGCGCACTTATTTTTTATTTTGGCAAAACTGAAGTGGGGCTTGGGACAAAATAGCTAGAGAAACACTGAATTAGAGCAACGGAGGCAGAGTTGAAAATCAGGTCAGATTATTTGGCACAGTCTGGAAGCGAAATACATAAATTAATTAATTAATAGAGACAGCTATATACTTTAACAATACCTGTAGTGTGTATTGTTTAACAACTTAGGTGTTTTCGCTCTTAAATTAAAAAAATAATCCTTTCAACGAGAAATTTCTCCATGATTAAAAACCACTGCTGTTTAGCAATGTAACACTTTCCTATATCCAGATGCTGCATGGTGCTGTCTTTGCGTTGGAAACGTCTCAGTACTACAACCAAGGCAGATATGTTGAAATGCTGAGTAAGTAGCCAGTTGGATAAAGCATTATTAACACTCTCGCACACGTCGTGTTCACAAGCTTTTAGCAACTGCGTAGGCACGAATCCACGAGCAGAAGATCAACATACTGCATTATACAAGACTACACACTTATATCAGATCTGTTTGATTAAACATCTTGTACCCAACGTTCCATTATTGTCCAATGTGGGGCATTTAGAATAAGTCCTAATTTGTCAACAACTTATTTTCATAATGTGAGTAAAACCTGTTATCGTTGGCCCTTCGTAAAACTGTTCACGTGTGTACGCACAACTGCAGATGACAGTTTTTTTGTTGTTGTTTTTTTGCCTAATGTTTCATTAACTCTTTGAATGAATTTTATACAGCACATTCTGCTCATTACGGTTTGTATGCGATATTTCAAATGTTTATTTAGATTTTGAGTTAGAGTTTGAGTTTGGTCCTACGGCGCATCGATACGGTAACGGCCATTTTGTGCCTTTCACGGCCTATTTCGGTACTTCATTTATGTTTGGTATTCAAAGCTTCATCAGTTTAAATTTCACAAGTGGAATTAAAATAATAGTTTCGTACAAATTTCATTACATTGGTAATATTCTCAAGAGTTGTTTTGGAAGGACCTGAAAAGAGTTTTGTAAATGTGTACATTTAGATAATAAGAAGTTTAGTCATCAAAATATGGAATAAAGTGAAATAGCTTTTTTTTTTCTTTCCTGTAGAAAAATTTCGCCCCTCACATTTGTGCGGTTACATGTTATATAATTACTGGATATACTTGATTACTGGATAATTACTGATATAATTATTGGATATACAAAACACCAAAATGTTCAAGAAACGCATGAAAACGCACATCCTTTTAATTGATGAAATGCAACCGCAGCTGTTTCTGATCCTTGCTCCCTGTTTAAAACCTTCTTTGTATTTCGTGAATTGAATGTGAGTTGGAGAATGATTGTAAAGCACTGAGAACTTGCATCTGATGGGATGAAGTGCTAGTATGAATATTACTTATTTATTTATTTTATTTTATTATTACTATTATTATTAAGATTTTAAAACAGTTTTGCTTGTCTCGGAACGTTCGGATAAGTAACTCTATGTCTGGACATTAAAGAATTAAGATGTCTTGTCCACATCGACCGAAGCCGCGCTGATAATCTCTGATTGTAATAGAAGGGCCCAAGCCATGTTACTGTATTATGTTTACTAGTAACTGCCCCATTCTTCGAATGGTAAAAAAAACAAAGCTCACCACTCCAGACCGAAAGGAATCAGCACGAAGACATTGATGTCGAGACACTTTGGGTCATCCACATAAAATCGGCGATCAATAAATAGATAGGATAGTATTACAGTAGTACACAGTGCACAGTAGTGCGCACCGAGCATTTTTCATGGGCTCATGTGTTCGTAAAAAATGATCTAAATATTTACGCACAGTTTTCTTGGTATGACTGAATGGCACTCACCTCATCTATATAACACTATACTCGGTATCACTATCAAAGTTTTCTTGGCGTGGCTGGATCGTGAACTCTAGTTTACATTTCCGGTAAGAGGTGGAAATGACGAAATTGACGGAACTAGAGTATGGCTGCAGTGTCTAGGACCCCCACTGTCGAATAAACATAGACCAACTGGAAAGGGTCCAGAGGAGAGCTGCCCGCTTTGTGACAAATGACTATACTAGAAGTAGTAGTGTAAATAAAATGATGAGAGACCTCGAGTGGACACCATTAGAAGAGAGGAGAGCAAAAAACAAAGTAAAAATATTTTATAAAGGCAGGGAAGGAAATATCCATATCCCACTGAACCACCTCACCATTAATACCAGAGGCAACAGAAGGAATAATATAAAATATAACATCCCAAGCTCACGGGTTAACAGCCATCTTTATTTTTTTTACCCTAATGTCATCAGGATGTGGCACAACCTCCCGGCAGAAGTCCAAACACTATCGTCTGCAACGACTTTCGACAATGAATTAAAGAACATAATTATCCGTTGCAGCTACCATTGTAACTAAAGTGCGGGTTGTATGTCTGTGCACAATCTGGAAACCAAGAGATATTTATACCAGAGTTATATATACAAAAGACTTTATACAACTAATATATTTCTAAATGGTCCTAACATCTATGTAAGATTTTACCCTGTTTTTAGCCTCAGAGGAGCGACGTTGAGTCGCATATACTATAGTGCAGTTGGGGGAATCGTCTTCTAGACGAACAACTATAAAAGAAGAAGAAGAAGATCAGGACGTATTCGCAATCATGAATTGATAACTGATAATTATAACTGAATTTCTGGAAAAAGTAAAGAGTTTCGGGAAAAAATGAGCTCGACACGTACAGGCTTAATAAATTTTACATACATGTGCCAAGTTTCATTTCTTTACGTTGCGTAGTAAAAAAGCCTTTGCGGTCGCAAAGTTGGGCCCAAGCTCCATTATTATAAGATGTGTGCTATTGAGTTACGGCGTGTTCTTGTGTTCGTACGTAAACTATGTGTATCATGTACGTATTCTTAAACTCGCCGTGAGAATGAATTTCCCTCAGGGGCTAAGAAAGTGAATCGTATCTTATCTTAGCATATCTTATCACTATACTAACTCCCAAGTACAACCTTTCTGATTTTGAACGGAGCCTGTTTTGCCTTTTTTTTCACCCCCTGCTATTTTGCTCTTAAACTGACGAAAAGTTGACTACTGCTAGCAGGCATTGTAATCAGAACAGGCCATTAGCCACCGATACTTTTTTTGCGATTTGAACGCATAAAAAAAAAAACCACGTCAGGTTTAAAACGAAAAGACAGTCTGATTATGATATGTCTGAAAAATGATTCAAGGCATGGAAAAAAACGCACTTTGACCCTTCAAATTCATTATTCATTGTCTCGACTCAGTCATGCACAATAGAGATTGATTTAGGGCAACATCATCATTAGCGAGCACTTCCTGTTTAGATAAAGCAGAAAATAGCGTGGGTCGACTTTTTGTTTTTTTGGCTCATGATACTGATGTATTACAAAAGACCTTTTTTTTTTTTCACCACTTTCTTTTTGTGGCCCGAAGGCCTGGAATTCGCTGCTTCAAGACCTAAGAGATAGAAACAAAATATTGAACTGTTCAAGGAACGCCAAAAAACACATCTTTTTCATTGATGGAATGCAACCACAGCTACGACTGACCATTGTCGCAAGCTTAGTATGTTCTTTGTATTCGTGAATTAAATGTCAGTTGAAAAATGACTATAAAGCACTGAGAGCCTGCTCCTGATGGGATGAAGTGCTAGTATACATTTCTTGTTATTTATTTTATTTATTTATTTATATATTGGTTTATTAATTATTATTATCATTTTATCATTATCATATCGATCTATTGATTGATTGATTGATTGATTCATTCATTCATTCATTGACTATTTATTTATTTACTATCTATTTATTATGATCATTATTATTATTATGTGGTTATCATATTTATTTATTTATTTATTTATTTATCTATTTGTTAATATTATTATTACATTATTATCTTATTAACTTATTTATTTATCTATCTGTTATTTATTATCATTATTATTATAATAATTATTATCATATTTATTTGTTTATTCATTTTCAGACTCTTAACGACGAAAAGAATCTGGTCCCCGGTAGCGGAGCTTACCTTACCAACGACAGCTATCAGCCAATCAATTATGGCTCCATCTTGTTCCAGCTCCGCGAAGCACACGGAGAAAGCGCAGATCTGCACGAGTTTTTGCTGCGGACATGGGAAATCATATGGCAGTCACGTGAGTTTCATTGTTATTTAAACTGTGCTCGTACTACTGCGTCAGATAGAGTGACAGAAACAGCAATTCATTCATTCATTCATTCATTCATTCATTCATTTTATTTGCTGGGCAATTTCGGAAAAATTCAATCTATCTATGAATTTATATTTTTCTCCCTATCTATCTATCTATCTATCTATCTATCTATCTATCTATCTATCTATCTATCTATCTATCTATCTATCTATCATCTATCTATCTATCTATCTATCTATCTATCTGTCTGTCTATCTATCTGTCTATCTATCTATCTGTCTGTCCGTCTGACTGTCTGTCTGTCTATCTGCCTGTCTGTCTATCTATCTATCTATCTATCTATTTATTTATCTATCTATCTGTCTATCTATCTGTCTGTCTGTCCGTCTGTCTGTCTGTCTGTCTATCTGCCTGTCTGTCTGTCTATCTATGTAGGTCCGTCTATCTGACTGTCAGTCTGTCTATGTAGGTCTGTCTGTCTGTCTGTCTATCAATCTAATTCTAATTTTACATTAAACCCGAATATCTGTGCAACCACTTATGGATACAATGTATCACACACATTCAATCGTTCCATTACCACTTGTTCCCATCTCTCTCTCCCTTTACCCTATACATGTACATACTAATAGTTCCTTTCTCCTACCCCTTCCCTTCTTCCTCCAACCCTCCCAGTGGTGATGACTGTCCTCCTATTGTTACTCTTCGGACTGCCGATCTCCATGTTAGCCATGGGTAAGTACCGAACAGGAAAACGTTTCTATGTCCTTCTCATATTGTCGACCAATGGGGTATTTGCCATATTGTTGTATGCAACACTTTGCCGATTTTGAGGTTTTTTTGTCATGAAAGTGGTTCTCTCACTCCTAATTTTATTATGTACAAGTGTCATGTGGGTGTATTTTTCCTGGGCATTTTTATACAAGTTTCGATTCTGAAATGTATTGAACAAATCGCCCTGATTTACACAACTCTTCAAACGTTCAATCTCCATTTTCTCGAAAAGGCAAAAATGCACAAACAACAATGTGGAAAATACCCTATGAAACTGACGTACTGCTTTCGAAAGAAAAACAAGAAAGAAAACGGATCGGAGTTTGGTTAGACAAGAATCAGAGTGCACTGTTTAGTGAGCACAAAATAGCCAAGATATCAAATTTTAGAATTGTTATTTATATGTATTACTATATTATATTTGTTTCGTAATTCACCCCTACGCTCAGCATTATTCCAATGTTTTACAATTGAAGAAACGAGTTGGGTTAGGAAGGCGAATGTTCTCTGTCCTTTGAAGTGACAGGTGAAAAAAGGGGATAAAGACAACGGGGAAAATGGAAAAGCCTAAAGAAATATCGAGATTGTTAGGAATTCTGTGTTTAGGATTTCAGCCAATGATGTTGAAGTAAAAAGGGAGACTGATAAAAGATAAAATGCCAACTTTCCATTTGGGTCGACCGTTTCATGAAACCGTAATAACCGATGTATACAATTATAGAAAAGTATAGCGATGAAGTTGTCAGATGGGCTAGTGGCTGCCACCACAAACTGAGGCGTTAAAAAGTGTGTAATTATTTGACAAGAAGACAAATTCCTCTCTAAAGAACTATTATTTTTATACCGCCCTCAAATAAATGTTTTTCATGACGCTTTAGAATGATTATTATGGGGTTTTTTTTGTTTTTTTATGGGCTGCAGATTCTAAGACGTCAAAACACTTTGAATGCCAATTTTCGCTTATTACGAAATTCACAGTTTGTCCTCGGCACCTTATTAATCAAGCACTCTAGTTATATTCATGTTGCGAAATATAATTATCTGTTCCCACGCTTATCCACAGTGCATTGAGGTTAGCCAGGGCATTAAGTAAGTTTCCCCCGGCTAAATTTCTTAAAATTTCCGTCAATCAGCTATGATTGAAAGGCAACATCAAATGAATAAGAAAAAAGATAATTTTCAAAGTAATAATAAAATAATTTTCAAAATAGCGATAAAATAATATTCAAAATAGTAGAAAAATAATTTTCAAAATAACAATAAAATAATTTTCAAAATAATAATAATAAAATAATTTTCAAAATAATAATAAAATAATTTTAAAATAATAATAGATAATTTTCGAAATATAATTAAAATAATTTTCAAAATAATAATTAAATAGTTTTGGTTTTTTTAAACTGCTTTATAGCCCAGCTATTTATTGGATCTTCAAAATTCATTCATATCGTTCAGTTAGGTCTGTGGCGCACTGAATCAGTTCTGTTCTGTCTCGGTTTTAGAGTCAGTAGTGTGAGATGTGGAAAATGGATTGAATGGGACCTCGCTCACTGGTGAGATAGAAACAATTCTGTCTCACTAGCTCAGGGGGGGGGGGGGGGCGTCAAAAACTGTCTTGAGTCAGTTGCCGGGAACAGGGGCCTCACGGACTGAGTCAAAACAGATTTCTCAGTGCGTCTTCAGCCGCATTCACCCCTCTCCTTGTTGTATTACTGATGTTTATTGAAATAGCGTTATTCCCTGGCTATATCAGAGGCAAAAATATACACCAATACATGAACACTGATTGACAAGCCAAAATTAGCGACAGTTAAGTGTTCCCTTGTTAGACAGGTATGGATATTTTATATCTGATTGTAGTCAATAGGAGGAGCAAGATATTTATATCTAAATCTCGGACGAAGCGAGAAACTCAAATAACTTTCATCTTATACGGCTGATGGAAAATTGAGAATTAAAATAAAAAAGTGACCTTGTAACAATTCTAAAACTGCTATTGCCGTACATTGAATAGGGTTGACATTTGTAATGCTTTAGTTACAATGTGGTAAAAGGAAAGGTTGCATTATTTTTATATGTTATATTGTTTTATGTATTATGTTGCGTTATCCCTATAGATTTTTGATGGATTTTAAATACATTTTGTAATGTTACAGGTACGTCCTACAAGAAAGACTGTCCAAAGGAGCCCAAGATACCCATTTACCTTCTTGTAGGCGGTGCCTTCGGGTTCATCCAACTCTGCATCCTTCTCTGGCAGCAGAAACGGTCGCGTGACTACATGTTACTGGATGACACCAAGGACGATGACGACAACGATGAGGACGATGTGATGAGGAGAAGTTACCGTTTCACCGGCTACATCCTCTCATTATTCCTCCTTCTCTGGTTCGCTCTAGGAAATTACTGGCTTTTTTCCATATGGCAGCCCAATTTCACGCAGCCGCTCCACGAGCCCAGAAACTGGTGTTCAAAACATCTCTTCTTCTACGCATTTTACCAGATGATTGCCTGCTATTCTATATTCGGTGTCATCTGTTTGGTGTTCGTAGGCTGTCTGATCGCCTATCTGTGCGGGGTTCGTGGAAAATAAGACACGAGTGGAGGTGTCAGCAACCTGATCTCTTTCTCTTAAAAAAAAAACCTTGTATAAAATTTGGAAGGACGTATGTCTTTATTGTAACCGCTCTCGAGGCACTTGACTCACATACGAATTTCACACCAAAGTAAAGATACACGAAACCCTTTTAAAGATCCGATCAGTTAGTAAGAAGCAAAGATCTGAATGTTAAATATTAACATATTCAAAAGGCCTCTAAAGTAAACGAAAATTTAATGCATTTGATTAAATAGTAACTCAGTCGTACCAGAGAACTATTTGAAGGAAAAGAACTGCATCACCAAGTGCGAAACGCTTAATTCAATCTCGCTCGTGTTGTTTACATTTTTACATCCGTACAGGAAGTCGACATTACCAATTTGCATTTGACAACTGCAACTTAAACTCATGTCATACAAGAGTGACAGTGTGGCAATACTGTAGACAATGTATAGCAACGTACTGTGTTCACCTCATTCGCCACTTTAAGAGTGAAATAAGCACTTGGATAGAAACCTCTTGCTGTGTTTAATGACACCAGACTGATTAATTATCTGAGGAAGAGAGTCCGCTTACCAATTAGCCTATGCCAACATAATTATTGGCTTAGGAAGATTTCTCTCTGTCCTCTGCGCTTTACAACCACCTTGAAGACTCCGTACTTCATTAATGCATAGGGTGAGACAAAAGTCCCAGACATACGTAAACTCGGCCAGTATGAAAATAATAATGTCCGTGCATCTCTGGACTCTGTTCTAAGTTCTGGCAAGGGTAGGAGATGCGCCTGAAGAATTACGTTCATGTCTCATATGATAATTATCAGTAACGTTTTATGCTCACAGTGATTATTATCGTACCCTCAGAAAATGCTGGGGTTTGTCAATGAAGACCGCGTGGGGAAAACAAGCAAAGTCTCATAAAGTGATTTACGCCTTCATCCCCTCTATATATAAAAACTTATCTGAATTACGTTCTTGACTCATGTGATAATTATCCATGACATGCTATGCTCACAATGGTTATTATCATTATCTCAGAAAATGCTGGGGATTGTAAATGAAGACCGCGGAGGGAAACAAACATGGTCTCATAAAGTGATCTTCGCCTTCATCCCTCCGATGTACAAACTTGGCTCAGCAGCCTCGTCTCTGTGAAATCAAAGTTTTAAAAAATGCAGCAATCCCGAAATACCGGAAACCGCCGTTTAATTTGCAAGAAGGAATCAGTGGACTTTCCAAGTACAAAAATCCATTTTCTCAGTTTCACAGTTTTGAATGTTGTCAGGGGATCCTAGTACGTTTTAGATGAGCAGTGAACACAACTCAGTATTTTTTCTATTCGGCTTTTCTATTCGTAATTAGACTACGGTCCCCTAACAACAACTATTTGTTGACCATGGCTGTTTTTACCCTGTGGTCTTCAAATCAAATATGATGTGGTGGAACGTTTAGAATCGGACTTTATCATGTATTGTAAAAAATCTGGAATATCTGCAAAGATGTCCCTTGCTTGATAAAATAGCATTACCAAATGACTGGCGCCAATAGACTCCTTGAGAATTACTTCTTAAGTTCAGCCTACATCAAAAATTATGTTTGATTGTGGATCAGACTGAAGGCCTGCAGTCTAAAAATGGGCCATGAACAAACAGTTGTTCTTGAATTATATTGCTTCTATACTCGTCCATGCGTCTATAGAAAATATCTATGGAATATACTTGAATTTACAATACATTTGAGAGGTTTGAGACGCTGGAAAATTATTAAAGAAAGGACTGTTAGAAGTCAAGACAAATTTATCACAAACGCAAAGTAATAATAATAATAATAGTTCGTCCATCAGGTATGATGATGACCTTAACAACACCAGAGGAATAAAGAACAGAAATTGTTGAGAATTTCAACACATGGACAATAAAGAGAACTAAAGGACACAGAGGACAGAATGGAAAGACTGTTCTTTCATGACTTATGGCTTCTCATGTGACTGATAAGTCCTATTTTTGCCCTGAAGACCCTTCCGCATAAATGACAAGAGTGCTCCGTTGGTTCAGTACCACTGGGCCTTTTCTTGCGCCGTTCTCTTTTTTTGATAGCCTGCTGGACTCTGTCAGCTTCCCATGCTTTGCTGCCTCTGGTAAGGGCCGCCCTCCAATTTGCACGATCAAGCGAGAGCTTTTCCCACTCACTTTTCCCACTCACAAACGCAAAGTACTTCTTCACAAATTGTCTAAAAGTGACAGTAAATATGTACACGCCCAGACAAAGTCCCATCCTTAAACAGTTTTTACCCATACTGACACCAGTAAGACGTCACCATTATTCCACGAGACCTCTCACTAAAACGAAAATTATATCCGTCATCTGACAAGCAGAAAATATCAGCTATTTGAATTGATTGTCTCGGGCTTATCTGTCAAAAGATGGATGGACCAAGTCAATAGTGTTCAAACTTAACCATTATCTTGCTGCTGTTTTCTCGGAAGCCTGTTTTATTTCTTGTTTGTTGTCCTGGTCGCCTTTCGCTACGCAGGTTCTCTTAACATTGTTGTTATACGATCAACTGTCTCGCGCATGATAATTTCATATTATTACTGCCATTGATTTAATTGCCATGAAGAGTAATATGGGTGATCATTAGTTTTTAGTAGGCTGTCCTTTTGTTCCATATAATTAGGACCCTGATTTAATGGCTGATTTTTGCTTTGGATTCTGTTCTCATATGTCGACCTTGGTTCTTGTTTGTTCCAACACCACTTTTTGCACAACAGAGAAATTCGATGTCAAACGTTTGCGGCCTTAGTATTATGATAAGTAGTTAGGATAAATCGGAACTGTGAAACTGCTTGATAAGTGCCACAACGTATTTGATACAATTGTCCAAGTGTACATTTGTTATACCTCAGCTACATGCTAAAAGATCTTCAGCTTCTTCGGAAAATGGAGATAAAACAAACAAGAACTGAGGTCGCGATTTATATCGGGGTCCAATGTACCCCCCCCCCCCCACTCCACTTTCCCAATAATTATGCCATTCCAATTAGTTTAATCGTCAGTGGTTCTTACAACTGTTGGAGTGAAACACCTGAGAGAAGCGATATGAAGCACTTTTTTTCCAGTCAGCAAATGAGACATGCTCGTCGGGGCTCAGCATCCCCTCACCTCTCCCAGTAACTGATTATGTCATCCAAAAAAGATACCGATATATTTTCAAAAGATATGACTTAACCTCCGCGACGACAACGAAGAGAAAACACGTCCGTTCCTAGCTGTTAATTTCAGTTTTGGCCGCTCCATTTACGCGATAGCTTATCCATCGAGGATCGCTAAGTATGTTGCGTGGTTTGGGTTTTCGACCTGCGTGTAATTTCGCACGTGAATTATTTGTTGTGTATTACATTGCCACAGGTATGTCGTCGTGTTGTTATTGAATGGATGGTGACAGTAACACTGTGATATTTCTCTCAAGTGGTTCGAGTCCTTTGAAAAACGTATGTATCCTTTAAAATCATCGGCTTGGTACGAAAATTATTCACCTGCCCCACGAATCAGTCACTCAGAATTTCATGGCTCGTCATTGTCAAAAAGAACTACTGTATTTAGGGAAGGAAGATGCTGTCTTTCTGCTACTAAGAGGTCCATCCTTTATCAAAGATCTGAAAGAAGTTTTACTGTAAAATATAATGCTTGGAGATCGTTGTTAACTTTGACGCATTTTAAACTTATTGAGTTCAGTATTTGTATGTTTGATGCGTAAAGTCAGCGGAGGCTCACTTGAGGTCATAATCCTGATGCTGAATCTCAGCATCTGCCAACCATCCTCCACCCCCCCCTCCACCCACCCTCCCCCGCCACACTCCTGCCCCAGTCGTCGCTGATAAAATACTGGCATCGTGTTTTGGTTATAAGTAAATAATTCTTTTTGAAAATTACTGTTTGAATTTTAATCTTTAGTTACACGAACATAACAAATTTTTATACTAGAAATCTCATTGTTATACAAACTGGCGCTTTTTTTACTTGTTGCATATAATTATTGTGAATGTATTTTCAGTATGAATGTACACTGGTTGAGTGAGTGTCTATGTACGTGTGAGTAATTGTATTATATTATTAAGTATTTCATGTTATGAGCCTTTCTTGCCTTACAGTCTGGTGAGAAAAGTAAATGGTTTGTCAGTTTGCACCTTATGTTACCAAACATCACATTGTAACAATGATCAATAGTAAAGCATAATACATGAGTTAAAGTACTATCGGCGATTTAAAGGGAGACTCTACAGCCGGAATTCTTTTCAGCCAGCATAAACCACAGAACAAAACAAGAGCTTTCTGTCAACAATTATCAGCTTTTTCTTATAAAAGCTAGGGATTTTCTAGAATAGGGACCGGCCATCAGCACCTCTTAGCTTTCATCTGTGACCCTTTCCTTTTCTTAGTTGCCGGGAAAAAAAGAACTGCATAAGAAAAAGTACCTCTGGTATGTAGACTTTCATGCGGTTCTGTTAGTTTTCGTCTGTGACCCTTTCCTTCTCTTAATTATCAGTAATGAAAAAAAAAATACTTTGAGTAAGTAAGAGTACTGTTGATATGTAGACTTTTAGGCAGGTCTGTTAGCTTTCATCTGTGGCCCTTTTCTTCTCTTAATTATCGGTAATAAAAAAATAAAAAAACCACTTTGAGTAAGAAAGAGTACTATTGGTACGTAGGCTTTCATGCGGTCCTGTTAGCTTTCATCAGTGACTTTTCTCCTTTCCCTAATTCCTGATAAAGAAGAAATTTCCAAATGAGAAAAAGTAGTACTGGTATCCATGCATATTGCAGCTCACTTTTAAAATGAATTCTTTCGAAAATCTCAATACGGCTTTTTTTTTTTTTTTTTAAAGGTTGCCGACCTTTGCTCTGGGGGGAAAATAGCCCGTGCATCCATCTATTTTTGCCTGTCTCCCGAAGAGTAATCGATCTCCCTTCTCTTAAAGAATAAAAATCAGTTAAGAGCTTCTGATCCCAAAATCACGGCCATTTGGGTTCCATTAGTCTAAACCATGAGTTCAAAACTGGGGATCATGAGCATGATGTCCTTATAAGTCAGACAGACATGGGTACATTTTGTAAACTCGTTGTTTACTACTTTAGCATCCTTGTTTGCAAACTTGATTTATGTGTGTGGATTCATTTTGTTTTCTTTAATCGGTAGTACTGTTTTGAAACCTTGTTTCAGATTTCATCTCGAACTTATTCTCGTAATTTCTTAAGTTTTGTCAAAGTTTATAAAGAATCTGCAGTCATTTAGCATAATCTAATAATATAGTTTCACATGGTCAAGATTTTTCTCCGAATTTCTTTGAATTTCTTTCAAAATTGGAGTTTCAAAACCAAGAGGACCAACCTACCGGCCCCTTATGAAAGTGCATTATTGCGAAACTTTCGTAGATTCATTTAGCAAAAATTCACTCAGTAAAATGACAATAGACAATATTCATGGACCTCGTAATTATGCATTATCATGTACTTATTTTCTGTCCCAGTTTTGGCCATAGTTTGAAGAAAAGATAAACATGCCAAAGAGTCCATTGCATTTCCAAACCTGTGACCGCTCAATGTCAGCGCACGTTATGGAAATTCGAAAAGACATGGTCTAGTCTTTGATGAGATTCTGGCTCAGATATTCAGGAAGAAGAAATTTTTAATATTCTTCATGCAATTCAGAGGAAACCAAAACACTGCAAAGATGTGATTAGGTCGGGCGAACCACGCTGAAAATTGGAGCCGGCAGTCTGTTACAGTCGGTAGTTTGGCACCACTTCTTAGACGACATGTTTCGTAATGTTGACGTGTTACGGAAAAGGACCGTTTCCGTTAGTCTATGTCGAATTGACTTTTAACATCTTAATAGAACTAGCAGCCCCATCTCTCTCTCTCTCTCAGGCTAACTGGCACATTTGTGACTTTGGTTCATATTCGACCCTCTCATTATATAAAGAGAGATGAAGAAGACAAATTCAAAGAGCGAAATTTCCGATCATATTTTTCAATTTTTACCCAACGAAAATGCATCTCTTTTTCTATTTGCGGCTCAAAAGATACTAGAGATATATAACATTGAAGACTGAATCTGGCTCGAAATGGATGTGCCCACGTATTTTATCGTCAAAAATTGTGGCAACACACAAAGTTCAATAATTTTTGGCTACGTAGTCATGAAGTTTTAGATGCTTACATGTTCACTCTCTAGCTCCATTATAGTAATGATAGTATGATGATGATGACGATGAAATGTGATCTATCTTAAAATCTAGGTAATCATTTCATATGGGTTATAGTTGGTCGTCAAAAAAATGGAAGTTGAGCAAAGAATGAAGCGGGTGCAATGGGAAACATTGTTTGTGTCTCCTCTAAACTTCTATTTTGGACGCAGACGGTCTTTTGTATTTGTATTTTGTATTTGTATTTGTATTTGTATAACTCTTTAATCCCATTTGGGAAATTTTGCCTTTGTGCCATTGCACCCCAGTTACAACTGGAGCAGGCACGTCGTCGCCACAGTGCAGCGCCGGTCGGCGTTTTTTTTTGTTTTTTTTTTTGTGGTGGGGGGATGAGGGGGAGTGGGTGGTAGGGATGAATTTTATTTAATTTTGCCCGGGCAGCGGCCTGTTCGGCCTGCTCTTTACGATTTCCAACTGCCAAGGTATCTTTAACGTGCGCAACGTGCACACGGGCCCTCCGAATTTTTTCGTCCTTATCCGAGAAGACTAGGTACTCGATCCTACCCCTCAATAGGATCAGGGACATGAAAATATGAGAAAAATCCCAAACTTCCAACATGCCTGCACCGGCCGGGTTTAGAACCCGGGACCCTTGGCATGAGAGGCGAGCACCTTGCCTCTAGACCACCTTGCCCCCTAGCGTCTGTAGTTACTTGTGCGTACGTACTTTAAACGTTTGCGTATCTGTCCCTAACCCCGTCCTTATCCTCAGCCCTAAATATTATCGAATTCCTAACTCTGCCCCTTAACCTTTCAACCAAAAAAACAAGAGGAAAAGAAAAAGAAAATCTGAAAGAATAATTAATCATAAATAATGAAGGCTGTTGTTAGGAGTATTTTGGGAGGAGGTTTCTAGCTCTGGAGGGGAAGAAGGGGGGGGGGGGCGAAAACGAAGAAAATGGCGACAAGCGGCCAAAAGGGAGGCAAAAACATGAATATGATCTCTTCGGAGTAAATACAAGGCGGCCATTGATTTGTTCAAAAACACGCGTAGGGGGTTTATGAACAGAAAAAGGGGCACTTGATGAAGAATGCTTTCTGTTTTAGAGTGAATCATCATTGTCATTATTGAGGCTTTGAAAGGAAAGACTTAACATCATAAATTTTGCGCAGTTTTGGTAGGTTTTTTTTGTGTGTATGGGGGGGGGGGGGGGCTTTGACAGAACACTTGGAGCCTGAGAGGGCGATTTGCTTAAAAAAAAAGGATGAGAACCACTGTTCTAGCTTACGATACACTCTATACTTACCAGGGCTATAACATTTCTGTACATGATATTGTAATTACATATTACAAGGCCCATTGCTGGCTGCTGGCACAACTTTGGATGAATGGGCTTGACAACCGAGAATGAATGAATAACATAACTATCTGAATGCGGCACTCTTGGTCGGATCTCTCACAGTGAGAAGGCATGAGAGTTTAAAGAAATGCACAAAGGCAACAGGGCGAAGAAAACACAAACATAATCCAAAGTCATTTTCTTGTAAAAGGTATAATTTTCGGCTTTTCAGACACTTCCCAGTAAAGGAAGCAGGGAATGTTTAAAAAGAAAAACAAGAAATAAAAGTCTTGCATTATAAGCCAAAAGTTGATTAGGAAAAAAACACAACTAGATACATTTTTCTGAATCTTTACCCCCCCCCCCCCCCCCCCCCCCCCAGATACATACTGTAACCTTAGCTCTTGTTTATTCTTTCTCCATTTTCTGAAAAAAACTGGAAATCTTTTAGAATATAGAAGAAGTATAACAAATGCACACTTTGACGCTTGTTTAAAATGCGTTGTGGCACTTATCAAAACTGTTTCACAGTTCTGATTTTTTTTTTCTAATTCCTTATCAGAAGCCGCAAACGTTTAATATCGAATTTCTCAGTTGTGCAAAAAGTGGAGTTGGAACAAACAACAACCAAGGTCGCGATGCCCACGCCAACTCTTATATAAACCAGTGCAATCCTATCTTATCCCCCTTATAGAGTGCAACAAACGCAAGAGCCGAAAAACTTGTTTGAAAGGCGTTCTCTTTCTCTGAAACTCCTCCGGTAGTCCCGATCTCCCTAGAGTTTCAGCTGTTGTTGCTGGTTTTAATTTCTGATGCACTCTTATTTGCATGTCGTGTAAATCTGATCTTTAATGTCGGCTTTCGCAGACTTCAAAGCATTTTGTATTCCATCATGCAAAAAATTGACAACATGAAATGGAATGCTATTAGACTAGAAGCCGTTTCTGTTGTTGTTTTGTATTTCAGTTGAAATGAATCAGAATTCTAGAAAGGCGAATTGTCGTTGTTTTGTTGTCTTGTTGTTCTAGTTGTTGTTTATTCCCTCTGATCTCGACAGCTATTACAATTCTGGAAATGCTCTGCACTTTCACAAGCCGCGCTCAGTGCATTTCTTTGTGTCTTCTATGGTGATAAAATAGCAGTGTTAGCACTCAATCGCACGACCAGTGTGATTGTAAGGGAAAAGACTGGAATATAACTTGATCTGTTTTTCCATTCCTTTATCTTATTTTGTTTTATTTTATTTTATTTATTTCATTTTGTTTTGTTTTACATACATCTTTTTCATTTTATTTTATCTGTTTCTGTTATTTCATTTTATTCTATTCTATTATTTTAAATATATTGTTTCATTTTATTCTATTCTATTATTTTAAATATATTGTTTCATTTTATTTATATTTTATTTTATATAAATCTTTTTTATTTTATATAAATCTTTTTTATTTTATTTTATACTATTGTTATTTTATTTTATTCTTTATTCTGTCCTATTTTTTACATTTTACTTTTTCAATAAAAGATCTGTGAGAAAATGGGATTGTTTACCAATTCTAAATGGAAACAAAACAAACCAACAAAAATGATACCAGTATGAAATCAGGAAAAAAAACAACAACATTGGAAGTCGCATTTTCAGCACACGCCTACTCAGGTTTGATATATTTACCAGGAAGTCTACGTACTCACTAATGACTCATTCCGTTGTGTGGCATTTTCTGATACACAAACAATAGTTCTTTGAACTTTTTGTGAACTATATCTGTTAATTGACCGGTACCTTAATAGAGATGGTTACAGTTAGGACAATACAAAGATCCATTCTCTCTTCTCTCTCTCTCTCTCTCTCTCTCTCTCACACACACACACACACACACACTGTCTCTCTCTCTCTGTCCCTCTCTCTCTCTGTCTCTCTCTCTCTCTCTCTCTCTCTCTCTTTCTCTCTCACACTGTCTCTCTGTCTGTCTCTCTCTCTGTCTCTGTCTCTCTCTCTCTCTCTCTCTCTCTCTTTCTCTCTCACCTCGATAATTGAAGTTATTTGTCAGGATAGAGCGAAAGGTAGCAATGCACGATTGATATTATTATATATTGTCAATGACCAAAAGACAAGCAGGTAGAAGGTGACACGCGCTTAGGAAAGCAACAGAGGGATTAACTATTAGGTCGGTGGTGGGTAAATAGATCAGATTGGGCAGGATGGCTGGATGGCAGATGTGTGAATCAATAGGGAGACCGCCTATTAGTGAACGAATGCACAGGTGACCAGGTGGTTAAGTAAATAAGAGTTAGGTGAGTTTATACAATTTAAAAAGTACATTTTTTTTCGGGAGGCTATGTATAACCAAAGATACTAGAAACGATAAAATGGAGACATTGTCTTTTCCGCTCCACTGAAAAAAACATGCACACAATTTCCGCTCTGATCGGGGGTGAGGTCCATGGCGTATAGTATGAAAAGAATGCTTGATATAATGGTAAATTTATTATGCAAAATTGTGACAGTGCTACTGCGACTAAAAAAAAAAAAAAATAGCCAGAGTTTTCCCCACAACGATTGAGGTTATAATTCCACAATAAATGACGCCAATCAAGGCCTGTAGCGATAGCTGAACAGCGAACAAAATTCAATATTTTCCCTATTTGGCTTTGTAAAATACGGCACTTTTCATGACTTCCAAGCGTTCTGCCGCTAGGTGGCGGTGCGAAACCTGTGCACGCTAAAAGCACTAGCTGTCAATTTTATCAATTGTAGTAACTTTGGTGATATTCAGAGTCTCACCTTACATTCTTTTGTTTCTCGGGCACCTCAGCCTAAACCCAGCCAGCATCTCTACGTCAGTCCGACGTAGATTTGTACAGGATTTCCGTAAGGTTGGTAGGATCACCCTAGGGGCGGGTTCCTTATATCCAATCGTCGTCGAGCAATATCGACACCAGCGGATCTACGTAGGAACGATGTTGGATTTGCGTCCGGTTGCTGGCTGGGAAGCTGTTGGCCCCTTTTCTTGATTGAACTGTACCCGTCGGTCTTGACCAGTGGTGGTTGGCGCCAGGAAAGAGAAAAAGAAGGAGAAATTGAAGAAAAAAAGGCCAAATTCTTTGTCTGATCAAAATCGACAAAGTTATATTTGTTGTACTGAAGAGTTCCTCAATCTTTCAATTTAGTCACTAGGGAACTCGAGATCTTGGTTCTTGTTCGTTCTATCTCCATTTTCTGAAAAACTGGATATTTTTTAGTGTACATGTAGAGGGGGTATAACAAATGTATACACTGACACTTATTTAAAATGCTTGTGGCACTTATCAATGTTTCACAGTCCCGGTTTATTCCAAAACTGGGTTTTCATGTGTAGGAAAACGGAACGGTATGCAGGGAAACGCACTTTCTTTTTACTGCTTGATGGATTTTTGACGTTCCCGTTGCCGTGTCCGTCCACATGAAAACACAGCTTAAATCCTTATCATACTACCAAAGCCGCAAACGGTTAACGTCGAATTTCTCAAGTGTGGAAAAAGTGGAGTCTGAACAAACAAGAACTAAAGACGCGAACTGTCCCTACCGAAGCACATCCTTAAATATCACTTCACTTCATGTACAGTTCATTGACCTGCCAGTGTGTCCATATTTCAAACTGAACTTTATTACATTTTATCCTGTGATGAAAAATTGATAATTAAATATGAATGGATCTGGCGAAATGGAGCTTAAGATGAAATTTTTGTACTTCCTAAAAAAATCAAAATAAAATATTTCTAAGACGATTTCAAGCAAAATAGTTTTACTGAATGCAGAGAAATGGCTTATCTTTTATGTTATAGACCCTTTTCATTAACTGTCCTCCATATCACGTGATTTGCAAACAAAATGGCGGCGTGCCCCACTTGTAGGGCGGAAGCGGTAGACAACAGTCGAACGATGCCATCCTCTTGTTGCGCACCCAACTGTACAAACCCGTTACGTGCTGGTTCTGGCATAAAAATGCATCTTTGCTTAGACTGTGCACATATTCAGATGCCATCACTAAGGCAAGTGGAGGTTGTTACCCTACACGGTGCTTTTCGGAGCCGTGCGGCTCCCCGCAAACAACCGTAACGCGGAAGTGAAAAGGGTCTATAAGTAAATTTCAATTTCCATAGAAAACTCTTTCCCCGCTGGAGGGGTTTCCTCAGGAAATGGTTTTTCATCCTAAGTCCGATTTCGCCAGAGCCACTCACAAAATGTGTTTTCGCTTTGCATATTATATTCAAGTTGTTTCTTCGGATTAGCCATTACACGATGTTGCTGTGTATACTGTTTATATTCTAAATGGCATAAATTGTGATTTTACATGAAGCTGTCAATACATCCTTGTCGCATGTTGCCCCCTCTGACCCCACAATGTCTCTCTTGTTATATATATATTATATACATGTATATTCGGAGTCATTCCATTAATGAAAATACTCTGCTTGAAATAAATATTTATCTATATTAAATAGTCAATGTCTTTTCTGTTTGATTATTTGTTTTCTTTCGTTTCTTTGCTCTTTTGTTTTGTTTCTTTCTTTGTTTTCTTTCGTTTCTTCGTTCTTATGCTTTTAGATACCCATGTCTTTCATTTGTCATCCGAGACTGCATGCTCTTTTCATCTTTTTGTTTCTTCTAAAAAAAAAAAAAAAACTAAAGGCCTGTTTCCATGATCTGTATTTTTTTGTATATCTTACGTACTTATTACGGGCCGAAAATGCGGGTGCAGGAGTAGTCCGCCATATCAAAATCCGCACCTTAACGTTTCATTTTGAGTATTTCCATGGGGCAAGAAATACATATACATACGTAATCTCCACGCACAAGTACGCATCATGAAAAGGACAAGTACGAACGACTTCTGCGCAAAAAAAAAAAAACAATGTCGACGCGCTTTCTGCCAGGATTTGCTATCGACGCAATAGCTAGAGCGCTTGAGAGTTCCCGGGTTCGAATCCCGTCCGCGGCAGTAGCCAACACAAACAGGTTCTTGGGCTGTTGTTGTTTTTTGTTGTTGTTTTTTTTTAACGCTGTAAATCGTCAAGGGGATCCAGATCTCTTTGTGTTGAAAATGGAGGTAAAATCTCAGAGAAAACAAATAAACAAATCAAAGTGTGCGACCACTCTTGCTAGCTTTGCGCACATTATTATTTTTCTTTTTTAATCCAAAAAAAATTCCGTGGGACCGCAGTTTGGCACAAAGTTAAAATATGTCCAAAATATTTTTTTTTTTTAAATGAACATTGTATTTTGCAAAGATGCGCATTAAAAACAGATCACGTACACCCAAATATACACGAGTAGACTTAAAAATTCCAAAACAGTTAAAAATGGAAGAAATTAAACAAGCTTTATTTAACACCGTAAGTTGTCTCGCATCCTCAAACACAAATAAACAGCTCTAAATCGATGACAGAAGGCTTTAGTACGGGGATTGCGTGCTTTTCTTCTACTTGAAAGAATTCTCAATGCTCATGGAGTTTCAACAAACACGGTAAACCAATCAGTCACACACAGGCGCTCAAGCATATTATTATTACGCAGTGCATTTGAATTCGTGGACTTCTTTTCTTTCACTGGGGGGCCATCCATAAGATATGTGCGCTCTGAGAAGCTCTACGCCTTTGCGTTCTGGCTGATCAGTACCTCATCTGAGGTCCAGAAACATACACTTGCAAGAACTTCATCTGATGATAACACCAGCTAATATTTTCATTTCACTCCACGGTTTTAAGAAGACTTTTGTTTTATTTTTAATTTCATTTCATTTTTTGCTTGGCTATGTTGCATTCCGCGCTTTACAAGAACTGGAAAGCCTGATCTGACAGAATACAACACGTCCAAAACAGATATTAACTAAAAGTGTTCTTAAAACATGCGCAGGTCTCTATCCGGTATTCAAAAATGGAGGCTATTTCACAATGTCCGAGCAATTTCACAATACCCCAACACGTGGGCCTACAATGAACCGTCAACGCCTTCTTCCTCTCTTTCTCTCTCTCTCCATGTTATTTTTGATGTTCCCTTCCCCCTTCTTTATTGGTAATGTTCTTTTTTCTTCCGTTTTCTTTTTCATATCTCATTAGATGAAACAGCAAAGATAGAAAAAAAAAGACGTACTTTTTAAACCTAAACTTAGTACATAATTATTATTGTCGTTAAGGTTTTTCCTTGTCCTGTGACATATTTCAAGATCTGATCAATGTTGTAAACGGAGCAAAAATTTAGTGTTGTTTCGAGAACTTGATCATTAACAAAGTTTGTTTCAGATAGGAATTCCCAAAAAGAATGACCAAACCACACAAAACAAAAGAAAAACGTTTGTACAAATATATATCTGTCTCTCTCTCTCTGTGTCTCTCTCTCTCTCCCTGTCTCTCTCTCTGTCTTTCTCTCTCTGGCTGCTTGTGTGTGTGTGTGTCTCTCTCTCTCTCTCTCTGATGCCTAATTCTCCCTTATATATAGATTTACAAAGGCTGTATGTGAACTGTACGAATATAGTGGAGTTTCACTTGTTGTGAGCACATGATACATCTGAAAGCCCATACATCAATCAGGTTAGATATATAGCTCTCTTACCAAACTAACCGTTATATTAGTAGACATAATGTGATTTATTATCCCAGAGACCGGCAATTATTGTAATGACCACTTATTGCATTTCAAATCTGCAAAATTTAAAAAGACAAAATGAACAGGAGAGATTCAGAGTGAGAAGGAGTGGGGGAGAGGGTGCAAGGGAGTGAGAAACAGAAAGGATGGGAGTGGGGGTGGGGGGAGAAAGGATAACTGAAAAAGAGGGAGAAAGAGAGAGAGAGAGAGAGAAAAGAGTGGGTGAGAAAGAGAGAGGGTCGGGGGATGGGGAGTGAGAAAAAAAGAGTGAATGAGAGTGGGAAAGCGGAAAAGAGGGAGAGTCAGAGAAAGGCAGTAAACACACACACACACACACAGAGGTAGTCAAAAAGAGAGAGAGTGAGAGTGAGAAAGCGAGAGAGAGCGAGAGAAAGAGAGAGAGAGACAGAGACAGCAGGGGGAGACAAACACGCCTACGGACAGACCGTGCTAGCCAAAGGCCCCAAACCGTGATAAGTGAGCCACTTGTCCTGTTTCCATTTAATTTGCTGCTTCTATAAGATCCGCTAGATTGGAAATCGGGCAAGAAAAATGGACGTTGGCAGGAAAGAAGTACTGGCACGTTTCAGTGCAGTTTTCGATATGGAACGCTGGCGTTTTAAGAATAATAAATCTTTTCCACAGTAGTGAATAATGTGTCGGCAGTGTCGGAACTACATTTTGGGGGCAATGAAGCTTGAACCGTTCTGGGGGACCTTCGCAACCAGCAACAATATGGCAACATAAAAAATGCACGATTTTTGTTACCTGTACTTACGTACCCCAAGTATTTTGCGCTAGAGATGCGTATTTTAAAGCCTTTTGTGACTCCAGAGCTAAAGAGAACCCGCCCCCCCCCCCTCCCCCAAAATACTCCTGACAACAGCCTTTGTTATTTTTTCAGATTTTCTTTCTTGTCTTCATCGTGTTTTTTGGTTGAACGTGTAAGGGACAGGGTTTAGGTATTCGATAAGATTTAGGGTTGGGGATAAGTAAGAACGGGGTTAACGATAGGTAGGTAAACGTAAGCGCCCCTAGCGCAAAACGCTAAGGGTAAGTACGTACAAGTAACAATAGCCAAAATTCACTTTCCAAAAAAAGGCTTGTTCGGTGCTCTTCTCAATTTCCAACTGCCAAGTTATCTTTAATGTGTGCAACGTGCACGCGGGCCTTCCGAGTTTCTCGTCCTTATCCGAGAAGACTAGGTGCTCGATCCTATCTACCATAAGATCAGGGACAAGAAAATATTATGAGAAAAATCACCCAAGTCCAACATGCCTGCACCGATCTGGATTCCAACCCGGTACCTTCGGCATAAGAGGCGAGCACTTTGCCTCTAGACCACCGTGTAGATGTGAACATGGATTCCTCATATCACGTACAAGCGAGACTGAAACAAGCCTTGCCTCACAGCTCTGGCTGGGCCAAACTGTTTAGAGTCAGCTGAAGGAAAGAGATACCCTCACGTACGAGTCAAAAACGGACGCAAAACAGATTTGTCTCCAGACTTTAACCCAGTCAAATCGGGTAATAGAACCAAAGATACTAGAAACGATAAGATGAGACACCCCCTTCTTCGCACCTCTAACAAAATCGTGCACACAGTTTGCTGGCTGATCGACGGTGGGGCCGATGGGCACAGTATGAAAAAAAAATGTTAGTCATAGTGATAAACTAATGCTGCCGATTTGTTACAGTGCTACTGCAACTAAAAAAAACAAAAAAAGCCCGAGTTTTCCCATAGCCATTGAAGTTAAAATTACAAAACAAGTGACGTCAATCAAGGCTTACAGCGATAGCTGAACAGTGAATGAAAATTCAATATTTTCTCTATTTGGCTTTGTAAAATAAGGCATTGTTAATTATTTCCGCGCATTCGTCGCTAGGTGGCGGTGCCAAATCAGAGCACGCTAAACTCGCTAGGCGCTGTCTCATCTTATTGTTTCTAGTATCTTTGATACAACTAAATGCAAGTTACACACATGTCAAATTACACACACGCATATATACCCACATAAAGTCAAACACAAACAAAATTTCTCAAAAGCCATTTCAAGACCGTCTATCGCTGTATTGCATGTATACTCCCATAGATGCGCACCATGACATATATATATATATAATATTCCGTTAGTCCACACGGTAATGGCAAGCAAGATAACTATTATTACACAAGAACTACTTATAGTTGGTTAAATTACATTAGTTCATAACAGAAGATGACCAGACAACATAGAAGGCTCATGGAAATTGTCTGCACCGGATGCATAATACATGTAGTAACAACGAGCTGCTATCACAAACCACACATGCGTTAAAGATCCATGGCTCCGGCCCTATCATGAAACAACCTAATTTTACAGTTGAGAAAAAAAACCATTTTACTTCAAATGTATGCCTGATCTTGAATTGACAAAATGATTTTTTTGTAAAACTGAAGAAATTCTGCAGGATTGTATCAGGGCTTGGAACAAAATTGAATGTGGCAAGAAAAAAAAAAGGGGGAGGGGGGGGGGGGGAGGTTGTATAATAGCAAAGCTCTGCATTATGTGTGTGTATCTATGTATACCATGTATGTCTAGCAGAGAAAGAGGGTGAGAGAGAGCGAGAGAGAGAGAGAGAGAGAGGGAGAGGGAGAGAGAGAGAGTGAGTTGCAGATGGAGAGAACAGGACTTTCTGTAAAGCCCCTAGAGCAAATTGTTTGGATTGGGCGCTATATAAATGATCTTCATTATTATTTTTATTTTTTTTAAACAACAAAGAAATAATTCAATAAAATAAATCCTCATCTTGAAAACATCTTTAGTTATCTTTAAAACATTTGAAATACTAGATGAGGTGCCCGGCATGAAGGGGGATAAAACTGCACTCCCACTCTTCCCCTCGCTCTCTGATCTAGGAAATTTCCCACTATAATCTACAGTCTTGCTATAAAAATATCATATGAGCACTCATTTCTAGGCCAGGATATTGTACACACCGAATTGAACGCGCGCCAAATACATTTTCGCCTGTGGTGGGCTTGTCACAGAGAGCACACACACACACACACACACACACACACATCATTGTATTTTACATTTTCACACCTTTTTTTAAAATTTGGCCTGAAACTTGAATGAAAATGACAGGCCAGTAAAAAAGGCATTGGGTTAGATTGGTTGACACTTGAGAAAATGTTTAGATAATTTTTGTGACTGTTATTTAGGCTGTGGGGAGAAACCGGGTGAAACTGCATCACAATAAAAATGCTCCCGCCACAATTTTTTAAAATATATATAATAAAGAGATTGTACTTATCCTTAATCAATAGAAAAAAATATGATTCCCTCTAGAAGTTCATGGAGCATTTGACCAAAAAAAAAAGTTGCTTGTGCGTTTCTAATTCATGATAGGGCCAGCCACTGGATCATTATAATTTGTACACAGTGAAAAATCAAACTACCCCTGATTTTGTGCCCTACTATTGTACAGGTTCAGTAATTCAGAAAGTTCTCTGATCTGTACAGTTTGGTACAAACTTTTCAGTTTGATATTTAAAATATTCAGTTAATTCAAACTACATCATGTTTATGTCACATTTATACTGGCATATTCTTCAGACTATGATAGCAGTCACAATCCTTACAAACAAACAAAAAAGTAATAAAATAATAATAAACAAAAGAAATCCGAAATCTTTAAATCATAACCTAAAGGAATATAGCAATAAAGATATATATTCATGTACAATAACTGAAGAATGATTACTGTTGCCGACAATTATCAATCAAGTCACATTTAAAAATATATTATTGTATATGATTACAAATAAATGTATAAATTGAACTGGGCAGCAAAAGTGGAGAGAGTGAATGACCACGCGCATTCTGTTGTTGTTTTTTTTCTTCTTCTAAATGTCTTTTTAAAGCTCATTTAAATGATTTCTTGGTATATTTCAAACTGGCCGTCTTTGCCAATACAGGAAGAAAATAGTGGGGGGAGATGAATGAAGACTAACTACAGCAACATCTATTAATAGAAAGTCGACTTCCTTTCTTCCCCAAACAAAATAGCCTACATCGGTGATTGGCACAAACGTGACCAGCAGAAGAACTGGTATTTCGGTGATTGGCACATGAAGATTTAAGCAGGGATGGGAACTACTGACAGAAAAATTTCCTCAACTTTTGACGAAACACTTCAATGCCAACTCCAATACACACAAGCACCAAGGCTAAATTCATATATTTGACCACCAAAATAGTGTTAATTAAGGAAAAAAGATTTTTAAAATCCTGAAATCAGGAAATTTTCTGAGAATTCCCACTGCTCATTTTTCATTCTGGACTTTTTTTTTCCAGGCTTTATTGAGGACAAAAATATTATTTTGTTAGATTAAATAATTCTACAGGTAAAGACTGGAGCTATGTGGCAAAGAAAAAATAATACTAACTGCAACAAAATCTGCATTGCCTGCTCTTGATAACAAGAATTCGACATGGTCCTCTCTGTACAATGTCATGAAATAATAACAAATGTTAGTAATGATAAATAACATTAAAATAACACTACATAATATTAACGATAGTAATAAAAGATAGCTGATAATCATGCTGTGTAACTTTACTACCATAGGTTTCCAGTCTATTTGTAAAAAATCAACAACAAAGAATAAACATATTTCAGTTTCACACGTCGTAGGCGAAAGATATACATTGTACATGTAATTACATAAAGGATGTACACAGTAAAAGTCATGATTTCTATAATTAATCTTGTTTTTCCCCAAAATCACACATCCAAACTTTCTATAAAATGTTTCTACAACAACACCTTCTGTATCCAGAAAAAAAAAATGACATCTTTCTTTCAAGATCACATGGAAATATCATATATAATGCCATTGGAAAGCTCCCCTAAAAAAAAAAATTTTTTAAATATTGAGTTTAACAAAGCATCCCACTGAAGTATCAAAATAATATCATTTCCATCCCTTCACCCAAACTCATGCAGCATTTCATAGACAGTGACACTTAAATGAGCAAAATCAGGATACAAAAATGTTTGGTCATTCTCACATACTCATACAATAATACAAAATATCATTTCCTGACAATTTAAAAGGTGAAGCAAAATTCTGCCAACAAAACAGTACCAAACTTGCTTCTTCCCAGTATACATTATTATCATCACTATCCCCTAAGGCTGTAGACACTCAAAAATGCGAAAACTTGATTTGTATAATTCAACTGTACTCAAAAGCCACATCGAATAATCTTGGTTACAGACTCCTAGGCTGAAAAATAATCGAATAGCAAACTTTCAAGAATTCATCATAACTAGACCAGTTGTGCTGAAATAAACCACGTTCTTGCTTCTCCTGTAAAGTAGCCAAAAACCAATTACTACAGTTTTAGCAAAGGGTAATGATGTACAGGGGGGGATGATACTATTTCCATATGAACCATGTTAAACATGATCTAAACAACATACATTGTAAATATACATTCTCTCAGAACAAAGCCTGATGCAAGTTGAACAGAAATGCATAAACCCCTAGAGAGACAAAAGAATGTGGATAGTAGAATCAAGCCCTCGAAAAAATTATATAGTGGAAATCTATGAACATAAAACATATACAGATTTGTAGAACTGATTTATCAAACCATAACTTGGGGCATTTGTAAAGGATATGTATGAATACTTATCTTTATTTTAGAAAATGACATTCATTTCACTTTTATATAGACTACAAGCAGATTCTTGCTGATAAAGTACATGCTCTCAAAATCATACTGAAGAGATAGGCAAACACAACTCTGACTAGCTCAAACCCAATGAAATAACAAATGATAAGTAACTGCTCAGGGGATCATGTTTGTAAATTCTGCTATAAAAATCTTTTTGTCTGGGTGATTTGAATTACAGACAGACAAGTGATTTTTACATACTTTTGTTCATAAGCCTTGTCAGATCAAGCAATTAATAAACCTAAACCTGTATTGGAACTGGCCTCCACTATATCTGGATACTGTGTACGAACTATTGCATCTGAGGTTGTTGCACTGACATTCCACTATATACAAATACCATTTACTAATGTCACCACTGGCACTTACTTTTTCAAAGTCAAAGAACTGGTGGACATGTATATGCAGGGCTAGCCTTTGGAGCTGCAGGGCCCAATGATTAGTCTAGTTGCTGTTCTCTGTAAAACCTGCAATGTAGTGTTAGGTGTACACTGCAAATGTATTGTTGTGTGTACTTGACAAGACTAGACTACCCTAGTGTTGTAGGTGTACATTACAAGACAAGACTAGATTACCCTGGCGTTCTGCCCCATTAGCCGCAGAGCCCAACTGGCAGCAATTGATCCGATAGGCTTAAAGCTGGCCATGTGTATCTGACAAGCAAATATGCCAGGAAAAATTCTACATAAATTCTGTGGTTACTGCTGACAGCTGCGGTGTCTATCAGTAATATAATGCACAAACAGTTGGGTTGCATTAGGAAGCCCAAGGATACTATGTCTTCAACAGATTCCTCAGTAAATTAATATGACTCTTGGCTGAATTCCATCCAGATAACAATGAAAAAAAAAATGGCTTGGTCACACATAGCCAGAAAATTCATCGTCTACATGTCTATGTTTTTGACATTTCCATAATAACTAGAGCGTCTCCCATTTACCATAATTATGTGCTTTTTTGTAACATACACATGTATAAATTCCATGTTGTGAATGATGAATCAACAACTAGTATTCAATCGCATCAAAACCATTCTTAACAAGATTGTTGCGTAAATTCCAGTTACAGATTGAGAGATCTTTACATCCGTCCAACTGTCTGAAGAGCTTTCTATATACATTATTCGTTCACTTTACAACTTTGTCCTTCGCAGCCCTCATGTGCATGTATATATGTATCTGTTTTACATTTGGCAATTTCCAATCATCCATCTCTTCCAGTATACAATAAAACTATACACAAACATTATACTACAGAGTAGCTCGTCTACTGATGCAGCTTGTTCCCATACACATATATAACCTGTAAAGATCTCAAATAGATGAGTGATGAACTGCACACCATTCTACAAATGTATTTACAAGAAGGAAGATTCTTCAACAATTCACATCATCATTTCAAAACAAACACTTTTAACCATCACAGATCCAATTCGATTCAACGGAATTCGTTCATTTGTGAGATGAACATCAAGACAGTAATGAGAAACTGGCCCCCAAATAATTAATGTTGTTTTCATATTAATTGATAAACACTGTCACCTCAGTACTGCTTTGATTTTATCTCCAATCAGCCAATTTTGAGGAAATTGCTTATCTGGTAAAATTTTGTTGTTAAACTGAACAAAATTATATATCAACATTTTAATAATTTAAAGTTTAAACCCAGACGTGAAAATACCTTCATGACTTTTGTAGGCATCAGGTGACTGTCCATTAATATTAATGAGCATGTTGTGCTCTGAGAATCCAAATTTGGGTCTCGCAGACGTTAAGTACCCGCATTTGTTAAACAATTGACATTTTCTTTATCTATTTGATTCTCCACCATTACATTTTTATCTCTGAAGAAGGTTAATATACCAAAAGCTTGATTATCTTTCCTTTTCCCTTGCATTTAATTGTGTATCGTTTCCATACTATTTCTCACACGAGGCTTTGCTACATTCAACTTTTTTTGTTTTTGCCACATTTTCTGATTTTTGTAGGAATGACAGAAAACACTTTGTTATGCCATTTATGGCATTATCTCTAAGTTTTCTTTAGATAAAAGGTGGAGATAGAATAAAGCAGTACTAGGGTGATGTTATGATGCTACACAAAATTGAATTCAGGTTTCATGCCAAGTAAAATAACAGATTGAGACTGGTCCTTACAATCTTCTCACATATGAACATGACAAGGCACATTGTGGAAGAAGATGAATGCATTAATGTTCATATAATTTCACCATTACACAGTAATGAAAACCAATTAAATTAATGAGCTGTTTACTAATGTGGCCACGAACAAAGTGAATAATAAATAAAAATTCATAAATATTCCAGTGAAAATTAGTATACTGCATTACCAATGTGATCAAATGCAGTTTTGTGACTTGATAATGAATTGAAACTCATTTCACTATTGGTTATATGGCTATGTATATACATCAACAATTAAAAATGGTGAAAAAAAATGGCTTTCCAAAGTTTTCACAAAATAAGACCAAAGAAAGGTAGGCAATTACAATAAATACTGACAATGAGTAATATAAAGAATCCTCTTATCATTAAGGAATTGAAAAATAATACCCATGACATGTATCGAGGGTTGGTAACCAGAATGTTTTATGTCCAAAATAGTCAAATTGAGAAAAACGAGTTTAAAATTTGTAACCTTGATGAAAATTTAAATAATTGCAAAAACTTCAACGCATTCACATGTATAGTTTTATTGGGTTATGAAATAATGTCACACACCTTGTGTCTTGGGTATGTACAGGTATTTCAGGTGCAATTAATAAAATTGGACATAACATATTCTGGTTGATAACCCTCGAATTATGGTACAAATCAAAAATATATCTACTGTTAATTGATGATAAATACAACACATATTTTTCAAAAATATCAGTAATTGTTTTGAGCTGTTCCCTTTTGTCCTAAAATGTCTTTCTCTACCTGATATCATTATTACAATTTTCCCAACTGACATACATTGTATAAAAAAAAAAAAAAAAAATTGCAAATGTTTCTTTGTGACACTTCAAATAATATCATCTCCTCCAGATACTGTTTCTGAATTATTTCTACATTAAAAATTTACTGCCTGCTAACTTCAATTTACTTTCTCTTCTTTGTTCCCCAGCAACAGGTGAAAAATTATTATTGGCCATATTTCTTACAAATGTCCTGAACGCCTGCACAATTCACAGAGCATCCACACGTGGCTGTATCTAATTCTCTTTGTCACAGTGTGACAACTGGCATTTGACATATCATCTGTTGGCTGTTGGAACCTCCTTAAAACTAGCCTTTGAGTTTTGTTTCAACAAGGTTCTAATAGCTGACCAACAATATCAATCATTCACTGAAAAAGAAAAAAAAAACCAATACAAACCCCCATTAATTTCCTTAGGTCAGATGCATGCTGGTATTTCCCTGAAAATGCCTGGACTATGCAAAGAATGTTCTGCAGCAAAGACCTACTCTCAATTCTGATTTTGAGGAATCAGCTCTCGGCTAAGAGAATCATCGCCTTAATTAACCCTCGAAGTGATATAGAAATCTGCATCCGGTTGTCCCTGGGTTGATAGGCCTGCGCAAGCAATTTAGGCAGTAATAACAGAAGACTATGTCACAAACCACGATATCATGGGTTTATCAACTTGGCCCCAAGGAAGTGGTAACACGAATTCATGGCCTTGTCTTTGGTGGACAAGGGAGACACAACCACGATATTGTGGGTTTAGCAACTGGGGCCCAGGAAGAGAGGACCATGATATCATGGTTTTATCAATAGTGGGGAGGGAGAAAAAAAACACTGATATTGTGGCCCAAACAATGCGGGGGTTAATAATGAATAATTGGAACCCCAAATCTGCTGATGATGACTTAAATGAATTATCTGAGATACTAGACAATGACAGGTTAAACAAATCAATGAATCTAAAAATCTGACCCTAATGTAAAGGATGAATGCTTTAATTAGTACATGAAACAGCAAATCTAATGATGATGAACTATGTGAGGTATTAAAACAATGACAGTTTAAAACCTAACCAATGAAATCTACAAATTCGATGCTGACGTACAAGAAATTACTAGATCGTGGGGTTGACTGACAGCAAGTGCTGATGATGTTATAAAGAAATTCTTGGATCTGCCATGGTGATAAAGCCATATCAAAGAAAAACATTGTTGCCCGAGTAGAAAAGGGTATCAAGTTGCATAGGTTAGGTTGAGCTAAACAGTTCAATAACAGAACCTAATTACATTCATAAACATAAGCCATACATTAAACGAATCTACTTGTGTTCCAGTTTTCTGAAATTCTGATGAACACAAATATTATCAGATGAAAATCTATTGCTTTTCAACGCCTAGGTCTTTCCACAACATCAACGAATTAAACTGATTTCATAACTTCTCAGGGCACAGGCAAAATATTCTCTCATACCTAAAACAAGCTCTCTTGGGATTAATTTTCAAAGCAAAATAACACAAAAATTATCTGCCAGGAACTAAATTTAAGCAGACAGCATAACATTATGGCCAAAACAAAAATCTAACAAAAGATGTCAGTTTTAGAAACCTGAATTTCCCATGCCATCCAATTTGTACACAAGAATGAAACAAAGTATTGACCTGCTATTTTAGACAATGATAAATAAAATTTATTCCCATCCTTGCATCTGTCTGTGGCATAATATCTTTTCCCTGGATAATCACACAAAGCTTATGTATAGCTGCATAAAAAAGGCTTGAGCAAAGGAAAAAGGGATGAAACCAAGTGCTAATCTGCTCAGCTATATACTACATTGCTGATCTAAGATATACCTTTGATATAATTTAACTAATGAGGATGCATAGAAATAGAAGCATCAGACAAGCAAAAAGAAGATCAATCTATTGTAATTTTGCAAATCTTTTTTCTCAGAACCTGAATGTTTTCATAAACTGAATACGAAAATGAAGGAATGACAGGACTGAGGAAAGTAATAGAATATTTGTGAAAAAAAATCAAAGAATCAAATTTAAATGTGACGGAACGCAACTGTTCGGTCTGGAAGGTACAGGCCTAGTTATTGAGTAATTGCCCAAATGAACTTTTCTCAAAACTTTAACGTCTTAAGAAAAAGTGACAATCATCAACTTCAATTGCTTATGACACAGTCTAAAAATGTTCAGAATTCAATGAATCTAGCATCAAATCCGAGGGAAAAAGAGTTACCTTTCACTTGATATCAATAACTCAGTTTACCTAAAATGTACCTTGTGGACCGAACCATCATCATGCATCACATTTTTCCTTATATCGTCAGAAGGCGGTTGGAACTTTGTTAAAACTAAACTCAAAAGACTGTTGTTAGGGCTGCAGTGTTTTCCATAGAAAGCTATAGCTAAGCAGTCAACACAACTCAGTAGTTTCTCTATTTGACGTTTTAATTAGACTACGATCCCCTAACAATAATAATAATAGAGATCATTTATATAGCACCTTATCCCTGATTCGGCTCAAGGCGCTGTACATTTTATAAACACATATATGCACAATCAGTCTTATAAGCACAGGAAAAACACAAAGCATGTTACATCAAATGAACAAATGTATACCGTCATACAATCAGAAGATCATTTTGTCGATATTAGATGGATGGGGATTGGTGGGCCAGTTTAAACAAGTGTGTCTTTAAGGCTGCCTTAAACTCTGATTCTGACTCGATGTTTCTGATTTCTTGGGGTAGGTTGTTCCATATTTTAGGACCTGAATGGTTAAAAGATCTCTCCCCTACTTTCTTCAATGGTCTGGTGAGAGTTAACAAATTTTGATCACCCGATCTAAGGGAACGTGGTGGGACATATTTTGGAATCAGGCTGGACAGGTATGATGGTGCATTATTATGAAGAGATTTATGGCACAATACAGCAATTTTATAGGCTATTCTTGATCTTATCGGCAGCCAGTGGAGATGGGCTAGCATTGGTGTTACATGGTCACGTTTTTTCTTCTTCATCACTAATCTAGCTGCATTATTTTGGCATCTTTGAAGTTTTCCTAAAGTTATAGTTGGTAAATTAACCATGAGTGCATTACAGTAATCCAGTCTTGATAAAACAAAGGAGGAGACTAAGATTCTCTTTGATGACTCTCTTAAGAATTGTGACATGGCAGAGATTCTCCTCAATTCAAGATACACTTGTCTACAAAGGTAATTTATATGTACATCCATGGAGAGATTGTTATCAAAGTATACCCCTAGATTTTTAGCTTTCTCGCTAAATGCAATAGATTCATTACCGATGACAATGCGTTTTGGTGTTACAAGTTCATTACTCTTGGCGGTAAACATAAGACATTCTGTCTTGTCATCATTCAATTGAAGCTTGTTTGTAATCATCCAGTTTTTAACATCTCTAATACAAACTTCAAACTTTTTTATGAGTGTTTCAATGTCAGATGGAGGAACAGATTGGTAAAGTTGTGTATCATCTGCATACATGTGGTAAAAGATATCATGTGCCTTAATGATGGAACTTAAAGGTGTTGTATACAGAGTGTACAAAATGGGTCCCAGTACAGAGCCCTGTGGTACCCCAAACTTCAATGTGAACACACTAGATGTTTGACCATTGACAGATACACACTGTGTTCGACCTCTAAGGTAAGAACTGAACCATTCCATGACAGTACCCGAAAAGCCAAAGGTGTGACAGAGCCGATCTAGCAAAATATTGTGGTCAATTGTGTCAAAGGCAGCGCTTAAATCTAACAAGGTAAGGATTGAAGTTTGCCCCTTATCCGCTGCACACAAAAGATCATTGTTTACTCTGAGCAATGCTGTTTCGGTGTTGTGATGCTCTTTGTAGGCTGATTGGAATATTTCAAAGAGGTTGTTATGTAGTAAATGTTCTTTGAGTTGTATCATGACCACTTTCTCTAGGATTTTTGACAGGAATGGAAGGTTTGACACAGGCCTGTAGTTTTTTAGTTCGTCAGGTGACAAATTGGCCTTTTTCAAAAGAGGTAAAATGATGGCATGTTTAAAAGCACTGGGCACTATTCCAGTAGTCAAAGAGTGGTTGATGATGGCAGTAATTATACTAGATAACTTATCAAAGTGCTTGACCAGAAATGGAGTTGGAATGGGGTCTAAAGAACACGACTTTTGGGGGGACTTTCTAACAATTTCTTTTACTTCAGCTTCAGACACATCTCTGAATGATTCGAGAGACCTACCATGGAATACTTCATGAACTGGTGATGGGGGGTTACATGCATCTAATGATTTTCTAATTTGCAATATTTTTTCACTAAAATATGAACCAAATCTATCTGGAAGCTCATTTTCGGGATAACATTTGGGAATGCATGTGTTTTTGGACTTTCCAAACATTGAATTTGTGATAGCATACAAAGCCTTTGATGTTGAACACTCCATAAATTTTGCATTGTAATATGCATGCTTGGCCTCTAAAATTAGTTCTTTCACTTTTGTACAACATTTCTTAAACAGTTCCTTGTCTATAGAGATCTTGGAATCTCTCCACCTCCTTTCAGCCCGACGACGTTCAGATTTTGCCTGTTTGATCTCGAGGTTCATCCATGGAGCAGGTGGTCTGTCAGTGACGGTCCTAGCCCTCACTGGTGCATGGTGGTCCAACAGTTCTGACAATTTGGTGTTGTAACTGTCTACTTTATGGTTGTCACTGCAGTTTTCCAATGTTGGTAGAATGGCCGAGAGATCATTGACGAAGTCTGTCTCATTGATGTTCATGTTTCTGCATGAAATTTGTCTCTTCTGATGACGGGGTTTTTCTAGAGGCATTTCGAAAAAGATAGCATAGTGGTCCGAAATGCACTTGTCCATCACTTTCGTATTTATGATGTTACCCACATTGTCTGTAATGACCCAGTCGAGGACATGGTTTTTGCAATGGGTTGGTTTATCAATAATCTGCGTCAAGTCCTGGGCTAGTAACAATGATTTCACAGTTTTTACATCTGTATCACTCGCATTTTCGAAATGGATATTAAAGTCACCTAAAATCACTGGTCTTTTCTTGTTTGTCGCATAGATGTCCAAAAGATCTTGAAATTCTATAATGAAGTCCTTTGTTGAGAGCTTGTTCTTTTTGCTTGGTGGAGGACGATATATGCACACGAAAGTGATACTCTGGTTTTTTAATTGAGCTGTGCATTCACAGCTCTCAAAGGATTTAAAGGTTGAGATCTGTTGATGGACGACTTTCATCCCCAGCCTGTGAATGACACAAATTCCGCCGCCAGTGCCAGTGAGTCTTGGGAATGAAGTGGCGGTGTATGCGGCTGGTGTGAGGTTCGAAATCTGTACTTCATCTCCGCTTGGGCGGAGCCAGGACTCAGTTAGAAAAGCGATGTCAATATTCTCCTCACGAATTAGCTCTGATATTTCTGTTGTCTTGTTACGAGCTGACCGAGCATTTAGTAATAGGATTTTGAAATGATGAGAGGTTTGGATGATGTCAGGCTCGGTGTTGATGGTGATAAGATGTCTGGGTGTGAATGGTCGGTGGGAGTAAGATGGTGGAACAGTTGAGGTGATGATTGAGTGAGTTAAAACAGTTATTTGTTTTTGTTTTCGCCTTCCACCTCTTTTGCCTCTGAATCTTTTCTTGTTAGGTATAGCTCTTTGTTTGTCAATACCAAGGTGGCACAGATGACTCAGCAAATCAGCTGAGACTTCCAGATTTGTATTGTTTATATTTAACAGCTGATCTCTGGAGTACACTGAGTAGCCTTGTTTTGACTGTCTACTGTTGTTGTTACACAGGTGGGTAGGGGTGGGAAAAATGTCAGTCAAATCATGTTGTTGGTGGCCACTATAATATGACATATCATTGTTGACATAAGTCCATTGAGAAAACATTGGATGAACACAGGTGTAAGTCCACAAATGGTAAACAAAGGGTGGTATTGAGTTCACATGCCGTCTTTGTTGTGACAGAGGGTTGGCTTGGGTGGTGAACACATTTCTTGATACACTGCCTGTCATGTTGAAAATGGCAATGGTCAATAGTAGAAAATCCATTTTGAATCTTAATTTCCTTGATATCTCTAAAATTCTCTGTTCAAATTTCATGATATTTGTCCAAAATGATCACGGCATACACAAGAATCACTTCACAGAAAATCATCCATAAATCCACTTGAAAACAGTATAAAACATCACAAAACAGTGGAGCAAAAAGTGTCTGCTGCCTGCTAGGCGCTGAGCACTCCACAACAGCTTTTGCCTTCTAGTTTTTAAGAGGTTCCAACAGCCGACCCAGAATATGTCATGCAGAATATTCCAGATAATAATATTTAAAATCAAGCCCAACTTTTGATCCCTTAGTTTAGAAAATGATACACATAATGCCCACATCATAATATTGTCGCTATGCTGCAAGACTCCCGTAACTAACACTTTTGGCCAAAATCACTTTTTTTGTTCTTTGGGTCTGAAAATCAACGGCGCACCTTCCGTCAAAAGCTCATGGCTGAATTCCTGTAAATAACGATATTGCAATAATCAAGTCCATTGTCTTTAGAATTTGCTGGCGGCAATAAGCCAAAGAAAATCAGTTCTTTGGTTCTCTTGTAAAATTTTCGAAATGTTAGTTACAGGAGTCTTGCAGCATAGCAACGAATTATGTTTGCAGTTGCAGGTAGTTTCCCAGTTTGTACCTTCACAACTATTATTCTATATTAAATATGGTCACTGTACTTACATTGCTTATGTACATTGTTTGCTTCAGTGTCATATCTACAGTACCAAAGATCCTAAGATATCATCTCATTTCCCTTCAATACAATTTGAACCTCTCTGACACAAACTGACTTAGAAGAAGTGTATAGATTTAGTATTGCTTTTATCTGCCAATGATTCAATTTCATTGTGCCGTGACAATGGCATTGGATAAATGTCACACTTTATTTCTGTTCATGCAGTCTAAATTTAGAGGCAAAACTTTTCACAACACATTTACTGGACTGGATACATGAAAAACTAACATGCACCTTAATACTCACTGCCTCAGAAAAACCATTTCTCCTTTCATAATTATGCTTAGCACTTTTAGCACTTTCATGTGCAGAGAAATAAATAGTTATTCATGTTAAGAATACGGCTTAAAAACACAAGTGTGAGTTACAGTGAGTTCTGAAATACTGAAAATTTACAAGAACGTATTTAAAAGTGGGCATAGTTTTAAGGGGCAAAGAGCAGCTTAGAAGTCATCAAAGAAAGTTTATTTGACTCATGTCCTTGAACTACTTAATATAATAATCACAGTTCAACTCAGAATGAGCCTAGTTAAAATCTTGATATCAGGTCCTTTTGCATAGTCTGTTTAATACTGAATTAGTATCTAATTCAGAATTACGGTGGACTAGCGAAGTTGAAAATGTTTGTGAAAATAAATCCAGTGTAAAAGTTATTCTCAAACAAAGTAAATTCAGAAAGAAAATAATTCGCAAAGAAATATGCAGAAAAAAGAAACAATTTTCATTCAATTCAAAAACTAATGCCTGACCTAAATAATGTATAAAAAAGGGGGATTATTTTTATTGCTTTTGAAAATTTGAATTCTTGTTACGGATCAAGCATGTTTACCATTATGGTATGAATTTACGCAACTGTGTGCCGAAGGAAAGGATTCCAATATGTTCCCTCTTTTGCTTGCTGATATAAATTACTTTAATTCTAGAGCAGAATAAAAACGTTTCTTAACAATTGAATCTCATTTTGGAAACAGAAGACCATTTTGATTGCATTCCCAGTTCACTTTTATTGGACACGCTAATTAGTTTATATTTCTGTTATTGCTAAGTCATTCCTGTATTATGCGTTTCTAAAATATATATTTACATGTACTAGATATGATGTCAAAGAATTAATATTGACAAGGCAGAAAAATAAACAATCAAAGGGATCATCAGTGCAAGAATCCATAGAATTATACAAGAGATAGACTGTTCTAAAATATTTTCTTGAAGTAAAACATGGAAGTAAAACAATGAGGTACTGTCATGTTCAAAATACATGAAATACATTAATGTTTGCACATAATTATTATATACATTTAGTTGAGAATGTCAAGGTAAATAACTGATATATTTTCATGTATCAAGGGCCACATTGTAAACTAGCATCACCTATTTTTATTAAAAACTTGAGATTTGTGGCATGCTTGTAGCTCTTACTAGCCTGCAGGTCGTGTAATAAGTTGGGGGTTAAATAACTTTTTAAAATATCGTAACTATTAAAGCCTGACAAAGAGTGTTATTCAATTTTTTGCTTCTCCTGAAAAATGTGTAGAAAACCAACTAATGACAGTTTACCACACAGCCCTTGATATATATTTAGAAAAAAAAGGGGGGGAGCTTATGTTGGACTTCCTCTTGGATTATTTTTCAAAAAGTTCTGCCAATATTTGTCTTTTTGACGTCAGCAAAGCCCTTGAGATTTCATGTTTTAAGGAACAGGACTGGAAGCACATGGAAAAGCAGTGCTGATTGTTCATTAGAGAGCTTGTCAATGGGAACTATCTGAGCTTTCTGACACAGCCAAATACAAAAGTGTCCTAACTTAACTCTTTGACTACTGCAGCTATTAAAGCTAGGGTTTCTAAACTTCTGTACTTGGATCTACTTGTGTCAACTACTTTAAATAGTAAAAATGAAATGTGAGTCAAAGTCAGGAAATTGGCTTGTAATTCTAATGGCACTTCATACTTTCAAATGAAATCAGGTGAAAAGATGTCAATGCAACATAACTTAAATATTTTCCAACCCTTATCGGTTTCTCCCTCAACATCTGGTGTTTCATAATAATAATAATAATTGCTAGCTCTAACAATGGGCAAATTGAGATCAGTACCTGAAGGCAGGTTTAAAGCTTGTAGCTTAATGTGATTCCTAATGCATAGAATGAGTTACTTTCCACAGACACAAAAGCCAGAATCTCCAAGACTCCTTTACATCAACAGAAACTCCCCCTCTGTATAATGTCACTGTTCTACACCAATGGCATGAGTCATTTTTTACCCTTTTGAGAGATTAAGAAAAGATTGTTTCTTTTCCTGTCTTTTGGTGACTTATGGTGTTACAATTCTTTTTGATTAATACATTTTCCTTTTTGGCACATTTCTTTTTCTATAATATTATTTAATAGCCACTCATGCTCAGGAATGCAATGAACCGTCAGTTGCCTCTTGGCATAGATCTGACACATGCCATTATTGTACAGCAGTGACGATAGTTTATTTTGTACTTGATTTGTCAAACAATGGCAAGGGAAATAAGACTGTGACAGCAAAAGAAAATGCATCAGTCAAAACTGACATCCAGAAAAGCCCCTGCTGAAGTAACAGTATCTGTTTGGTGTGAAAGAAACAAAGAAGTCCTCACATACAACTCGGGTGAGTATTCTTTGCGAGGTGGGAATCAGGAGTGATGGATGGAAAGATTCATGGACTGGATAACAATGAATATGGACAAGTTGTAAAAGAACACATTGGGGGTCTTTTTTCCATTTGGTGTCAACCAGTTCCGGGTCTCTTTCCTTTTAAATTAATTCCCCTTACACCCTCCAGTAACTTCAGTACAGACACTGTTGTCGTTCTTTTGGTGACAAGCGTTGTAGCTGGTCTTTTTGTTGAAGTAATAGTTGCTTGTGTCACGACTGATACAGTCTTCGCAACCTTCTCTGTTCCATTCTTCAACGCTGTCATAATAACACTGGTGGTGCCGTTTGCCACCGCGGTCGGCTCAATGTTGACCCCAGCTCCACTGATAACCTCATCAGCTATTTCAGAACCAGAGAGGCGGCCTATTGCATCCCACACACCAAACACAGTGCTGTGAAAAGAAAGCATGAACATGGTAACATTGCAAATATACAAAACATAATTATGTGTTTCAGTTTGTATTTCTGGGACAATCACTGTAAGATAATGATACACAACACAAATTCATAATATTCAGTTCCATGAAACCTTTTTTATCAAAATGCTATTCAAAGTTCTTAACCCTTACAAGATGATAGGGCCAGTGATTGGCCCATTTACTTTGCGGTGGAAAAGACAATGGGGCCAATCGTTGGCGCGACTGTGTTACAGTGAAAACGACAAACAGGCTGATCATCAGCTCAGTAAGAAAGCAGTTCTGATTAGTCGTATCATGGTCTTACAGTCAGTCAGAATGCTTGTTTCATAAAATCTATGGATCTGTACATAATAATGGCGGATCTTCCTGCTGTTATAAACACATTATCGTCTCTTGCCCTGCAAACCCCCATCTTTCTAGATGAGGAACATACCCCCTTCTCCCAATGGGTTAAATGAAACAATAGAACTCTTTCATTTCCTAAACATTTTGCACCAGTTTCAAATCTCAGATACTGCTTTTGGATACTCATTATTAAATATAAAAATCCATGAAATATAACAAGAATAATGATATCTATGGTGATGCTGTTACTTTATTTGAAATGCATAGTTAAAAACTTACCCTATAACACCCATGGCAATCAGAAACCAATCAAAGTAGTACTGCTTTTTTGTCAATTCCCTGTTAATGAAAGATAAAGACAAATCTGAACATCTTATCAGATGTGAATATAACATCATGTAAGCTTAGCTAGCTCCATAAATACATGATCATGTCATACTGCCTTAAGCTCACAGTTTTCCACGTGAATCAGTTCAAAAAAATTCTACAAAAGATAGACTATTGATCAGAATTAGCCCACTAGGAAGATGGATTATAAATGAAGTCATGGAATTCCAATGCACGAAGGTCAATAAAGTGTATTTTACAAATCACGGCATAAGTTGTAGTTCTTGTTTGTTCCAACTCAACTTTTTGCACAGCTGAGAATTTCAACACTAAATATTTGTGACTTTAGTATTATGATAAGGTGTTAGAATAAGTCAGAAGTGTGAAACAGCTTGATAAGTGCCACAGCGCATTTTAACAAGCATCAAAGTGTGTATTTGTTATGCCTATTATTTGTCATAACATACTAAATGATCTCCAGTTTTTCAGAATCTGAAGACATAACAAACAAGAACTGAGGTCATGAAACAACTATTGTAAGACCTGAGATTGCCGAACTGGATTTGGCCAGCCCAGGTAAATTGATTAATTCCCACAAACCCTTCTGGGCATCTGAAGGGTAATTTATTGCACTCAACTATAATTCAGTCATACAGTTCAGGGCAGGACGTTCTGTGTTGAAGATCTCATCTGTTGATCATGATCCCAAAGTTTCACGGAGTGAAAATCTCTGATACAGAAGATACAGACGATCGTTTTTGCCTTCTGCAATTCGCATCGACAAGACACTTTAGCTAGATGTATGCCATATTTCACCTACGTTCCTTTCCATGTCACTTCAAGTATGGCTGTTCTTAAATTTATCGATTTATGATACAAGTTCATGTAATGATGTGCAAGATGTGTGTACCATGTATGTTCTCTTGAAAGCTCTGTGAAAGTCCAAAGAGAATTTCCCTCTTGGGATAATAAAGTGATTCTTATCTTATCTTATCTTGTTGAGTGGGAATCATTAAAGTCTTTGGTCAATTGCCTCAAACTGGTGGGAAGTGATTCAGTTAATGGCAGGCAAGAGTTATAATCACAGTCACAATGTACTTACCCTCGGAAAAGATACATATGAAACAGGCCAGGCATGATAAAGGCCAGGAAGGTACAGCAAGTGGCACCAACCAAAGCCATCAGATCAGCAAAGTTGGGAATCAATGTCACCACCATCCCGGACAGTATCACTATTAAACCTCTCAGTAAATTCTGTCAAAACATCCAACCAGGCATACAGTTAAAACGTGACTAAAACTTTAAAAAATGTAAATTGCAAAGCCCACCATTAGATACAAACAATAAGGAAACTATACAAAAAAAATTACAAATAGATGAAAAAACAAAATCGCTTTAAGGCCTTAAATTTTTCTTCATATTAAAAAAATGTAAATGGGTAAAACAATTTATAAAAAAGAATAACTGCAGAGTGACTACTTCACTGTCACTGCTTCTGCTCCTTGTCTACCAATGATTTATTTTTCTTCTAAGCCTCTACTGCCACCCCATGCATTTTCTCAGGTGTTGTTTGTTTAAATATTTAACCAATCGTGCAGATTTCTTGGTTGTTGTAACCCAACTTTTTGTATCTGTGTGAAAGTGCAGAAAGGAAAGAGGACAAAGATAATGATGACAAAGGAGACGTAATTTTCAGTGAGTTTCTGCATCAAAATGTGTAGGTCAATAAATATGCATAAAATTAAACACAATTTTTAAAGGACTTCGATCAAAAGACAACAATACACTAGCTATATATTATTTTCACTGAAACTTTTGTTGCATATTGTCAGTGCAGTGTAACGTGGATGGACACTACTAGAATGCAGTACTGCATTCTGTATAAATCAAATTCCAACCAACTCCATATATCTTCTACAGAACTTACCCCTTTCCACATAGCTTTGTCTGCATCAGGAATGAAGTAATGCTCCAAAATGTGCATCACTGGGAACATCATGACTGAAAACAAAAAAGTTAGCATAAGGCTTTTCACAAATGACCTACTGATGTGCGAACCTTAGAAGTCTGAGCCATAAAATTATGAAAATGATTGCCCAACTGAGTCCAAATTTAATTTTGTTTAAATCAACCTCTCTATATGAAATGCAAAGTTAGTATGCCCTTGGAAATCTATATGTGAGGATAATGGCCATTATTTTCCAACCTTGAATTTGTTTAAAACCAACCTCTTTATACAAAATGCAGAACTAGTATGGCTTTGGAAATCTAATTGAGAGACAACAGCAGGCAGATAATTCATAATTATGTCACAGCCACCCAAGTTGAAAAAGTCGAATAAAATTATGGTTGGTTTCAAAATATTTGCACGTTTACATTATCACGTCTATCGTCATTAACGAAATGGTAAATTTTTGTCCCAATTTTCATTTTGCTTGATTTTCTAAAATTGGGCAACTACAACATTTTATCAATTGTGGGACATCATCTCACAGGTGAAAAAGTGGTGATGGAGAAGAAAAAATGACATATAGCAAAAGCATCTGAAAACATTGTCATGTAGTCCATCTTGTAAATTTCATAAAAGATGGAAGAAAAGATGAAATATGGCAGGAAGAGCACAATGGGAAGGACAGTGAAAATGAGGAATAAACTTTAAAAAACAAGAAAAAAATGAAAGCAGGACAATTATACCCACCTGGATATGTGCAGAACAAAGCAATACATAAAAATGACTTGACAAGCATACTGAAATCAAGTCCAAGACCTGAAAAAGGAAGAGTGCATGTTTTTCAAAACTGTAACTTGACAAACTCAGAGCAGAACAGTATTCATGTATCTCTAGCTCAATATCTATTCAGTGTCTCCATATTGTCTTCAGGGAGAAGTATTCCCACTTCACAAATGCCTTTTTATGGAAAATTATTTCCAGCAATTAAATTCAAATATTAAATATTCAGTAATATTATCTGATGTCTGCACCTAAAATTAGTTGAGTACAGGTTCAAACACAAACACACAAAAAAAAAGCACACACACACAATGCATAGTTAGTCAAAGATAAATTTGGGAAATAAAAGTGTGCATTCACTTTTTCTAGTTGCTGTATTTCATAACGTTCTGAAATGCACTGTGAATACTGTCACTTTTGGTGCAAAGAACATTGCAAGAAAAAGTGTGAATAACTGATCAGTTTTACAAAACATTTATCTCGCTGCCTCTCACAGCATTTTGATCTTATCAGTGAGAAATATGTTTAACCAGTGAGAAAACAAAACAAAACAAAAAAACTTCACGGATGTTACCATTAAAAAACTCATCATATTTTTATTATATGCATATTGTAAATTTCATATCAGATATGTTTCAGCTCTTAATTCAACATTTTATTTCTTAAGACAAACTACCAAACTACCAAAAAAAATTTGTGTTGGAAATGGTCAGGCTGTATGTGCTGATACACTGGCAAAAACTCTATCCTTCATTTGTTTTGTATCAGATATGTATTGAGCAAGCCTCACTAACCTCAACAGAAGTAGCGTTTTTTCAGTCTTGAGTTATGAATACCACAAAAAAGTATGAAATCTCATCATTTGGTGTAGAAATTATTGCAATGCTTCTTTTCATCGCAAAGTTATGGCTTTTTAAAGACACCTACCCCCTGGTCAAAAACGGAAGCAACTTCCGAGAAAATCGCCATTAAAGATGGGTGGCCTTATATGTCCCTAGCATCGGGTACTTGTAATTAACCTAAGACTTTGGAATTTTGCATTTCTATGCCAATATAAATGATACATGCCTTGTGGAAATTTTGTGACAATAGGTTTATTAATTTTGAAGTTGTCAGGAGTTCAATGAAACGCATTACTGAAGTGATGTTCGATGTCAAAATTAAAGGCATTAAAAGCAATATTGGTCATATTTAGAGGCTGATTTGAGACATAATATGTTCACAGAATGTAGAAAAATAGTTGAACTTCAAGTATCAACCAAAATATAAAAATCGTCAAAAAATCGGATGTTTATGTTTCATCACGATGTGTTTGGTCCAGTGCGACTTCCATTGAGATTAGTGGGGCTTGCTCACATATGTAATGAGTGAGGGTTTAGAGCAGACTTACCTTTGGGTAAATTCAGTGTGATGATCTGATTGGTTTCACGACCAAAAGACTGAAATGAAATGCAGCATTTTCTTTAGGAAATAATATATTAAAATTTGAGAAAATCAATCTAACAGTAGCAGGTTATGATACAAAGAATAATATAATTAAGTGCAAACTATTTCAGATTTTAAGCATTTCAGAAACAAATGCAACTGCAATAATGCTATATATAAACTAAAATTGCTTAGTTTCCACATTTTTTCAGTACTACAATAACTTCTTATTATATGTGTTGTTTGAACTTGGACCTTATCGGGTAATAGAAATTAGAAGGGGTCTAAGAGCCATTTGCACTTAGATCCTTTGTAATTCTTACCGCATAAAAAAATTTAGTGGGTTAGAATTACAAGGGGTCTATGTGCCAATGGCAAATTATACCATGAAACAAAGTAAACAGAATAGCAGAGATTGATCAAGAAACAATAAATCTACAGGATGCTTACCAGGTAACCACAGGTTCCAAATGCAATATAAAGTGACGTTACTATAGTAATTGTGGTTACAAAGTATCTGAAACAGCATAGATAAGAAAAAAACATAAAACATTGTTCAGATTTAAAAAAAAATTTCAGCACAGAAAATCCACAATGGTCCAGTTTCAAAGGATGCAAGAGCAAAAGAGCATAAAACTGTTTTTATAATGTTACTACTGATGTTGCGTTGAGGTCTCTGTTATTCAATGCTTATACCCGCCTGTTACTCAAGAAATCAGTTTACCTAGCGGCTAGCTAACTGATATGCATAACAAATTGCCGTGATAATATGTCAAACAGCATTGGTATTAAGTTATTTGAAGTCTGGTCAAATTATAACATCACCACATGCATTATAACTATCATTTCTATGTAAGTTTCATATTCCTCTGAAACGAATGAACACTACTGTGTCTTTGTTTTTGGATGATCTCTGCCTTTGGCATTTGCACCTCTCTTTTTCAGGATTTTTATTTTTCTTATTTTATTGTGTGTTTTTGTGGTAGGGATTAGTTTTTTTAGTTTGGTCCCGGCAGTCAGCCTTGTTAGGCCTGTTCTTCTCAACTTTCAGCTGGCAAGGTATCTTCAACATGCGCAACATGCACATGGGCCCTCCAAGTTTTTCTTCCTTATCCGAGAAGTCTAGATGCTCAATCCTACCTAACATAGGATCAGGGACAGGAATTTCCCCCCAAAATTCCAACATGCCTGCGCTGACCAGGGATCCAACCCCGTACCTTTGGCATGAGAGGCGAGCACCTTGCCTCTAGACCAACGTGTCCCCAAGAATGTGACCGCATATCTTTTGTTTAGATTTATGTTTGCTTTGTTATTACTGTTATTGATATCAACATGAGACCAGCTGGCAGAATCATCATGCCATAGACTTTAAATTTCTATCAGCAATCCTACGAACAGTAACTTATCAACAATAGAACACTCTGCATAATCACACTGAGTTTCTTTGAAACAATGAAAACATCATTTATATCATAATCTATACAATCTAAATGGTTTACAGTGAAAGCAAGTTAAAATCCAACTGTCTGATACCCATTTCCTATCTTCTTTAAATGAATCTGTCTATATACATGTATAACAAAAACCAAAACTCCTCCATATCTTATAAAGTTATGAAATTACAACTATAAACAATAAAATTCGTTTCACTGAATTTCTGTCCTGGTATAAGAATAAACTGGCTTGATTTTTAAATTAACAACAGACCCACCAAACAGAGATAGAGATTCGACCATTTTCTAAGGACTGAAAATGGACCAAATCCACTGGACAGGCCTGAACCTAGCCGTAAACCTGCGTATTTTGTATTTTTATGAATGATCGTGCTTGGGTATACTGGAGCTGAGGGCACTCTTTATACGGCTGAGGTCAGTCTAATGGAGGACATTTCCCACCTATGACAAAATCATTTTATACATTCACTGACAAAAGTTAGTTATAAGTAAATCCAAGTGGTTTTCATTAATTATAAACTGTTCGGGCAATTTTCAGATGAAGTAATCTCATTTCAAATGATGAAATTAATCCACCTTTAAAGTCATGGGAAGGATAAATGGACCTGCTGAAATACTTCTGAAAACCACAAGCTTTAACTTACTTTGTAAATTTGTGCCTGACTTCCTTAGCTAGAGATCCTTCAAGGGACAATATAAGGCCTGCACCCTGTGAAAAGAAAAATGAATCCTTTCAAAACCTTCACTAAGACTAGTAGTATCAGTGCAAAAGTTATTAAGGATAGAGTAACATACGTTACATGACACAGTGTATAATGTGAAACTTCATAAACTCAGGATTCAAGCTGCGTAGCATGAAAGGTTTGGCAATGAGTCACTCAACTGTAATGCCCAGTGTATCAGCTGGTAATAAAGTGGGTTACTCAGGTGTGGCACGGGGTAACATGAAAAGGTCAAACAACATCACTCACTAATTTGATGGGTTAAACATTTGATGTCAATTATTTTACTTAATTTTCATCAAGCTATAGCTACTGTCAGTACGATACTCTTGATTCTATTTATAAACTGCTTTAAATTGTTTCTATAGAACAACCGAGGCAGCTTACCAATGAAAATAGTTTAAACCAGCATATTCTGATAGTGGGCATGTACACGACAATGTAAGTGAGAAGCCACAGGAAATGTAAAAGAACTTACCTCATAACAGTAAATTGCTATAACAAAGAAAAATGGTAGATTTTCCAAGGATATTTCTCGAGGATGTAGACTGTGAATAGAAAATAAACAAACAAATGATTTTACTGCACATTCCAAAGGAGAATTCTGTAACAAAGCAAGACAAACTGATTGTATCACAAAAAGCCAGCCTGACATATTCATACCACAAAGTCTGTTGTTACTTGTACGTATGCACTCCAAGTGGTTTGCACTAGGGGTGTGTACATATACTTACCTATTCCTGTCCCCGTCCTTATCCTTAACCCTAATTCTTATCGAATCCCTAACCCGGCCCCCTACACTTTCAACGAAAAAACAGGAGGAAAACAAAAAGAAAATCCACAAGAATAATTAATTAAGGCTTTTGTTAGGAGTATTTCGGGAGGAGCTCTCTCTCTCTCTCTGGAGTCACAAAAGGCTTTAAAATACATACCCTTAGTGAAAAAAACCTGGAGGACATACTTGTAACAACATTCTATCACAACTAATGTTGCATGCAATTCATGTGTTTTCAACTAATTAAAAATGCCATTTTGTCTACACTTTGTAAACTCAGCTTGAGCATGTGGCAAAGTGTGCAGCAACTTCACAGTAATTCATTATTTTCACTAAATTCCATGAATTCTGGAAACCTTGATTCAGTCAATGAAATTTAAAAATTCAGAGACTAACAGGGCATGCTAATTCATGGAATGAATGCATAATATGACAGAGTCTGATGTACTGATGGGGTTAATTGAACTACAAGTAATAACAGTGAATAATATAATAGTAAATGAATGGCATGATGGTAAGAATGAAGTTTAATAAATGCCAAATTATCATTAGAATTAAAGTAAATTCAACAACATATCACTGAATCAGCCTTTCAAAATGCAATTTCATGTGCATTAATCCATTTTCTTTATGTCTTGTCTAGATGGCACTAAATAAATATTACTCCTTTTCTCAAAACTGTGAAAAGTGAGATAGGCCATTGTGTCAGCAGGGTGATGAAAATTTGATTATATTTACATGATAAAAATTCATTACACAATACAATGTAATACTCTGCTGGTCTAACTTAAACTACCAGTATAGGAAATGATTGTAATTTGTGCACCACATGCGTCACGAGTGGAGTGAGCGAGATTCAAGGATTACGGGGGCATGGAAGTGTAGGATTGACTCACGGGATAGTGAGGCTGCTCACCTATATTGACTTCTGTTAGTTAACGTTAAAGCGTGCATGTTGTGAGTGAAGTTGAGGCGTAGTAGAGGCAAAATCTGAATAGTCAGATCACTGCAAGTTAAGAGGTCCCAGGGGACAGACGTGAGATCAGAGCAGTCGGGAGATTGTTGTGTGTTTTCCAGTGATGACTGGTAGGTTGAACTGTGATTGATAATTATGATGATCGATGTATTATATTCGCCTATGACCATGATGTAAATAAGTATATGTGAGGAATGTGGAAGCCATTGATTACTGTGTATAGAAATGTGCGCCATGAGCGATAGATGTAAGTTAGGTTCATGGATTCGTAGCGAGAGTGAGTGCTGTGTGGTACGGTGGAGGTGTGTTACCGTAAGATGTGTGGTGAGTGAAAGGTGGACTATTGTGTGTACGCTTCATGGTTTGTAATGAGGGGTGAAGTGGTTAGAAATGGTATGGTATTATACCAATGTAATGTTCTTCTTGTAGGTTAGAAATGGTATGGTATTATACCAATGTAATGTTCTTCTTGTAGGTGCCGGGGTCGGGCAGAGACGCCACCCGCGGTGAGCACAGGGGATAGGCCAGCATAGGGCCGAAGGCTACGCATAGGCCAGTGGAGTGAAGCTGTCGAGCAGGACAGGAGGGGCGCATGAGTCGTGGCAGTCTGGCCACAGACAGGGATGTGTATAGAATTGTTAATGTGCTCTTAAGATGTACTACATGTGATATTGATATACGACTGTGCTATTGTGATATTAATGTGAATTGAACTATTAACGTGCTATTGCCATGTTTAGGAGCTATTGGAATGCTCAGGTGTTATCGCCCTAGGAGGGGGTTATTAAGACACTGAGTGGAAAGGCTGAGGCCGAAGTGTCTTTAGAAGTAACTACCGGGTTGTAGACCCGAGGAAGAGTGCTTGGGGAAATAAGGCCGTTGGACGGCAGTTGAATTGAATAGTATAATGTATGTCATTGCACTGTATCTTTATCTTTATGTTTAATAAATGTGTGAGTCTGATGGGTTGTTCTGTTAAGTGTTATACTTGTTCGTTCGTGATTGTCGTCTTGTTATAACTATTACATCTCCCAGTCTGGGATTTGTGACAACATGTTGCCTCCTGATGAAAATCAATTCCCCTATATGAGGCTATTCTCATACATAAACTGATGACAATATATCACTGTTTATTTTGTGCTTCTCACTCACCTGGCCAGCACATAAAAACTTGACATATTGATTTACTGTGAGACACAGGTGTTGAAAAGGTCTCAGGTAATGGCCTGAGCAAGCGTTATTTAATACCGCCCTTGTTGAATGGCTACATCTTTGAAATTTATGTTTTTAGGTGTAGCTAAAAGACGTCCTTCGAATGAACGTTAATTACCGACTCCTACTTTAACATGATAATCTGACTTATGTCTCTCTTACACCCTGTATTAATAATAATAATAATGGATGGCATTTACATTATACATGAAAGGATATTTGTAACGACTTAAGTATTATATAAAAGAGAGAGAACCAGAAAGAGCAAGAGAGACAGAGATGGTTATTGTTTTATTGTAAAGCCCTTTGAGTCCACTTTGTGAAGACAGGCGTGATATAGATGTAGTCCATTATTATTATTATTTTTACTATTAGGGTTACAGACAAAAAGGATGAGTAGCTGTTCTGGGTCCCAAATGTCTGATTGATTGATTGATGGGAATCAGAATCCTAGCACATCAGGCATCCCCATAAATGCTCCTCTCTCCACTCCAAGATCCATTTGAGGGTTATTCTACTTATTGTCCCAAAGGCCAGCTGGTTCCATATTCCCAAATGATAAACGGAACAAAAGCATAACACAAAAACATTAAAAAGGACGAAAAAAAAATGCAGTTACTCTGCAAATAATATACGTATGGTGTGAAAAAAAAAAATGGAGGTGTTTTATGTGTGCTATGGAGACTGCTGCAGAACGGTGAATGTTGCTGAAAGGCTAAAATAAATAAAAATTTAAAGGCTGGATCTTTCAAAACAAATTGGTGACAGAAGGATTTTTTTAATTTTCTTTTGGCCAAGATAGCAGCCTGTCATAAAGTAGAAGCTGAGAGATAAAACAGAATTTTAAATGCAGTCTATGAAAACTCAAGAATGAAAAAAAAATTTTTTAAACAACAAAACTAGCAGCGCATTGTGTTAAGTAGGTTTTGACTCAAGACTTGAACTTCCTTTCAATCAACTAATGAGACACACTTGGGTGTTCAGTCTCACTGGTGCACAAAGTCCTATTTAACTCAATAGTCCAGGGGTGGCCAAACCGTGGCTCGCGAACCACATGCGGCTCTTTGTCCTTCAAAATGCGGCTCATGAAAATATGTTGGCTGACCACTGTTTTCATCACATTTAATATTAAAGGTGAATAAGAAAAACAAATATTCAAGCTTTATTACTTTTTTACTGGGAATGAACTGAGACCCCACTGGTTTCAAATGAGTTTATTACAGTATGTAATACGTTCAGTATAATTAAAACAATCATCAGTCAAGATTTTGAAAACATTCGGTATATGATTGTGTATTTTGTGATTACTGAAACTGATGCAAATGAACGGTTTAAAAAACTGCAGACATGAGTAAATACTGTTGCATGCAAGTAGTTCTTAATATTTATATACATTTTTGTAACAAAATGTATATGCGACAATAAAAATGTGTGAGTAAATTTAGTTCACAGCTTGTGGCTCGTGAACATCTAAAATGTATCATGTGTGGCTCTTACATTAAGCAAGGTTGGCCACCCTTGTCATAGTATATATCTCACACTAAAGCCAAGACAAGAAAGACTTGACTCAGTGTTCTACTAGCCAAAATGTTCAGTGATACGGTCCCAAAAGTGGAGACATGACCGACATGTCAAGCCAATTTTGTAATGAATAAATGTTCAGGGGTTTGTCAATCCCAGTTTCTTCTGATAATTTGCTTTCCAAAATTTTTACAAATCAAAATTGATGGAGAAAAGAATTATTTATAACAAATGCCAACTAAAATACTGACCACTTCAACAAAGGACATTGTCACAAAGCGTGTATACCCATGCCTCCTAAAGGCAAACTGAAACTGTCGGTTATGGTTTCAACAGAAACAAGAACACAAATTAAATACAAAACACTGCAGAACAGTTTGCAGGTCGCATGTATAATATACTCTATGTGTACTAACATAAACGTGTGAACTGAGTGGGTCCGATTTAGATTCCTCTTCGAGTCGCAACCCTTAACTGAATGGGCGTAAAATGGCAGGAAAACGAATGCTGCACGTTTTTGATTCAGCTTGCTCTCCGCTCGTGAACATTGGGCTGGAGGTAAGAACTGACGGGACACACCAGTCTTTTAATCTCAGAACAATGGAGACTTTGCAACTATTGTTTTTGTTTTGGGTGAAAAGATGACGCCATACAATACGTTACTGGACTCACAGTATATTTCAGCGAAGAGAGGAATTCGGTGAATATCATCATCTTTTGTGATGTACACTCGATTTGAATAATTGTCATCACTTTTGTCATACAGAGTTTGTCTTTTTTGAACCGCAGCAATAAGAGCTTCGTTTTGTCAAACGGAATCCATTGTAACTGAAGGCGTAGCTAGCTAGGTCATGTGTAGTAAGGAAATTGCTGGAAGGAAACTGGAAGAAATTTTAATTGCGAGATAAAACCTTCGTGATCGGTTCAGCAACTGGGAGTGGCAGGGAAGGGACACGAAAGGGAAACTGACGCACTCAGTCTGCGATGATGAAATATTGAGACGCTTCCGGTGATTCGGCAACTGGGACTAAAGGTCAAGCTGAGGACAAGCGGGAACGGAGAGGAAATCGGATCCACTCAGTTTACACTGTAACACTGTCAACACTGTCCTGTACTAAACTGGACTGGCTCTCCCCTCAAACCTAGAGGGAATTTCTTTTCTGTATTAAAAATTCCTTCTCACATCTTGTCCAGAATCCTAAAGAATAGGGGAGACTTGGCAGGTCTGATTTATTGATCAGTTCTTGGAGGTTCAACACAAACACAATGTTGATCAGATGGGGAATTTATCAAAATCATTCAACAATAACTGATGCTACAACCTTCACAGCTGGGTTAGACAATTGGATCTGATTATCTGATCATGTCTACTTCTCCAATCATGTTCTAAAATGCAAAACTTGGAAACAGGGAATCTACGTCATGTTAGATGGAGATAAGGCTAATCATAAAAGGCTTTTTAACCACTGAGCCTTAAATTCTACAAAATATCATATATCATAAAAATCGTGCATGGGCATATTTTAAAAGGCCTTGAAGTTCGCTATACTTTTAATACTTTCGTTGAGTTTGAGCGACAACAGAGTTTTTTTTAAACGGAAGAAAGTGTTCCAATATCTTGAGCCGGGAAAAAGATACATTTTCTTCGAGTAGTATTAAAGCTATAGTATGACAGGAAATTTCATTCTGCGCCTCAATTTACACATCAAAAATCGTAAGTCAACTTTAAAAATCACAGCGGTTTAGTCCCCTGGTCAGCGGGCCAACTAGACAATATAAACTTTACAGATATCAAAGGGAAGAGTGCAAAAACCCCACAGCCAACAAAAGTGATTACGGCGGATCAGCCAAAATTTATGATGAGAAAGACAAAGAAAATTAATCCGAAGAACCCAGGGTGTGATAGAAGGGTTGAGGAGAAACAGTATGTTGTGGGAATGAATGGAAGTGTTGATGTTTAAACAAAAAAAAAAAAGATTAAAAAATCAACTAAGGCAAGAACATTGTTCATTGCCTTCGTCACTTTAAAAAAAAAATCTTTTCATTATCTCACTGACCAAATTAATTTTGTGACATTTTCATCAGTTTAACTTTAATCAAACATGCATAGATATTGCTTGACTCCATAGCATTCTTCAAACTCAACATGTTAACAAAAGGTTTCGCTGGCTTTGAAATGAACTTTTCTTTTGTATGTGTGTGCATATTGATATTGTTTCCACATTTCTGGTTGTTCTTTTAATTTAATGCATAAATCCCATCAATTAAATATAAACAAAAAACAAAAAAAAATAAACAAGGCTCATTTTAATTAACATCTACCTCTCAAAATAACAGATAACCTACTGAATCTAGAGGTAGGGTCTAATTTCATTTATGTACAGATCCATTGCTCTCTTTAGCTCTTTACTCACTTGGCATGAACAAACACAATGTCTAACCAAATTATTTTTTTAAAATAAATTTATATGAATGTCATAGATCTGCAACTGATCCAGTAGAGCCTATTAAGTATTCTGAATCAAAGACACAAACAGAGAACCTGAGACAATACCTGAATAGATTATTATTTCACAACCAGTTTCAGTTTCAGTGTTTCAGTACAGAGATTTTTCAATTCGATTCTATGATCAACCCCTTCACTGCACCAAATGCTGAAAGAAAATTGTTGATGTACATGAACTTACAGGTTACATGTTTTAGAAGGGCAATATGGTGTGTGCATTCACACTGTCAATTTTAGGATGTGCTATGTACATTCGCCGCCAGTCTACTCACAGTACCAATTTTAAGATATGCTGTGCATCAACACGGCAGACAAAGGATTACAAGAGGCAATTAGAAAATTAGAGAAACATGGACTCTGGTATTGTGTTTGAAGAATGGCAAGAATCAGAGGTGATCTGAGGAAAAAAGAACCATAAAGCCCTCCACCTTTGAAAACCTTTACTGAAAACTGCATTGAAATGCAACATAATTATGATCAAGATCAAATCTGAGCATCTTGACCATGCAACAGAAGTGAAAAATTAATGTAAAATAAATAATGACAGAGGAATTTCCTACAGGGAAGGTGGGTTATTCAAAATCAAAACATCTTACGTTGTTTTTTTCCTATTCATAAAAAAGTAACAATACACAAAATAAAGCAAAATAAAAAATTGTATGGGTTAAATGTTAATTGGTCTGGTTACAAAATGTCTTATCTGTTATGAAAAGTATTGTTGAAAAGAGCATCATTATATCATTATCTGACATCTGCTTTGATTTACCATCAAAATGTGCTTTTTTTTTTTTTTTGGCTGCCGCACAATTTCTTTCCTGCCATGCAATTCAGCATCTTGAGTTTAATTAAAAGAGCTGATTAACACATGACATTAACAAATGTTACATCATCCACATCAGAAGAGTTTTATTTTCTCCCACAAACTTTTGTAAATGATGATTAAAAGACATTCCTGATCTTGGATAATGATATGAGGCAAAACAATGAGAGCTAAAATAAACTAAATATTCACAGCAAATGCTAACTTATTAACTTTGCCAGAGATCTGCAAAAACATTCAAATCAAAACATAGTTAACAAAACAAAAGGTAATGTGACATTTAGTGTTAAAATGCCCAATGTTGTGCAGCATCAAATCAAGAGTCCAGGCGTTAGGAAATCAGCATCCCCTCGTTTTGATAATAAATGGCAAAATGCACAGAAATGCCGCCTATTTCCATTTCAGGAAATGAAATTCCTTATGGCTTGCTTTTGGTTTTCTTTAAATGTCGGAGTACTATCCAAAACAGCTCAGTGGGCCACAACTTAAGGAATTCCAAATCCAACCACAACAGGCATTTAGACAACAAAGTGACGGCAACCACAAAAGAAATTTAGCAAAGTCCCAGTTAAACCTCCACATTTTTCTTTCCTGTTTTAGGTTTCTAATATCAAAGACATATACAAACGTATTGTTAGTAAACTCTGTTCTGACTGGAGCATTAATAAAGTATGCCATTTGTATTCTTTTTCTGGTTTTCTTTTAGAAAGTATTTTATAGTTTTTTTTGTTGTTGTTTTTTTTTCCCATTGTTTGTTCCTCATACTGGGCTTTGTGACATACAACCTTTTCTCTTTCCTTTTTTTTGTTTCTTTTTTTGACATTTTAAACTTTGTATGAAGCCTTGCTGTGACCAAAAAAGATTTTCTGTGATTTTTTAAATACTTTGTCAACTTTCTAGTTTTATCTGCGCTGCAATTCTAGGTGTTGGGGCAGGCCAAACAAGACAGGAATGTCATTGCAATTTCATCTGGCAGGAAAATATGACCTTCATACTTTAATGCCCTGATATGCAAAAATTCTGCAGCCATTTCAGTGCATATGAGTTGTTATATAGTGCTTTTCTGACTGAAGTAAAACGATGATCTTTATATTGCGATGCCCAGATGTGTAAAAATTCTGAGGTCATCTCAGTATGTGTGAGTTTTTATTATACTGCTTTGTGACTGAAGCCACTTCGCACGAATGGAATAAAACCAAGAATTCAGGGTCAAGCACATCAAGAGGGAAATAAACAGGCTTGTACTGTATCTCAATAATGAACTTCAGAAAACAAGACTGAGTTTCAATTTATCAGACAGGAAAGAAATTACACTAGCAATCCAACCCTCACAATTAATGTTTGGCAAAGGTGGGGTGACGTATGAATAAAAAGTATATAAATGACAATAATGTCTTCTCTTCGTTCTCATTAAGAAACATATTTGTCTACATCAGGATCATTTTCTGTTCCCTCTCACAATTACATGAACTGGCTGTCAAAACTAGGCATCATTTCAAAAAATAATGATATGATTACAGTAAAAACAGCAGTAGAAAAGAGTCCCAGTATACCTCAAGGCAATGAGACCGCCCCTCATATTCTGTCCATTTGTTTATTGACTGCCATCATCCTCCATTTATCATCTCAAATATATAACATTTTGATACGATAATTATCTCCGCAACAGGTTTTTTATTATTTAGGATACCATTTGAAATCATGGTAAAAATACAGTTTTTAAAAAAATTTACCAACGTAGAGACAGAAAAACACATCACCAAAACATAAATTAACAAATTAATACCGCATTCCTGGATATCATACTGAGGCTAACAATGCTCCTGGCAAACAAATATTAATTACAGAATGCCACAGATGTGTGTAAAATAAAATACATTACATTGCAAGCCCAAGATTACATTTGCAAACTAGGAATTATTTCAGCTATCAAATCCTTACCTGACAGTATGAATGTGTTCAAAGTCAAACCAGAAAACCACACCGAATGCAAACAAGTTTGAACACTGTGCCATCAAACTGAAAACAGGTGACACAAAGAGTAAGTGATTGTAATTACAATTATTTCATTGTGAGAGCTTATGAAATAACAACAAACTGTTCAAACCCAGGTGAGTGCTGACTGTTCAATCCCCTTCTCAGCTTTGCCCAATGAATAGTGAAAAGTAGGCCTATCAATATCAAAGCTTCATTAGAAATGGCAAGAAATTCAATATGCAGAAAACACAACAAAAACTCACACTATAAAATTAAAACAGAGGAATCAGTTTTCATGAAGTTCTGTCCCAGATATTTATCAATTGTCGAGGACACAATTTCCATTTTGATTATACCATATAAGGGAATTTAAAAATCTTCCTGAGACTGAAAATTGACCGAGACCACTTGATAGGCCTGAATCTAGCATTGGTGGGAAGTTAAAAATCTTCATCGGGCTGGAAATGGACCGAAACCGCTTCATAGGCCCAAAATTGCAAATTTCAAAATTTCATGAAAATGTGACACATAACATCCAAATATACTTAGGCTTAGGGTGGATGAAAATCTTGATAGTAATGATAGAGGTAATGTCAGACCAAGAGGAGGACAATTCCCAATTACGTTCAAGACACAACATATCAGAAAGAAGTCTTGACTATAATTCATCGAAATTTATTTGGAAGATCTTACATTTCTACCCTTTAGCTTCACATGTGTCTGAAACTTTCACTAACATTACTACCAAATTTCCTTCCAAGCTCTCATGATTGCAGGCACGCTTTATATATCTCCTTCAGCAGGAAATGACAGTGTTCGCAGTTGAGTACATTTTTTCTCTAAGGTAAAAATAAATCTGCTGTCATTTCTTCAAAATATAGCATACTTCAATCAACAAATTCATGAAAGCTTACATTACCTTGTGAATGCAAGGCTGTTCAAGTGTCTCAGTAAAGTTAGCAGACTCAAAGGAGGCAGGATAATAATCAACCACTGTGCCCTGAAGATAAAAACGAACAAAAGAAAAAATAAATTGTTTTAACCCTTTCAAAACTGAAACAGTATTACTTAACTCTTTACTGCCCTACCATTTACAAATTTTGGTTTTCCACTACCAGGTCTTCAATACAGATAAATATCCTGATTTAAATTCATATTTTCCATGTAGAGTGATTGAAATAAGATCTTCAAACATATAGGATTTGAGAAAATTTAGCTCTCCCAGTGTCGGTAGGCAAAGGGTTAAGAAATTTAATTTCAATATCAGGGGTAATTACCCTTTACAGCAAACAGCTATTCTTCAGATCTCCAACTATGATCTCATACTCATACCGCTTTAAACAGAACTACTGATCTGTGTCAGTGCCTTGGAGAAAAATGGTCCCACGGAATCTGGATTCTGGCATCTAGAAACAAAAATTCTCAAACAAAAGTTGAAAAATCAGTTGTCAAGAAATTTAGAAAATAATCTGTGGAATACTTACATTTCTAATTGTGGAATAAAATCTGACAAATTCTTGCAGATGAAAATCAGGTATGCACAACAGAACCCTGAAAGGAAAACAGGTTGTCAGAATAAGTAGGTAGATTTGAGGTCTTTATTTTAGGAGGTTCGCTGCCCTTGGCATTTACACCTCACTTTACTTGTTTTATTATTTCTTGTTCTGGCGGGGGGGGGGGGGGGAGATGATATGGATAAATTTTAATCTATTAATTTGAATTTTGCCCGGGCAGCGGCCTTTCGGCCTGCTCTTTACGATTTCCAACTGCCAAGGTATCTTTAACGTGCGCAACGTGCACACGGGCCCTCCGAATTTTTTCGTCCTTATCCGAGAAGACTAGGTACTCGATCCTACCCCCCAATAGGACCAGGGACTTGAAAATATGAGAAAAATCCAATTTCCAAGAACTACTCGATCCTACCCCCCAATAGGACCAGGGACTTGAAAATATGAGAAAAATCCACTTTCCAACATGCCTGCACTGCCCGGGTTTAGAACCCGGGACCCTTGGCATGAGAGGCGAGCACCTTGCCTCTAGACCACCTTGTCCCCCAGAATAAGTAGGTTACATCAAATACATGTATGTAGAAAGATCCAAAAAAAAGGAAGTCTCAAAAACATGCAAATTCCCTTCCCCCTCCTTTATTTCATATTTGATTCTCTCTGTTAAATTTTGTCAAAAATAAAAAAATAAAACAAAAAAACAGTGAAAATCCACCCCCTCCCAAAAAAAAATGAAACAGAGCAAAATGTTCTAAAATTATAAACTGCTTTCCCCTGGGTAATCCTGGAATTTCTCCAAATTGTAACTTGATCCTCCCATTCCTGAGTTCAGTGGCGGTTTTCTTCACCCAAATTCTCATATTTGGGTTCTTGTTTATTTTTCTTATGCTATGGTCAGCTCTAATTACGTTCATCTTGGGTTCGGTTACTTTACCACTGCAGCAAAAGAAAAATTTTTCACAAAAAGTATTGTTCATTTTATCTACGTTATACATTATCCAAATTATGCACCCTGAAACTAAATGCCCATGTCAGAGATGCCACTCGAGTCTTCAAAAATTTCCTGAACTTTTCACGGCGCATTGTATCGCAAGACAGGGTGTACACAATACAGATCAGATATTATATATATATTTCTGCTTCTTACCTTTCGTTTTCAAAATAATGTTCATTAAAATTTAAATGAATCATAATTCAAGTTTGAGCAAAAATCTCATCACTACAGCACAACAAAATATTACCATCATGACATTTACACTAAAAAAAAGCTTTTCATGCACTGTTTATCTAGAAGTTATAAAGGCCAATTCTGGACTGTAGTTTCTAATTGTGTTCACTTACATGAAAACTGATGCCGCAAACACTTACCAATTTGAGACAGAACAATTGCAAAATCCACCAGCAGTTTGCCAACAGAACCCACAGATTCAAAACCTATTGATAAGAAAGTAGAAGCAAACGTCATGGTAAATGAATTTATGGGGAGTGTTTATAAAATGTAATTTAACCCTTAGAAGATGATAGGGCATCATCGGCCCATTTATTTTACAATGAAAAAGATAATGTGGCTAGTGCTGTGGTCTTGTAGCCAATCAGAATGTTTATTTTGTAAAATCTATGGATCTGAACATATCAATGGCACATCTTCCTGCTGTTGTAAACACACTACATGTATCAATTTTTGTTTGATTTGAGGTCTTTATTTTAGGAGGTTCGCTGCCCTTGGCATTTACACCTCACTTTACTTGTTTTATTATTTCTTGTTCTGGCGGGGGGGGGGGGGGGGGGGGGGGGGGAGATGATATGGATAAATTTTAATCTATTAATTTCAATTAATATCAATTTGATATCAATTTTGTCCTGTGAGCCCGTTTTTTTATATGGGTACTATCCAAAATAACCCCTGCTCCAAAGGGTTAAAAAATGCTAAAATGGGCCTTCACCCATTGCAAAGTAACTGAAACAGGTGGAACAAGGTACCACCAAAACTTTTCAGACATAACAGGCAACAGAATAAAATACAATAGAACAACCTTATGTTGTATACACATTGGAATGCCTGTGAATGAGTTCTTGAAATTAACTTCAGTTTAATTGCATTTTTGGTAAACTATATCAATTTTACATAATCAACAAACAGTCCTCTCCACTAATTATTCACTGCACCGAAATCAATGTCATAAAAATGTCTGGTATCTTTCAAACTCAGGCAGATTACACACTAGCCAGCTGCCCTAACCAAATCAGGGCACCTTTTACCAACACAAACAGACTGTTTCTTACAAACTTAAAAAAGACTTTATATAACTTTGTTCACACAATTATTGACAGATCTCTTTGTGAAAAAGAAATACTAATGTCAAGTAAAATTATTACGATTCTTGCTCATATCCGAGGCCTGTTAGACTGAATATAGACACAAATGAAAACTCACCTACATCTCCATATGATACCTCTTGGCTCTGAAAGTAACAAATGCAAATAATATAGACAAAAATACAGCAAAACTTAAATGCACATATTCTCATATTCACATTAAATGTACGTTGTGTTGCATTGTTTCACACTGGTGGCATTGCTGACTAAATCCGTTTATTCATTGGTGTTCTTGAATATTATGACATTCAAATTTTTTTTTTAAATGTGTTTATTTTTGTACACAAAATTTGTACTTCTAACCACCTTAAACAAACACAAATTTGAGTGCAAAAAATGAATCTTCTCAGTTGATGGCAGAAAAATTTTATAATAGCTATCTTTACACCAAACTAGAGATTTTTGTCATTACAAACTAACAGAGACTGCTATTTCAAGATTTTACAATGAAGCACAAAACACTTTAAATTTGCACACTTCAGTGTTCTAGGCTCCAAGACTTTATAAACCTTGACAGCTATACCATCTACTGCCAAGGTGAATATCATACAATTACTTTTCTTGCAGTAAATTGGGCTTAATAATTTTGTACAAGTTGCCAAACAACAAAAAAGTGATATCTTTCCAGTTTCGATAATGACTAATATGTACGACTGAGAAATTTGAAAAGACAACCAGAAAACAAACTGAATATCTATTTGTCCATCCAACCAAAGACAAAGATACATAAATCTCTGATGCTCACATTTTTTGGTGGCTGTGCAGGCTCTTTTATCCTGGTCACAAGCTGTCCCTCATCTTTCAGTAGATCCTGTTTCTCTTCTGCATTGCCAGCTGCATAGGCATAAAATCCATTTTCCTTTATACCAGTATGGTCTTCTGATCTCTTACGTTTCTCCAAAATCTTGTACTTGCAGTCAACCAGAAGAAGCATAGCTTTAGTACTGAAAGAATAATGCAGAATTTCCTACAACATGGCAAACAATAAATTGAAAGGGTTGATCAAGGACGGTAAATAATTCACCATAATACAATTTCAAAACTGTTCATAAAATCTCACCATCCCACTGGCAAAAACCGATTAAACTTCAAATGACCAAACTGCCGCTGTCAAAGCAAAATCAAATTTTTAACCCCAGCAATATCCTTATAAATGATCGACACTTACCATTTTGCACAGATTACTCCCAACTCAGATAGTTGAGATGTCAATAAGTGTGCAATTGAAGGGACACAATCAACACTCTTTAGCACCAGAAAAACTCACACTATAAAATTACTATATAATCCAAAGTTTAGCATCTAATTCCATGGTAGAAAATAGCAAAACAAAACTAGCACCATTGATTAAACATAAACTTTTCTATACAGTAGTCCTTTAGTGCTGAACAAAAGTTGTGAAAAAATTTAAAAACAGAGCTGCCATGGACACAAGGTGAGAAATCAGTGAAAGTACATTTAAAACAGGAAATTCAATTTTTCACCTCTATGAAGATGCAATACCTGTTCAAAACAGTTTACATATTATTGGTTCACTAAAGGCTGAATCCTGATTATTATTAATAAATATTATGCATACATTGGGATGATAAATTATAATATCAAAAGTAGACAACAGAAAGTGTAACAAAATCATGCGCCAAACTTGTAATGTTACTGGAAGAATTATTTAATACAATAATGAGAGCACTACTTTGTTCTATCCCAAGATATTTTCAACATCACTGAAAAAAAGACATTCTGCGGCATGTAATTCTTGAAACAGTGGCAAAAGCTGAATTTATTATGCAATATCTTACAGTGTCAACCATTCCCTTACTATAAGTTATAAATATGCTTGCCACTCCCAAAGACATACAATGGTGCAGCAATGGTGAAATATTGAATGGATTCATTCAAGAACAAGACAAGGTACTTTATGAGGACCTTTTATTAATCTAAATCTTCTACCCCAGTAATTTGTACTACAACCTCGCACTCACCACTAACTTACTTACCTAATAATTCCTACAAATGTCATAATAACAGCGCCTTCAAGGATACCAGCCTGAAATGAAAAAGAAATATATATATGACTGAGTGAACTGAAAGTATGATGAAAAAGTGGGTGTGGTAGAAGTTTACAGATTTTAGTTTTGTGCATCAGCTGAACTATGACATTATTTGTCTCTGAACTGTTCTGAGAATAACAATTTAGATTCCAGCATTTCTCCGATTACAGTAATTTTAATGCTAAAATGATATGATGAAAAAAACTTTTGAGGGATTACATTTTTTTCCTCACAGTAGTCATTTACTACTAAATGTGCCTATCTCAACTTTCAAAATATTACTACAGTTGTGCATTAAAATTAATAAAATGGAAACTCCAATCACCCAGCTGTCATTAGTGTCAAATATATCCTTTAAGTGCATGTATCTGATTGCACCATACTGCTTAAAATGATCTTTGACAGACATCGCCAGTTGTGATCAGCTACACAGACATCTAACCCAAGTGTTTATCCGCCGGTACTGTTGGATAAAATTCCCTGTGCCAGCTTAAATTCTGTATTTGCAAGTGATCTCCCCTGATTCGGACTCCCTTCTCCGCCTTCCTCCCTTTTTCCATTCATCCCGATCAACAATTGTATTGCGCACGTGTTGAAACCAATGGTATGATTAAAATTGGAGAGGCTTTTCTGAATAAAAATGGAATTTTCTTGATTAAAAGAATACATACGAAGGTTCAGGTCTTGTCCGCAGATTATGTGGGTTTCTTTGTTTAGTCATGCTTATAAATTTAGTAACAACTCCCTCACAATTCCACAGGGTTCTCAGTAGCGTAGTGGTTAGCATCTGTGCCTGTCAGTCAGGGGACTCGTGGTTTGATTCTCAGCAGGACAGTTTTTGTTTTTTTTCCTTACTAAAGTTTTTTTATAAGGACTCAATCTTTTTTTTTTTTTCATCCAAGAACAATTTAGATCTAGATCTAGTATTTAGGGAATAAATCCAGTTGTCTTTTTTTGTTTTTGTTTTTTTTTGTATCTTCACCTGTCAGCTGGGGGACAGTTGTTCAATTCTCAGCAGGCAGTTTTTTTTTTTCTTTTCTTATAAAATAAAACTGTTCTCTTTTTATCAGCAATCAGTCTGTTTAATGTTTTTCTTTTTATCCAACAACGAATAAATCCAGCCTGATTGTTTTTTGTAATTAATCAACACCAATACCCATGGATAAACCCAAACTTTATCTGCCAATACTGTTGGCGGCCCAGGCTATATCTGCCAGTACTGTTGGCGGATAAACCTGGGCAGTATCTGCCAATATCTTAGGCTAAACCTGGGCAATAGGCCTATCTGCTGACACTAGTGACAGTGACAGTGTTGGGGGCCTACATCATATCTAAGCCGACCGAGTCTGATTCAGGTATGGCTAGATCTATATTAAAAATGTATTTCATGATAACATCATCACTGAATAAACGTCATAATAATAGACTATTTCTTACCTCTTTGAAGGCATAGGGTAGTCCCAGCACCCCTGCTCCAATAAATGCTATGAATATGTTGGCGAAAATTTTTACTGGATTGGCCGTGCCAGGGCCACTATTCGGCCCACCAACAGCCATACTGTGCTTCCTCTATTTGAATTCCGTTTTTTGGGTCTGATGGCAAACCACGTTTTAACGAAAATGATGTTGAATAAGAATTTTACCACTCCCTCGGAGCAGGATCTAATCATTCCGTTTAGCCTCTCATTTCGTTTCAAATGGTTTTCCGTTGCTCAATTTTCGTAGCAACGTGGAAATTCTCTCAACAGGAAACACACAAGAGTTCTTCATTTAAGGTGAGAGAACTCTCCTTATCTCCGAAGCAGCTTACAGATCATCAATAAAAAAAAAGAACAAAAAAAAATGCATTAATCATCGATAATTTACTACTGCTGTAATACATACAAACTGTACAGACTTTGAAATACAAAAAAATGCGAATTTTTCCTTCAAATCTGTACTTTTGTTGTTGACAAAAAAAAAAAAACAAATGTAAAAAAAATATGTTGGATCACAGCAAGGCTTGGAGCAAAGAAGTCAGAGTACAATAATGGCAAAAAGAAAAGATTGTATACAACAAAAACCTCGCGTAAGAAACTGCGATTTGTCTGTCCTTTTCCGTCCTGTTTTATTGTATCGTAGGGCCTACCTGTATTATTTCTTAGGTCAGGCTTTGCTACAAACAACTTTTTCTTTTTGCCATAATTATTTTGACTTTTGTTGTTGTTGTTGTTGTTGTTGTTGTTGTTGTTGTTGTTGTTGTTGTTGATATTGTTGTTGTTGTTGGAGAATAAAAAACCACATCAGTCAGGCACGGAAATATAGGCCTAAGCCTGATAATGTAATAAATATCCAAGCTTAAGTGCAGAATGTTATACCTCGCAGTTGCAGGATCTCCATATATTATATTTATCAACCTAGACGAAATTTTCTACATGTTTAGTCATGTGAAGCAAGCATTTGTCGTTGCAAATGCTATTCAAATGTGATTCAGACACTGCGCAAAATCGTCGTTCACTGCAGCCTAAAGGGTAAATGGACAAGTACTATGTAAGGTCTGCCTGTCAAAAATATGATTTCCTGAAAAGCTTGTGTTTGCGTGAATAATTAAGAAGCCTTGTTTACATTGTACTGACAGTAATATTGCAAGCGGTCGACTGGTGGGAAAGACGGGATGGTGGAGTAAAATGTCTTGCTGTATTTGTGTTGTTGTTGTTTCTGTGTTTCAGTGACAACCATGCTCCAGTTTGATCATATTATTATGGCCTGTAGGTGTTGAGTAGTCTCTCTCTCTCTCTCTCTCTCTCTCTCTCTCTCTCTCTCTCTCTCTGTCTCTCTCTCTCTCTCTCTCTCTCTCTCTCTCTCTCTCTCTCTCTCTGTCAGTCGGTGTATCAGTCTGCCTGCCTCCGTCTTTCTATCTTTGTCTACTCCTGTCCCTCTCTCTCCCCTTCTACTGTCGCGATGTGGGTTAGATGGGGATAATTCGACTGACACTCTTTCGAGGTCCGCTCCCACAATCGACGAACACACAAAAAAAATACTTGCACTCTAAAAACTAAATAAATCAATTGCTTTGATTTTTAGCAGAACTGTAGGGCAGTTTAATTACAGGAATTAATGTAACAAATATAATTATAAATATAAATATCAATTCAAAGGCAACTGAATCTAACTAATGAAACTACAGCTTTCTATAAAGGCTAACTTATTCACTCTAACTACTTGCAGGTCATATGAGTTATATGCCAAATAGAATCCGCGCACGTGGCGACGGATATAACAGTTTAAATTCTATTAATTCAATGAGACATGTTATGATATGGACATTTCCTCTAGACACGCCATGGAGAATGCTTGTACAACCATGCGTTGTCTGGCGGTAGCTCTGAAACTGTCTTCAAAAGTAAGTAGAACGGTTCACTTTCATCATTACAAATTAGTATGAACTCTCACCATTAGGCCCTCACTGGGAGTGAGAGCGCTGGATGTAAACGCTGTGGGTTTATATCAAACCAAGTAGCTTAGGCTCTGGAGCTTTAACTCATGGCGCTCCTCACAATATGGACTGCTCAACTGCGACTCTTATGTCTCTCATCTGGCTGAGGACTATCGCCGTCCACCTCGTAAATGGATTGTCTACATGTGGCCTCTATCTAAGCTCTGTACGGGTTTAAATACTAAAGCTATGTCTCGACCTTCCGTCCAGATTCATACATTTGATTGGTGCAGCCGCTGGGAGCTCAGCCTGCAATACTAATTTATGCTTGTCATGGCCTTGCGCCAAAATCAAGGTCAATTTTACGGTCTAGACAAAATTTAAAATGCGAAACATTAACTACTAAAATCTTCAAACCCCGTGCTTTCTACTCTTATGCACGAATTTCCGAACGCCAACTAAGCGTCTAAATAAACTACCTTTACTCGCTCCTTATCTATGTTAATCAAAATCACGGGGTCGAGAACTGCTCTGTCATTCCTAGCTATACATTTATTCTATCTCGCCCCTCCTTCTCTCCATCCATCAGAAAAAAAGGTGTTTCAAAACAAACTGTTCACGAGAACAGCTCAAGGACAAATTACGCTGGTTATAATCAACAAGATCGTAAAAATTAACTCACTGACGTCGTGACCTAGCACGGCATTTATGATCCTAATGTGATCGTGACATCTACCAAAAGCTAAAAAAGGACATTAATATTTTTTCGTCAAAGCTGTCTTCTTACCACTATCTGACGTGACCATTCCTTCTCCTATTCTGGCCCAAATGTATGGAATGCTATGCTCGAAAGATTGAGAGATATTTCTTTATTTAGGAAATTCAAAACAGTTAAAATCAGCCCTGTGTCGGAAATTTCTCCTGACTGACTGATAATGTACAGTATGAGAGAAAGTTAATTGTTAATATTTCATTGTAAAGCTCTTTGAGTCCACATTGTGGAGACAGACGTTCTATAATATACTCCATTAATATTATTGTTTATATACAGGGTGGGCCAAAAGTAGAGTTACAGTTAATACTATAATTTATATCTAAAACCGTAACCCTACTTTTGGCCCACCTTGTATTATGTGAGTGGATCTAGCGAAATCGGGTTTAAAATGAATACTTTATCCATCCCTTGCAAAATCAAATATTATTTTTAAGTCGATTTCAAGCAAAATACTTTAACTGAAAGCAGAAATATGGCTAATCTCTCATTTCATAAGCAAATCTCAATTCCCATTGAAAAATGTTTCCCTTTTCGGGGAGGTTTTCTCAAGAATTTGGCCTTTCACCTTCAGCCCGATTTCGTCAGATCCACTCACATGTATTGTGCAAGTCTGTTACTACTACACTGTACCACTTCCATTTCTGTGTCTGAAGCAACTGTAGCTGCTATAATTTTAACTCTCACCACTACAAGGACAACGGCCACGGCTGATTTTTCTAGCTATGCTTTTATTTCTACGACTATTACTAGCCTACTTCAGAAAACAGGAACATCGACAATAATTAAACCATTACTTCTGCAGCAACAACCACTGTCACCAAATACAGTACTATTATTCTCTCAGTTTCACTACCATTCTCGTGAATCAACTGGTGGCTTTGAAGACCCAATACACCATGTTTCCGAAATTCAAAGCCCCCCGACAGATAAACACAGCCATACTTCAAAGCTCAGGGTCAACGACTGAATGTTATTTTCAAACTACGTCTGACAACTCCTAATATTAATAATAACCCCAATCACAAATCCATCACACGCTGTCTGACTCGTTCAAAATACAAACGGCGGGGTTCTATATCAATATATCCACCCTTTTTTCCCCGCGATATGCTTGTAATTTGAAAGGGATCATTTTATGTTTGCTATCCCAGCCGTGGGTAAACGAAACGATTCATTGCACTAGTAATAATGGTTGAGGTTTAACGCCTTAGATTTGTTGACCTAGAGCTGCCATTTTGTTACGCTTCCGTGATTTGTAACATGTTTAGGGAGAGCACATGATTTGAATTTCAATGGAGAATGTTAAAATATGTTTCAATGTATTTATTCTGTGAGGAATAATAAAGACCGGTGGAAAAATTTGGGGGGGCTTTTTGATAAAATTTTATCTATTTTGCGGTAGAGTGGCTTTTTCGAAGCTTTAAGGGGTAGGGTATAGAGAAAAGGCAGCTCCTTCGTATAGCTCAGTGGTTCTCAACATGCGTAGGCGATATCTCCCTGCGGGGGGGGGGGGCGATTTTGATCACCGGGGGGTGGGGGCGGGCCAAAACGAAGATAGGAGTTACAAGGGTGCAAAAACGATGAAGGAAGGGGGGGGGGAGTGCAAGAGGCGATTCGGGGGCAAATATGGAGCAGTCACAAAATTGTTCAACAGCACACGCAGATGGGTGTTCCAGATGGAAAGGGCTTTTTTTGTGTGTGTGCATTTGATTAAGAATGCTTCTGTGTTAAAATGAATAATCAACACTCACACTGCACTGTCATTAATAAGGCTTTGAAAAACTTAACATCATATTAATTTTGTGTGTAGACTGTCTTCTTGTGTAATGTATAGTGGGGACCTCTGGTTTAAGGGTGGTGAGAAGAGGGACGGTGGAAGAAAATTTGGAGGCTTAAAACTGGGTTTTTATACGTACAGGAACGGAAACGTCAAAACCATTCTCTCTCTCTCTTCAAGTGCCAGATCTGGAACAAATATCAACGATCATGGTTCGCCACTCATTCCTCCGCTCGGATGCTCTCAAAAACCCTTGTAGTAATGAAACAGAAAGAATATTTTCATTTGTACAGGAACGGAGTTTTTCCGCACACATGGACAAGCTCTTTCTTCTCACACCTTGATGGATTTTTGACGTTTCCGTTGAAGTTGTCCGTTTCCGTGCACATGAAAACACAGCTTATGAGGGCGATTGCCTTGTAAAAGGTTGAGAACCACTGGTGTAGCTTTATCTGTGGAAAGAAAAATAAAAATGCTTGTCTCATGAATACCAGTTGATGTTGTGGTAGCGATAGTTATAAAATTCGTGTTTCTTCTTGATACCTTGCTCTTAAACCAGGGACACTGTGGTATCTTCAGATTGGTAGTCTTTTGTATGGTGCAGGTAGAACACTTAGGGCCTGTCCATAAAGCATTTACGCTCGGATAGGGGAGGCGCTCGTCCCCAGCCCGTGGAAAAGGTACCCGGGGAGAATGGAAGTTTCTGGGGAATGTGCGTATGTTATAGAATGAATTCAAAAGTTTACTTTTTAAAACAAAATAAGTTATGGGATTAATGAAAATATAATATTTTTTTCATACGGTATCTCCTGAAATAATCAACTAGTCCGTGTAAAATGCCACTTGAAGGTTTAAAATACCAATGCCTCGTCATGGATAGTCACTAGAGATAGGGAGGGATGGAAGCCAAATGTATGAAACGTGGACGGGGGATAGGGGGGGGGGGGGGGGGGAGTAAAAATCTTGAAATTCAAGGGCACTTTTTTGAAAAGCTCTTAAAGTAAAGAGCAGCATTTAAATGAGAGGAGGCGGGGGGAAGGAGAATTCAGATATGCAGAGTTGTTACTGATTAATAAATTGTACAAAACAAGTGCACAGACAAAATAAAAGCCCAATATGAAATAGCAGTGTTTTACAAAAGAATAATGAACGGCCTGTCCTACTTATGTGTTCTCGTTTACTAAACTTCTGAAATTTGGTAGTGATTTGATATTAAGACTAGTGAAAGCATGGCGAAATAGAAAATCAAGCTGTCTTTCATTTCATAATTATAATTATCTTTTGAAACTTTTTCTGCACTCATCGGGCCTATAATTTTGTTGCATTCAATAGAACAATAGAAAATGTCAAATACAAGATGTCTTCTTAAACAAGACACAACAATTGTCAGGGGCCCGAGGTCTTTAACGAGGCTCCACAAATCTGCACCGCTTGATAGCCAACGGGGCCAATGAAGAGACAATGAGCCGACTTGAATAACATAAACTGGAAGCAGAAGAACAAAAAAAATATAACAACAAAAGAAACGAAATAAGTGTTAGGGCGGTGTCCGGCGACTTGTGACGCCAGAAACCTTGTCACATCCGCTCGGGTCGGCAGATGACCACAGTCTTTATGGCCATCAGGTCCGCCGAAGAGTTCATGAAAGGTGGGTCGTGAATGATGTAGAATACAAGATGTAGTGTATAGTTACCTATAAACAGACTCCGCCAAACCAATAAATACCCTGGAATTATTTCAAGCGTGCTTCCCAAATTATTTTTTAAAGGCCTTTTCTCCCCGCTCACTAGTTGTTTTCACAAAGTGCAAAAGTATAACGAGTTAATGGCCGCGAGATATAGAGAAGGGGAACTTTTATGTCAGGTACATTACACATCGAAACACGTGTTTCAAGTGTTCTCGCTTCACCCATCCATCCCCAGTCCCAATCCCAGCTCCCTCAGAAAAAAAAAAACTAAGTACGAAAAATAGTTATAATAAAATATAATGCATTTCATTTGATGATATTCTTTATGGATACTCGGCTGAAACTGTAAAGGATTTAAACACAGAGACATGCCAAAACAGCAAAGCAGTTTGTTTATGTATAACCTTCGAGAAGAAGAAAGCCGTATAGGTCTTTGTTCTCGGGGATTTTGGCAACACTGGAAAGTTTTAGGAATCGTTAAAATTCATACTCCTCTTGACTATTTCTTTCACTCAGATTCCACTTTTCAAATTCCTTACCCCCAAATTAGCCAATTTAACATTGTAGATCGACATTCATCATCTCGTCCTTGACATCCTTCATGACTAGTTATTGTCGTTTCTCATAACTGGATTATTAGAAAAACTGTATAAATGGCACGTCTTTACGACAGCCATGTTGTTGTCACTTTCTCAAAATTTGTATCGTTTTCACCGATGCGTGGAAATATGTCGCTGTAAAATCATTATTTACCACTATAGAATTTTTTCATGTGCTTGGAAAGAGTGCTTCATATCGTGGTCAAAACACCGCTGAAGTTAAAGTTATTCAAGAGACATCCCAGACAATGCTGACAAAGCCCTGTCCGACTCGATGAGTCCTTGGGTAAATATTTACTTTCCCGGCCGCTGATAATCAGTTTTCCGGTGACAGCTATTCTATGATTTGGCCTGTTTACTTTTCCGCGCACTCAAATGGGCCGCTTTGAAAGATGAAAAAAATCCTGGCAGCGACACGGCTAAGCGGCAGCTGAGGGTTCGTGAGCGTCAATGCTAAAGAGCAGGTATGGACAAGAGAGGAGACTTTTGCGCGGAGCACTTGCAACACCTTGGCTCCGGGAGTAGAGAAAGAGCCACTTCATCGAGGCTGCCACACACGATCAAGATATGGGATTCCAATAACCGCACACACCATTCAAGCACTGATCTTTGTCAAAGAGGAAAATGCCCTTAACAGTATCCTCCTTGTGTGATGATAATGAAGAAGGTGTCGAGACATGCTCATTTTTCGAAGTAGCGAATATCACAACATGTTTCTAACTTGAAAAGCTTGTTTTGACCAAGGCGGAAAAACAACATGATCCAAAACCCAGTCACAACGCTAAGTCATGTATTAAAAAATGACTGAATTTTTACTGCAGATTCTGCACCAAACTACGAAAACCCTTTACACCGTGTCGCCGAAATTCAAAGTTCTGCAAATAAAAAAGCAGTCCCACTTCAAAGCTCTTGATCAATGACTGAATGTCATTTCAAAGTCTGGCAACACTAAACATCACGTAGCTCAGAACATAATCATTTAGGCCCTTGGATCCCACTCCACAAGACATAACCAAAGTTAAATTTTCCTCAAATGAACTAAGTCACTGATAAACCCTCTGCAATCTCTCAGAAGAATGCTATAATTGACACTGTCAGACTTTCAAGGAGAAAATTATAAATCGCTTGGGATCTTAGAATTACTAAGTTTGGATAGAGTATGAATAAAATACAGTATGAATAGAATTTACCAGTCTTATAACAATGCACAATATTGTCATTGATTTAAATTGTAGGTTTTATAGAGTCCATTTACGCATGCTACAACTTCAGTTTATGGTGAATAAGACTGGTGGTATTGCAACTGCAACGTAACATTTTTGTGGCCCTGGTCCATTACAACACTATTTAATTTTGTGGTCACCATCAGAAGCTTTCACAATAACTGAACATTCTTATCCATTCTTACCAAGCACTGTCTCATAAACTGGTTTTCTGTTGATAAAATGTCTAAGCAAAGCACTTTTAAAACATAAAAAGAAGAAAAGAAATGGAACTGGCATTGAAGGGAAATAAAAGTCAGTCGCAACAGAATTCATTCCGAATTCTGCGTTTTGTATTAACGCTTGGACCGAATTCACACCTTCGGCTACCGACAAGCCAGAGGGTATGAATCGTTTTGTTGGCTGTACAAGAGTTCAATTTAATCAACTCGTTGAACCGAGATGACCTCTTTATAAAATATGAACGACCTTGGTCGACCCCACACCTTCAGGTGAATCGAAGACTCGAGTACCTTTCTACCTCCTGGGATTCCGAACGGATCAAAACGAATAGTATTCAGGACATTTAGTCTTAGAGACATCAAAGCTTCGAATGATAAATCACGAGCTGCGAATTCATTACACATCCCCCCCCCCCCCATTTCTCCATGTTCCAAGGATGAGATATCACTGCTAAGCAAATATTATAAATAACCTAACCATGTTCCTTAAGGCATATAACACCTGTTACCAAACAAAACACCTTTCTTGAAATGTTTGTCTTTCTGCTGAACCCACCATTCTTTAAGTTGGAAAACCCATCAATCAATTCCAATACACCACCTCTTGGTCTTGCTAAGATGTCTTTAGAGAGCTGAACCACCACTCAGGATGGTGAAGTTTAGGAAACGGCACGACATAGTTTGTGCTATTTATCCATTTTCCCAACCGTATTATGTCCTTTCGTTTAACCCCCCCCCCCCCCCCAGTTTGTCTATTTGCCCGTTTGTTTATTTTCTTGTAATTTACACTTTAGAATTTTGTCCTTTTTGACTTCACTTTATTTCATTTCTTATTTTATTATGTTTTATTTTTGTTTGTTTCTTTGTTTATTTATTCATGATTTTATTTATCTATTTATTTACTTATGTACCTATTAATTTTATTTCTGTGTTTATTTTTTTCATTGGGGACATGATTGATTGATTGATTGATTATTTATTTTTGTATTTACTTATTTGGAACTTCGCACACATAATCAGTTTGTTATTAAATTTGCCGGTGTGAGCATTATTGTTTCCGGGCTACGGTACTTTACTGGCGGACAAATCCTTGTCTCTTTTATTTTTCATAATTACATCATCGTAACATGAAAAATGTTCACCATAAATCAGTACGAAAATATTATTATACCCAACACGATGAGGGTATTAGCTGCCAAAGCTGCCCGAATACAAAGGAGATATGTCACTGTAAAAATAAAATTTTAATAAAGGAAAACCAAATTTTGACCACTTATCAGTTAGGTAATACAACATTATGCAGTTTTCAATTATGTTGCCTGCATATAATGGTAAACAAGAACATACAACGAAGATAGTTGAACAATTCTAACAGTCGATCACAATATGTGTGCGTAAATTAATAGTCTTAAATGGCTCAAATAATGACGAATGTATATTCCATTAGTAACTTCCTTCCTAATACACTGCTCATTTTCTACAAACTTAACTTTAATAATCTCTGAGCCAACCTTTCAGACAGGAGAATTTATATTCACAACTGTATTTGCGTTCTTTTTTAGACTTGATGAGAATATACCCTAAAACAGTAGAAAGGGCAGTCGTAGCGCAGAAATAAATTCTCCACCGTTACAATTTTTTTCCGGCTGAGGGAAAGTTTAATTCTCTGATACCGTCAACCCGTTATGTTTGAAATTGCATCCAACTGCGACCGGGGGTGGACGCGGCGACCCTAAACGGTGGTAACTCTCGTTCCCTTAGGGACATTTCTGGGGTGGGAATCCCTTTTATGCATGTTATAAAAACGGGGGTTTATTATTTTATAGCAGTTTCATCGCTGTTGTTCAGGGAGGGACCCTTTGTATGGGGTCCTTTTTTTACACACAGTGATATCAATATTGTGGTGGGGTGAGACGCAGAGAGAAAGTATGGTCTTAAATCTTCGTAGGGGGAAGCGGGAAAAGAGAGAGAAAAATCAAAGAAAAGAGGGATGCTGTGTATGTCAGAGGAGGAAGTAAAATTCAAAAAGATGAAAAGATAAGGGTAAAGAGATAGAAAGAAGAGGCGGTTCGGGAAGAAAACAAAATGGAAGACGAGAAAGTTTGAAATTATGTAGTATAAAGGGAAAAACAGTCTAAGTAATGTTGCAGAATTTTTAAAAACATTTTTTGTAGGCCAGTCCAAGTTTAAAAGCCGGCGCAGTGGCCCAATTGTTAGAAAAGTTTAACCTGGGTCAGAGAGGTCCCTGGTTCAAATCCCGCCAGAAAAGGGCTCAAATGAGAATTAATTTCTCGTGGGCATTACAGCTTTCACTTGAGTTCGATTTGTCGTATGAGTCCGCAAGTCAGGTCTATGTCTATGGTAATTGTCCACTAAAAGTGTAGTAGCTGGTTTTGACTACTTTTCAGGAGAACAAAAAACTGTTTTATTTTAGCACCACTGGTCTAGTTACGATGAATTTTGAAAGTTTGCTGTTCGATTATTTTTCGCCTTATTGTTTGGCTTAGGAGTCCATTACCAAAATCATTCTACGCGGCTTTGAATGTAGTTGAATAAACATGAAAATCGACTTTTTGCATTTTCAAGTTACTACAGTCTTAAGGACGGTGATGCTGTGATGTAGCCTCACTGCACTGAAAAGGGGCGTAAAATCTCAACAAACAAACAAAATAATAATCACAGAGTTATCCAAGAGTTATCCGCACAGCACCATTAAAGCAAGTCACGCTGATGCATGATCACTCGCTTATTATTTTTTTCTTTTTAATTTTATCTGCTTAGACTTTTTTATCCTCAGTTGTTCACAAAATTTCATCAACTTCCTGTCCTGAACTTCAGTACTTCTTGAATCTATCGCAGCTCTGCGAAGACACCCCTGGAGCCCGAAAGACACGGGTGGTTTGGTTTTTCTTGTCTGTCTTTAGAAAACTCAATACGAGCCCTGGATCCCATGGATCATTATGCGAACATACAAACAGCATGCGATATTTCTTTGGTTTTAAAGACAAGTGGGCTATCCTGCATTTTTGGAAATTGCAGACTTCACCACGTACGTTAAAAGTGGGCGTTGTCCTTAATTCCCTTTATGAGAAATTTCTGTCCCAGTTGACAGTTATAAGCATGGGTAGATCCATTGAAATATAAATGAGATCTAGGCATTAGGCACGACTTGTTTATTCTATCTCAATTTCCTGAAAAACTGGAGATCTTTTAGTATGTAAAAGAGGCATAACACACACACATTTTGACACTTGTTTCAAGTGTGTTTTGGCACATACCAAGCTAAATACAGTTAAATATTAAAGCCGCAAACCTTTAACTTTCGAATTTCACACCTGTGCAAGAAGTGGAGTAGGAACAAATCAGAACTAAGGTCGTGAAAGTTTGCCAAGGGCCAAAGTTCTTTGATTTCAATTTTCTCAAAACTACTGTTTTGGGGATAGCCCACTTGTCTTTAAAACCGACCATTTGTCTATAAACCTACGCAAACCGACCAGACGCTAAAATCTTCGGTTTCGCGAAGGAAAAGAAAAATCGCATCTGCTACGGGGACAACATTTATTTATGACAGCAACGACCCCATAATATTATCGCGAAAACATTGCAGGAAACAATTATGAACCGCCGGATAAGCAAGAGAAAGTGCAAAGGTGGTGGGCTGTAAAAGGTCGAACACCTGTTTCACCGAAGGCAGGGAGCCTTGAGCAGCGCTCTTTTGTTGGGGAGTTGCTTTTTTCATAATCTTTTTATGGCACGGCCGTCGTCTTTATAATCCTTCGCTTCCATAAAAAGTGATAACACTGAACGAGCTACCGACGAGGTATAAAATGTTCCGGGTCGTCTTTAACTCGTCATCAATGCTTTTTCGGAAGTCTTTTAGCTTCCCCACTACACCCCCTCCCCCCAGCCTTGCTTTTCCTTTCATGCGCACTTTCTCGGTGATAAGACGTTGCATGAATTCGTGACACAGTCAAAGGCTCTACAGAGAGGACTAAATATAATCGGACGTTTCTGGCAATCTGAAAGAGGTTTCAACGTTTAAGTTCTGTGCAGTATTAACATGTGTGTGTGTTTTGTATGCAGCTGGCCAGGCGTTTTACAATCTGCTTATTCATGGTATGGCGGTCGCAGCTAATTTCATAATATAACACTAGAGGTTCTGCATAAGTGTGTGTGTGGGGGGGGGGGTGAGGGGGGGGGCCGAGGAGACAACAATACCTAGGAATTTGATATTTTAGAGTCTGGTTCCACAGATACACGACACTGTAGTTGTTGTCCAAAATATGGGAAAGCAGGGCTGCCCACCGACCTTTCTCGCTCCAGGTTATATCACTGCCCACCCTGCCAACGTTCCTACGTCTATCCGACGCCGATTTGTTTAGGATCGCAATAGAGTTGATAGGATCATCATAGCTGCGGATCCCCTACATGAAATCGACGCCAACGCCACGTCGTAACCAGCGGATCTACGTAGGAACGATATCATTCCTATGAGCAAACTTAACTCAAGTCCCACTCGTCGAATATTCCGTAGGGTGGATGGCTGGGCAGATTCAAGGTACTGTGGGTGTTTTTCAAAAAGTCTGATTACCATTATGTAAGAGCCGTGGTATCAGTATTATATAAAGGAATCTCTTGTCAACAATTTGAAAGCATTGTAACAACCAGGTTACTTTGAGAAGACTCAGTGCAGACGTTGCACTGAAACCCAGTGAAATAATTGTGGTGATATAAATTTGGCTTTTTCCGAGTTATGAGATGTGATTGTGTAATACAGTAGTAAGTTGCTGTGTTCCTTCATTTTGGTGGCGTGTCCTTATATCTTGCAACAGAGAGAGAGGGGAGAGGAGAGAAAGACAGAGAGAGAGAGAGGGAGGAGGCAGGGGTGGATAGACGGACGGACGAAGGGGCGGATGGATGGATGGATGGATGGATGGATGGATGGATGGATGGATGGATGGATGGATGGATGGATGGATGGATGGATGGATGGATGGATGGATGGATGGATGGATGGATGGATGGATGGATGGATGGATGGATGGATGGATGAGTGGGTGGGTGGGTGGAAAGGTGGAAGAAAGGAAAGAAGATGGGTGGGTAGGTGGAAGGATGTTGGAAAGCTGGGTGGGTTTTTAGATGAATGGATGGGAACTTGGAAGAACTAAAATAGAGTGATGGATGAAAGAGTGAAGGGGGGTGTGGAAGACTTGAGGAATAGTGGAGGATGGATAAACAGATTGATAGAAGCAGCAACAAGTTAGGGAAATTAAAACAACAACAAAAAAAGAACACAAAACAAACCGTACACCACGGTTTTACTTTTATTTAAGGATAGCCCACAAAGGAACTGTTATTTGACTGTCCTGAAAGTCCGTATTTTCTCACATTTTTTTCCATACTGTTTAAAAAAGTTCAAATTATGAGAACAAGATATTCTTTTCCAAAGACATTCATACAATAATATGCATTCCGTTATAATTATTTAATAACATTTGTAGCCATTCATTAAGTCAGCGGTTGTCAATTTGTCTTATCTGAATCACAGCATCGTCGTTTGACATTGAGGTCGACAAATTAATGTGAGTGGATCTGACGAAATCGGGCTTATAGTGAAAAACCAGATTCCTGAGTAAAAAAACTGAAAAGATCTTTTCTATGGAAAATGAGATTTGCTTACAAAATAAAAAGTTAGCCATTTTGCTGTATTCAGACAAAATATTTTACTTGAAATCGGCTTAGAAATATTTCGATTTTTTAAAGTAAATTTTACCTTTAGCCCTGTCTCGTCGGATCCCATCCACGAATATGATAATTTATTTCCCTTTCAGAAACAAAAGGTTCAACAAAAAAATAAAGTGGCGACACAATGCTCTGATAATTATGTTATTTGGTCAATATATTAATATTATATACATAAAATAACATAATAATGTATTTACAATTCCATGTAACCCAGGAAAAAAACAGCACAAAATTCCAGACACTGAACATTGCTGGCGAATTGAAGATCTTCAACATGTTACTGTAAAAAGAAAAAAAATAGCAGTAATAAATAACGAACCAATTGTTTTATTATAATCATATATTATTTTTGTGTAAAGTGCGTGTAAACTGAACACAATCAGGTTATTGAGTCTTACGGAGATAAAAATAATAATAATAATAATAATAGTAATAAAACACGAAGAAGAAGATGAAGGAAAGCTGAATCTGCAGCTGCAGGGACGGCAACCAGTGGCCCACGAGCACCACGCGACACGTTTAAATTTCCTTTGTGGCTTTTTCCTTGTCTTCATTGCCGGGAGACAAAAAAATGAGAACAATACACTTTCATCTGTATGTTGCAGATCACTTTTAAGTTGACTTCTGTCGAAAATCTCAAATACATGGCTCTCTTTCGCAGAAAGGTTTGCCGGCCCCTGAGCAGATCTACTGGGAAAGTGAGACTTTAGATCAGTGGTATGTCTCAAGGTGGGGGCGTGGCAATATTTTAGTGGGGTATATAATATAATAATGGGCGGAAGGATTTTTCACAGAAATCTGAATTTCACAGAGTATTTTAATTTAACTGTATACATAAACTGTTCTATGTTTATGTCGTGTTGATGGTTTCCTTGTTTGGCTCGGATTAAAACATGGAACTTAACAGTAGCACGACTTTCATGAATTATTCTTTTAATCTTTTTGTAGATATATATATACTGTATATTAACATTTCTGTCATGGTAGGGCGCAAGTTTTTTGTTTGTTTGTTTTGAAAACTGAAGTGTTGTAAAAAAAAAAAAAAAAACCTTGAGAAACACCGCTCTAGAGCTTCAGAAGAAGAGAACCCCTGTCAGACAAGATTTGGCGTTTCGGTCCCTGACTTCCTTGTTTTTACTTTTACAATCAGTGAGGGATCAGGCCACACCAAGAAGGTACGTGTGGGTGTTCTCCCGCTGTGTTTTACACTGGTAATTGCAATCAATTGTGTTTATGAAGACAGCGATATGAATGTTTGATGCCATATGCCAAACTAAGAGTATGTGTCTTGATTTTCACAGTTGGCCAGTGTCTTAGTGACGTGGAACTCTGTATCTTCAAGTCTTAGGACGAGAGGTATGAAGCATCTTTTGGTGTCATCTATCCAGATCTACTTGCTGTCTACTGTGAAACGAAGAAAACAAATGGTATGGCCACCTAACAAGATCGTGCGGCCTATCCAAGACCATTCTTCAGGGAACTGTGAAGGGGAGGAGAAGAAGAGGAAGGCAAAGGAAGAGGTGGACTGACAACATTGCGGGGTGGACCGGGAAATCCTTCGCCCAAACTCAGGCGCTTGCAAACAACCGCGAAAAGTGGAGGCACCTGACGAGGCTCTCTGTCATGCAGCGCCCCTATGATCCGGGTGGATTATGGGATCAGTAGCAGTAGTATTATCCAAATCTAATATAAACTGAATAACTAACTAACTAAATAAATAAATATTTGGGGCAATCTTAAATTATTTTCAAAATTTCATCTGTGCATATCGTTCGAGTTTGGTTTTGAGTTTGCTTGAATGTGGCATAAAAAATTTGCTGCGCTCGAGCAAACGAGATCATTCATGCAATATCCATGTCAAAGGTGTCACCATTTAAATGTTTAGAATTGTAAACAGGGCAGACGACGGTAAAGCGAGAGCTCTTGGGTATGCCGATATTTCTATTTATGCAAACATTTTATTAGCTCCGCGTATTTATTGTGATATAAATGAAATGTATGCTGCCATTGCCGTTCTGGATCTGTGTCAGTGTCTTTTAGTGTTGAAATAGCAGTAAGGTCAAATATGTCTAGCGGTATTGCAGGTTCTGCGATCATATACAATAAAAGTTCAATATTTAACTTTTCAAGTGTATCATATGGAACGAGAAATAAACAGCATAATAAATAAGAGTAAAGGTGACAGACAAATTATGGAATGTGTTTTTTTATAAAGTGTTCAGTGACAATCGCATAGCGTGTGGAAATGTTCATCAAATTCTTGCTATCAAAATTGCGGACATTTAAACTGAATTTCAAAAACTAAAATACGAAGATATCAGGCACAGACGACGAAAATTGTGACATTTACAGAAAGGAAAACGTCACGCGGTCTCTTATATACACAGTCTCCATCTTGTAAACGTGAAAAAGAACACACACACAAAAAAAAAAATTACACAAAAAAATCATTCTCTCTCTACATTCTCTATATAATTGCCATATGATATTTAAATGTTTATCATTAACAATTCAGTCCGAGTTATGTCAAACTTGTGACGCCATGTATTATAGAACTCTTAAAAATATTGTAGAACTTATGACCTATTTTGAAATAAATAACTCTTAGGAATTATTAATTTAGTGCTTCATCTTGTCCATGTACTCTGCGAAAGTTATAATTATGTGGAAGAGGCAAGAATTGCTGAGTTATAACAAACAAGAAATGTGAATAAGAAACAACAACAAAAAACAAAGACATCAAGAGAGGATAACACTGTCACTGAAATGCTCTCTGTTGTCCATGTAACTGATTTACGTGTATCACTGTTCCTGTGAAAGCTTGGGGAAAGGTGGGCAAAGTTTGGGTGCTGTTCACCAGTGGGAAGGAGATCGGAATACCTTTGTGTGATTCCTCCACAAACGTTTGGTAACTTGCAGAATCCTCGCCGTGTTCATAAACTGCTTGAAACATTGGATTTTTGTCACATTTACCCATTGAAAATGATCGGTGTTGGCCGTGTACGGCAGTAGGAAAATGTTGCAAAATTTGGTGCTGCCCATCAACTGTTTCAGAACTTGGAATTGGTAACGTTATATCTTGGAAAACAAAGTTAGAATACCTGGATTCTGGAAAATCTGAGACACTGAAATTGTGGGCACGTTTGTGTTCTTGTGACTGATGCTGGAAAGGAGACGAAACATTCGGTTGCTGTTGCATTTGGCGAGGGGAATATTGATGTTGTAAATTGTCAGGAAAGGGACGCTGTGACTGGGATGAAATCTGTCGATGCTGCTGGCTGAAGTAGAGGTCGGACGAGGAATCCACGCATAAATTGACGGGGTAGAGAGCAACGTTGCTGTTGTTTACAGTAGTGACGACCTTGATACCGTCGTCATGGTTACTGATTGAGTCTGGGCTTTGCAGTCCAGAAAACAAACATGGAGACCACAAAGGACTAGATTCAGTATAAGACGGTGCCGGAGATGGCGTGAGAATTTCAGAGGATGTGTCCGAAAACGATCTTGGGCTGCACGTTTCGACACTGTTTAAATCTGTACAAGGTGTGCATGGGCCTATACTGCCTGTATCTGTGCCTGGTGTGCAACAAGTAGAGGTCCTAATTGTGTTACTGGAGTCACACCATGTGTTACCAGCCAAAATATTGTTCAGATCTTCGTGGTCTAAAATGGATTCAAGAGTGTCATTGGGCAGGGAAGGGTAACTTGAAGATGACAGGCATGGATTAGCAATCAAGAGTGAATCCTCCTCGGGAGATGGTGGGGTGAAGTCTGACAGTTCCGACATCTGTGCAGAATACAGACATTGCCTGTTTATTGGGTTACTAGTCATTGGTAGACTACAATTTGAAATGGAGGCAGCACATGCATTATATTTGTCTAGAGGTGATTCACTGTGAGGTGATAATTCACCATGTCCGCTATTCTGACGCAGAGCTGGCTCTACAAAAAATGACTGTGGCAGTTTCCGTGATTTTAACGGGGCCTTGGAACACGTCGATTCTGTTGTTTCAGAATCAGTAATATCCTGGTTAGTTTTCTGTCTCGCCTTTTCAGATATGATTTTAACATCGAATAAAGCATTAAGAGATTTATTTTGAATCCCAATCTGAGAAACCTCTTTTCTAACTTTATTTGACCCACTGTTGCCATCTGGTTTTCCCTGACCTGGGGAGTTTCCGCATCGTTTCAGCTGTTTCTGAAGGTATTTTCTGTGGTTAACTTTACGTTTTGATCTGGACGGTCGGTCCAGAGCAATTTTGATGCTACTGGTGGCCATATCCATGAAGTTCAGCAAGTTGATCGCTTCCTGATCATGCATAGCATTATCCGTCCTTTGTCCTCCGGAGCCCAGAGATCGGGCAATCATCCCTGACAATGCCATGCTACAACTGTGCAACTAAATGGAGGGTTAAATCACAAATTGAAAGACAGTTTGCATTGTTTTATGAACAGAATTTCTTCTCAAAAGCTGGTGTTTTAATTGTTAAAACTGAAAATCCGTTGTGCTTGGCTTTTGTCGCGTACATGCTACAAAACTGTAATTGCTCAATATAAACACAACACGGCTCTTGTTTGTCTCATCTCAGATTAATGTCATGTAAGAGTCTCAGGCGTCCATCCAGTCACGAATGACCACAAACAACTTGACCTATTGTGTGACAGTCACTGAACTAACCAATCCTGATACAGCAGATTATTCCCGTTGTGTTGAGATGACCTTTGAAGTGTCCGGAAAACTCCCAAGTTTCTCCTTGGTTTCCGGATGTCCCCTTGTCAATTTACACACCGGAGCAGAGACTTAGTGATGAACGCTCAGGTTGCTAATGGAAACGTCAAAGGGCGGCTAGTTGTTATTGGTTTTAGTACTGCTAATTCACTTGTACTCAGCCTGAAATGAGAAAGCGTTGAATCTCAGGTTAATTTCCACAGCCGATTTCAATAACAGTGATAATTATGGTGTGGTTTACAAATGTATAGTGTGAGGTCGTAAAGTCACGACTAACAACCATAGAAAATGCTGGTGTTGTCTAGATAGTTTGGATACACAAAGAAGCACGAAACTGTTTGAACGAAGGAAAAGAACGACTGAATACGAGAACCAAAACAAAGACGAATGAAATGTTAAATGATACAGTTAAATGGGGCGTCATTGATAAGATTAACATCGAAAGAGTAACTTAGAATCTTAGTTCAAGACGTCTAAATGTGAGTGAATCTGGCAAAATCGGGCTTAATGTGAAAAACCAACCTCCTGAGGAAATCCTTCCGTAGGGCGAAAAAGTTTCTGTGGAAATTGAGATTTGAGCATAGCATGAAAGACTTTTTTAAAAATTATTTTGCATTCAGTTAAAATATTTGCTTGACATCGTCTTAGAAACATTTTACGTCGATTATTTAAACAGGTATAAAAATTCCACCGTAAGACCGATTTCGCCAGATCCGTTCACAAAATTGATAATTTCTGTAATGCAGTTTGAAATGGGATAACTTGCCGTTACAGTATGATTTTTTTTGTTTGTTCCTTTTTATTTTTAAATCGGGCTGTAAGCAAGTGCGCTGGACTTCAAGACACTGAACAGATACGGTAGTGTTGGGTTCAATATTTGAATATTTTAAGTTATAATGTTAAACATTGTTTTTGTTTGTTTGTGGTTGTTGTTTTTTTTATACATACCACCGGTTATTTTAAAAGAATAGTCATTGCAGGAAAATTGAATTTAGAAAGTCCTGGCACCACATGTTTAGTATCTTCTGCGAATCTACAAAAGAGAGAGTGCGGACTGTTATTTGTGTTAGTTAACTTTCCCAGCGGAAACTACGATATTTTCTGAGATAAAAACCGACTTTTATCAATAGTATTGCCACTAGGGGCAGGACCTACTCTGGTCTCTATGAAATGACATACTGAAGGAAGTGGTAAAATTTAAGTCCACCAATTAAAAAAAAAATATGCTCCTGATTTTTTTGTAAACGAAAACTATTTAAGCACTAGCTTATTGAGGTTTACTTACGATAGATTTAACAATAAAAACTATTATTATTATTATACAATTATTATTGTTGTGACTGTTGTTCTTGCAGTTGTTACTCTTTATTTCATTATTATTATTATTATTATCATTATCATCATCATCGTCACCATTATTATTGTGGTGCTGTGAAATACCTTGCACCTACAATGCTTCCGCGTGCGCCCCTCTTTCTTACAGCACAGATCCATTTGCAGCCTAGAACTTGAGGAGAATCCTCGTAGTTTACACAGCTTTTGTGCAGTTGGCAATTCAAATCAGGTTACAGCAGTTTTTCTGGTTTGTTTGTTGTTGTTGTTGTTGTTTTTCGACATTTCAAGAAATATGAACAGACGCTGGGCCACTGGTGTTTTTGAAGAGCAATTTTAACCCGATTAACCAAACAGTAACATTGGTTGGTTCCGCCGTAACGTCCATAACAGTTGTAATGTATCTGCCATCAAGGCACGCAATACCACATTTGTCCTTCAAAATTCAATCATTTCTGTTTTCTTGCGGTGGGAAACAGCTTGCTACGTAATTTCTGGCTCGTGTTTTCCCCCTGAAAACCAGCCTATGCCTTGATGTAGGTAATTGTTCTACATGTTTTTAAGTTTTGTTTGTGCAGTGATTTTCAACTCATCTATCTGTTGTTGTTGTTGTTGTTGTTGTTTTATGTTGCATCGGTAGAGGGGACATTTTAAACAAGTAATTTACAAATTTTAGAACAATAACAGAATAGAAAGACAAACAAAGACAAAAACAAAAGAAAACAAAATTAATAACTCTCTGATCCTTTGATGTGAATCCCGTATTTTGTCGCCATCGGGGTAAACGTTATTCATATAATTATGTTTTCTTGGACTAATTCTCCAGACTTAAGAAATATCTAAAGCTTGTAACATTCTTTACTTTGAGTAGCAAAGTTCTTAACGAAGTCCAGTTTTGAGTAAGGTCACTCCTTTCCGATGATATCAGCCGAACAACGTTTCTATTTTATAATTATAAGAATTATTATTTTTGGTTAAGACGTACACTGTGTATAAGATCAAGACTGTCCAGAATTCTCCTTTAGATAGATCTGTACTGTTCTAATTTTTTCTTGGAAGGTCACAGGACACACGAAATACTACTCATAATCCTGAAAGCTTTAGGGGAATTTGTGCAAGCCATTCAAAAGTTCTGCAGGAAAAGAACCATTTTTTTCGACTCTCTTGGTCTACGTGAATTTGATATGATTGATTAAGTTCGAACTTAACGCAGTTTCTCGTTACCTATTTTGTGGGATCCAGGGCATATACTAAGAAATCATTACACAATCATTACACAATATTGCATTCTGTTTTTCAACTAGCATAAAAGTCCGAATTTCTGCAAAGTAAACGCAATAATAATTATGTTTCCCTTCCTTTCGTCGCACTGCTATTATCTGTACAGTTTCAAGGAATCCCGGGGATGAAATAACGCCAATTCCCCAGGCGCTCTGTCATTTAACTCTTTTCTTGAGGAAGAATAATTAATGGAGAAAAGGGGAAGTGGAGATTGAGAACTGGTAATAGCTAGCCTTAAATTAGCATAAATTTGCTGTTCACAGTGAAATCATGTTCTCTCACCATACGATTTCACTTCCTGCAAGTTTGCAGTAATAAAGCGATTGTGTCTTGTCACAAAGTCTTCCAGGTCCGCTGTTTGAGATGCATTGGTTTTGCGACTTAGTTACTTGAAAACATTTTGGCATGACAACAATTACCTTGTATTGGAATTTCTGATATTGGTAGACAAGAGGATTTCTTTTCGTTTAAGAGGTTCTGCATAACGGTGCATTATAAGTAGCAGTGCACTGGGCCAGCCTTGGGATCTGCGGGGCCCAATAATTCTAATCGTTCCTGTATTCTGTAAAACCTGCCAGGTGGCTTTTTGGCCCAGGTTGCAAATGTGTTGTGTGTACTTGACAAAACTAGATTACTTTGGGCGGGGAGGGGGGGGGGAGCCCAGTTGCAGTTGGAAGCAGTTTGGACCAAATGGCTTAAAGTATTGACAGTATGCATGTAAACTGCTGCCATTGATTAAAAAATATTAAGCCATGATGTAATTTTCTGCATTTAAAATACGGAAATTAAATTCTAATTCAATTGTAAACTGAGAATACAGACAGCACGAACAGATACTATTAATAAACAACTGCGCAGCAGAAATACAGAAAAACAAAGAGGCTCACTGAGATTCACAAGCAAAGAATCAAATGAAATATGAGATTACGACGTACATACCACCACTGTGTCCATCTAGCCAATCAAGCTGATGTTTTCTCTACAATGGTGATATTTCCTTATGTAGGAGATCCTGAACTGCTAGCGACGTTTATACACACTAATGTCGGTCACAAGTGAATATGCCCACACGATGTATAAAGTAGCTGAATATAATCACTCAGTTCTTCAATTGAGCTAGCGTGCAGATCTCAGTTTGTTCATCTGCCGTGCTGTACAAAAACGCACTTGTATTTATTAAAGGTGAAACTATCCCAACTCGCCTTCAGCATCACACGAAGAAGAAAAAATAACGCAAACGTTCATAAAAGGAACTTTCATTTAAAGCCACCGGGAAAACGCTGTAGCGCGTCTTGGGCTGATCATCCGTGTCATTACCGGAACGGCTGAGCAGAAAACATTTCACATCCACGGCAAGTGGGTTTGATGTGTACAGATTAGCCAATGCATGAAAAGAGTAACTGCGATCCCCGTAAAGATGGGCGTGGCCAAGGAGAAAGGGCAGGAACAAATGGGCGGTCTGTGATTTTCTGAAAAGAGACGGGACTCAAGAGTGTGTTCTGGTTCAGTGGAGGTTATTACCATGACTTTCATTCATAGACCTTCACGCTGGCGTTAAACGCCAAAGCCTATAGGGCTTCCATTCATGGCAATACAATTGGGAAAGGAGTTTAACCAAACCTGTATGTTTAAATACTTTCAACGATTCGTTTTCACCTCATGACAAAATAAGAAAGCCATTGCTTTTCTTCAGAGTTGCGTAGATTTCCACCTTGTATACTTTCTGCTCAAAGCCTTGTGTAATGTTAATAATGTTTCTTTTTAGTGAACTGTTTGTATGTAACAGCGAGTATAGATAATTGGCTTGCACTCCTTGAATGTTCGCATGATGAAGGGACCTCAGCAGCTATGGGGCAAAGATGTTTAAATCAAAATGGTTTCAATCCCTAATACCCCTCCTCCACCCACCGTTCCCCCTTTCTTTTCTTCTTCTGGAAACTGTCCTATCAATCTAGCAAAGCGTTTGTCAGCTATGATTAACAGCAAAGACGTGCTCCTTTCAGGGTAATGTAGTATCGGTGATTATGATGATTGATTGATTGATTGTTCATCCTCTATTGCCGTTGAGAGTCGAGGGGAGATGCAGTTTTTTATGGTAGACCAAAATAAGAAATTTTTTTTTCAACTTTAAATCCGGTGTCTAGAGACCATAGTAAGACATTTTGTAATATATTATCTGCTGTGTTAGGGGTAATGATTCCGTAAGTTACGCCTGCAGCTTTCGCTGTTAAACATGTGCAGCTCAACTTTAAAGTGACGACGTCGTGAACTGAAGCAAGCCATCGTATCGGAGGAAAGAATCTATAAAAATGGAAACTGAAACTTCATTAAAAAGGAACACATCTAGACCATGACTTGGTAAGTGAAGAAGAAGAAGAGGAGGAAGAGGAAGGAGAAGCAGAAGACATCGCAGATGAAAGGCAAGAAACAAGAAAAAAACAGAAGAAGCAAAAGAAAAGCCCAACAACAACCAGCAGAGCGGGTTGTAAAAGATAAAGGCAGTGATCCCCCCTAGTATACAAACCTCAGACCATAACTATAGAAACGGTGGCCTCTATGTGCAGTTGTTGAAATTATATAGTGCAATTCTTCTCAACTAAAGCGCATAGTGGCTCGGTGGCAGAATTTGGTGGCCTCTATGTTTGTACCCTCAGAGCTAGCTGTACCACTGAATCATACTAACTTCAGGTGAAGAGCATGCATGGTTTGTCTTATCATTTGACAAACATCAGAAATATGAATGTTCCCCAACAAACTGGATTTAAGACATTCAGTCAAGGGGGACATTTTTCGGTATTTAAGAAATGGGGAAGAGATAAAAGGGCGTGCCCGTGAAGAGTGCTGGTCTGTCAGGGAAGAAACTGGTGAAGATCTTGTGTCTTCCAAGGTTCGGCAGAATAATACTGATAAAAGCGCATCTTTAGGGTGGTGGTAGTACACTGAGTCACGCTCGTTTTGACTCAGTGTGGGGAGGTCTCTCTTTCCCCTCACCAAACTCAAGAGCAGTGGTTCTCAACTCTCTTTAGGCAATCGTCCCCCTTAGGCCCCAAATTTTCTATCACCCCCCCCCCCAACCCACCCCCTTGAACTTAACCAAAATCCTTACTCATACCCAGCAGATACATTTCACAAGACAAACTACACAAAAAGTATATCTTTAAAGTTTTCAAAACCTTATTAATAACAAAAGGCTTCTTGAGTGTTCGTCATGAAACAAACAGCATTCTTTATCAAATGCACTTAAAGAGTAAAAACCCATCTACGAGGGTTGCTGAACGAGTCAGTGGCTGCCCTGTATTTGCCCTTTAATCGTTCATGTTTTCGCCCCCCTAAATTGTCGCTCTTTGTTTTCACCCACATTGACAATCACTGCTCAAGACAGGTTTGACGGGCACTGACTAATGAGACAAACTTTGTTTCGGCCTCCCCAGTGGCACGAGGTCCCATGTAATTCCAAAGTTCATTGTTCAAAAGTCGAGAAAAGCAGGCCGCGCAAGGCCGCTGCCCGGGCAAAATTCTAAAAAAACGAATCCCTGGCACAGAAACAATAACAAGAAAACTAAGAAAGAAGACAAGTGAGGTGTAAATGCCAATGGCAGCGAAACCTCCTAAAATAAAGAGCTAAGCACAAACTCCACAATTCACATCTAACTCTACAACAGGGACAGTTCAGGCTTGACTCAATGCTCCGCTAGCCGGACTCGTTCCTGCATCGTCAGTCAGTGTCACCGCAAATAGTTACGTTCATCCTCTGACGTCATAGTCATGTCCTCTGTCAGCAATCCTTTGATCTCAGGACAAATCCTTTTAAGTTGTGGCGCCCGCAATTGGACAGGGTTGGGTCTCAAAAGTCATCATTAGACCGCACCGTGCGACATTTGTGCGTGGGGGCTTAAACAGAGTGGCGAATTTAATACGTTTTTGAATGGAGGGATCTTTGAAGACGTGTATCAAAGGTGCGTCGTCCTACACTATGTGTGGATCTGAATGGGACCTCCCTTTGGCAAATGTATTGTGGGCATTAATAGAGATGATACAGTAATTTCACAAACTTTAAAAGCTTTTTTATCTGACTGAAATTGAAGTAGCGTGATATAATATTGATTGACTGAGCTTTGATTTGGTTGACTGCTCATCTTTCTACTGTATACAGGAAAGACTGCTGTTTTTTCTCAATCTTAAAGTTACTAGAAAGAAAGACAGACAAAGAAAGAAAGAAAGAAATTTTAAGATAGGATAAGAAAAGATAGATAAGAATCACTTTATTATCCCAGTGAGAGAAATTTTCTCTTTCATAGAGCGTTCAAGGGTGCATAATGGTACACACATATCACGCATCATAACTCAATCAACTAAAAAATAGGCATACAGGAAGGACACGGCAAGGAACCTTCGTGAAATAATTATGGCACCCATCTTGTAGTGTCTTGTTGAGGAGAACTGCAAGGGGCAAAAACGATCTTCTCTAACTGAAAACCAATGATAATCCCTTACTTGCCTGAGGGCTATAATGCATTAAAATTTGCTTATTAACAGTTACAAACATCAAAATGGAAACTTCACTTATGTCAAATGAATGCATTCAGTAAAGACTCGTTAATCCGTAGCTCCTTTGTCACTAGCAATGCTTGTCTGTAATAGAGTTTTGGTATGTAGTTTTTATTTTTTCCGCTCCTTTATTTTCTTTCATTCAGGATTTTTTTGTTTTGTTCGTTATTTCAAAACCGTGCTTTTCAATTGCCTACCACATGTTTACACCTCATTTGAAATGATAGAAAAACGGAACTGTTAGTTTCCCAAAGAGAACTCTCAAAGAGAAACTTAACACGCTGGTGGGGCACGCCCGTTTCCCCATTCCTTTGTCAATAGTTTATTGTAGGCTACAGTTTACACATTTTTAAACCCATTGCTGATGAACGTCATTTGGTGGCATGAATGAAATTCAGTTCAATCAAGTGTTGGGTATTCAAGAAAGAATTTTACTTTTCCTCTCTTTAACACTGCCCCATTCCATCTCCATTAAAGTCAAAATGTGGCAAAATGAAGTCGTACAGCAAAGCCTCGGTGCAAGAACTAATACAGAAACCGATACAATCGAACCCCAAAGAAAAGGAAAGGCAAATCAAGCTTTAGGTACATTAACCTTCTTCAGGAAAGAAAATGTAACAGGATAGAAAATTAAACAAATAAAACAAAAAAATCGTAGAACATTTGACAAAATAATGCAGGTACTTAAATTCTCCCATATCAGTGTGTAAAGTTTAGTAGTGTTACATTACAACTTTACAAAGTGTTGGCACAATTTTTTTTTTCGGTCGAGTAAAATCGAAAAGTATACTATACAATAAACACTACAGATAATGTACATAAACTGACATAGTGCACAAGTAAAAGGATATTCAGCGAAAGCCAGTGGAGGTAAAAATTCAGATACAATCATTGAATAAACACCAAATGAGAAATACATTAAAATGATGGACTGTTAAAGGGAAAGAAGACTGGCACAATAGATCTCCAAAAATGGTACAATAATACATTGTATACATATGTATACTATTTTTCTATGAGGAAAATGTAAAATGATAAACGTGGACGGAACTGAAAATTAACAGTTTTGGACTATGTAAAATTTTGGGAACGGGCTTTACACTTCGCGCAAAAAGCTCAAGTCAAACAGGTTAGGACATTTGCTGCATTGCCTTTCACTAATGCGATTTTTTTTTTTTACACTTGAAAATGTACTCTCAGAAGTGAGGTGCTTTCGGGATTTTTGTAGGTAGGAATGATAGGATGCTGTAAGTTGTGGCGTGGTCTTAATTTTTGTACAAAAAAAATCGAGAGATGACATAAAGCGGTACTGGAGCGATGTTTTGACTATATTGAAAACAAGGCTGTTGCTATGAATACGTACGCACTCCAGGCGTTTTGCGCTAAGAGCGCGTACGTATATGTACCTATCCCTAACCCCGTCCTTATTTCCAACCCTAAATTTTAACGAATCCCTAACCCTGGCCCCTACACTTTTAACCAAAACACAGGAGGAAAACAAAAAGAAAAATCTGAAAGAATAATTAATTAAGGCTGTTGACAGAGTATTTCTGGAGGAGCTCTCCAGCTCTGGAGTCACAAAAGGCTTTAAAATACATACCAAGAGTTAGCTAAAAAAAAAAAAGGAACCCTGGGCACACGGTAGTCTAGAGGCAAGGTGCTCGCCTGTCATGCCCAAGGTACCAGGTTCGAATCCCGGTCGGTGCAGGCTTGGGAATTTTTCATATCTTCCTGTCCCTGATCCTATGGTAGGTAGGATCGAGTATCTAGTCTTCTCGGAAAAGGACGAAAAACGTGTGTATGTTGCGCACGTTAAAGGCACCTTGGCAGTTGAAAGTCGAGAAGAGCAGGCCGAACACGGCCGCTGCCCAGGCAAAGTTCTCAAAAAGAAAACTAATCCCTACCATAAAAATTCACAAAAACAAGCAAAAGAAAACTAAAACAAGAAAAGTGAGGTGTAAATGCCTAGAGCAGCGAAACCTCCTAAAACAAAGAGCTAAAACACACGAGTTGTCCGCTTAAATTTCGTGATTTTCTATCTGACAGATTTATTTTTAAAAAGATCTAATTTCATAACTCCCACAACCAAGAGTGAAATCCTTCGACAAAACGCCTTTTTATTCTAACAGTTCACTGATTTTCCCACCCCTCATCAATAAAACTTCACAAAATATTACAGATATGTTCATTTTACTGCTGAACATTGAAAAAAGTATAATTCATTCAATGGTTTTGTAAGAGGTCGCAAAACTAAATTGCCATTTTCTCGGAACTGTGTTTTGGAGAAAAAAGGCGTTTTGTCAAAGTACGTTAGAAGAGAGCCAAACAAAGCAGTTCTTTTCCTCCTCAGGTGAACGAATTCCTCCAATACTTACAATATTATGAATAGAATTGTTTGGGTACTGGGTCATTTCAAGAAAAAAAGGGAGAAAACTGAATTTTAAGGTGTGTTTCTTGGCAGTCTTGTGCAGATTATTTTTGATTTGCTTACTTTAAAAAAGAAAATAGATTCCCAGCTTGCAACCCTACACCAATCCGACGGGTAGAATTGAAATCAAGTTTGCTCATTGGAAGGACGTCATTCCTACGTAGACCTGCTTGTTACGACATCGCGCCGCCGTTGGTCTGATGTAGGAAATTCTCCCGTATGCAGTCCTACCAATCCAACAGAAATCCATAACAAATCTACGTCGGATTCAAGTAGGGATGCCGGCTGAGTTATTTCTAATAGCCATATTAATGACGTATCAAAGTAAACGATGTTGAACAAAAGTGAATGGTGGGAAAAACGAAAATGCTCATGTTTTGAGCACTAAAAAGACATCGTCTTCCACAGACAGGCTATCATTATTTTCCATCCAGGTCTCATTCCAATCTGCGCTCCTTGTTTTGTTACCTTTTTTCATCCTCCCACAACCTACCTGATGGACACGGCTATACTGCCTGAACATGGTCCACAAGAGCTACCTCCAATCCCACATCCTATCTTCGTCTGAACTGGTGTACAGGCAATTACACCTGATAAACCACGCAAATACAAGACGCTAAAGACGGTCACTAAGTAGTGAGGATGAGTGGGGCCGTCTCGTAAAACACAGGGCATGGGGAGATAGAAAGAAGACGACACCAGCTGTAAACCCCCGGAAAGCTGAAACGATAATTACCGAAAGAGCGTGTAGAGTAGTTACCGACGAGCAATACAGCTGTCTTTACCTGCCCACAAAGTTCTAAGTTCTCGAGAGGGAAAGACCACATGAAAAAGTAGTTAGTGCCCATTCATTGCTCTGGTAACGGAGCTTTTCATGGCCGTCTTCAAAGTGGCGCCATGTTGTGACCGCACCCCCCTTCTCTCTTCCGGTCGTGTCATGTAGGGGCCATAACTGTGACGGTCTGTCCGGAGGCCCGCGGGGGGCAGCGTCGAGAAACCTGTTGCGTTACAAGGGTGGGCGTTAAAGTTGTGGCAGATAGCAGCGGTAGGCAAGACCCAGAACATAACAGTCACGAATTTCTCTGTCACAGGGCCCAGATCTATGCCATTTCTTCTGATTTTGATCAAGCAAAATTTTTTTTTCGGTGCTTCAGATACTGTATCTCACTGTGAAGTTTCCGATTCCTGATTTCTTTCCTTGGTTGTGTATTATCTAAAACGACAGACTTATGCTTTCATCTTTTGATTTGCTTTCCCCCGAGTTATGACATTAATGAATATCACTTTTTGAAAATGCTTTGGCCACTGTCTTATATGTCGACCCTTTTGAACTCTCTTTTGCAACTTTTTCAAGTTCATAGATGAAAAGAATACTCAGTTAATACTCAGATTCCGAAGAAATTTTAAAATTTAATCACTGGAGTTTGGAGTCAGTACAGGAGCGGTTTTTTTTTCTAGATACCCGAATAGAGTTTTGAAAAAAACGATGTCACTCGTTATCACAAAGAATGTATTCTATTTTTTTAAAGGGTTTGCCATCATCAGGATATGTGCTCAGATTTACTGTTGAAACCATTTAGATGGACACAATATTCGTGGAGCCCAGTTTTTATAGCCATGTCATTCTCTTACCCCCCAACCCCCAAAAACCCTGAGACACCCTACCAGTCATTCAATCAACCTATCCCATAGCGTCTTGTCCGTTCCAGCATCACAGTCCGCATTGAGTCCTCATTATTCTACCTCAAATCTAAAAATGGCAGCCCTTTTCAGGGCTACAAGCAGGTCTTTCTGAGGGCACAGAAGAAGCAGAAAAAAATTAAAACCACAATAAGGGAAGCCAAAAAGAATCAAGAATCAAGAAGCACAACATGAAAATAAGACTTGTAAAAGCCTCGGGCTGCGAAAGTCTTAAAATAAGGATCTACATCCCTCTCAAATTAAAAAAATCTCTGATTCTGTGACCCAAACAAACAAAACCAGCCTTATCTCAGAGTAAGAAAGCAAGTGTTCAGTCACCCTAGACCCACCAAAACCTGACCCAGCACATAAAGTTTCCATCTGAGTTCGTTACAAACATAAACCCGACAAAGAAGACTCAAACACAGACGACGAAAAGCAATGACATTTCGAGCATTAAGTTTTAAAGACTAAAGACTTTAAAAAGTTTAAGTAGATAGTCATCGCAAAGCACATAAAAGCGCCAGTTTGTTCCTGTAAAGAAGTCAAGACGTCTTCTGCGAGGGCATGTTCATCATTAAAGAAACAAAATTTTAAGAGAGAACTACGTCATAAATGTATGACAAGGGTGCGCGATCCGCAAATTAAAAACCGCGTCATAAATGTAAAGTGTGACGTGAAAGTGTCCACAAAAACGAGGTTATAGTTTACAGAGACCGTACAGCGCAAACCTCTCGCTTCACTCCCTCGACCGCTTGAACAAGAGCTTTAAAAAAGTTATAGCCAAAACACAAATAAACTGAAGAAATATACGGAATGATGTAATTTAACTGACAGTCTTTTTCTTTTCCACTTGGGAGTAATAAAAATATCATTTTGTCACAATGGAAAGCAGAATTGTTTGCGACTTTAGTTTTTGTTTGGTTTATTTCCATTTTCTGAAGAAGAAAAAAACAACTGGAGATCTTTTAGTATGTAGCAGAGGTGTAGCGAGTACACATGACACTTGTTTAAAAAAGCGTTGTGGTACTTATCAAGCTGTTTCACAGTTCCGATTTATTCCAACTCCTTATGATAATACTGAAGCCGGAAACGTTTAAAGATGAATTTCTCAGTCGTGCAAAAAAGTGGAGTCGGAACCAATAAGAACTAAGGTCGTGAGATTGTTCGTCTCATTTTCATCTGTTTCACAGGTAGCAGAGAACAAACAGCTGTTTCATTTATTTATAAGCATTCTCTTAACTGTGCGAAAGATATGGCACGGCAAGCTCGACTATAATATTCCTTGTTCCTTCTTGAGACATTCGTGGTGCAAGTTCTTCAGCCCAAAGTACGCCACAACACAATAATTGACTTGACGTAACAATGATAAATATGATCATATTGATAGCTCTTTTTTTTTTTCTCCTTCCTCATTCTCTCTGGTTCTTCTGGACAAAAATAAAGGACGTGAGAGATAATAATTTGTGAACCCCCGGGGCCTCAGACCGCACATAGTTTTTTCTATTACTTATTTCATGCAATAGTGACTGAATACAAGCAACCTAAAGTATTAAAATACTAGAAATTATCCAATTGTGTATACCATACAAGTTTTATTCTCTCTATATTATTATTTTCATCATCATCGTCATTTAAATTTGTATTACTCTCCACGTGCTCCTTTTGATACAGACACCAAACTTTTTTCGTTCACTTTTTTTGGGGGGGGGGGGGGGTCTTTTCTTTCTTCCTTGTTTATTTACTTGTTTGTTGTTGTTGTTGTTTTGTTTTATTTTGTTTTTGTCAGTGTCTATGATGATCGGATCCTTTGAAAACGAAAAAAAACAACAAAAAACTTGTCGAATGTCGCCATATTGACGATCTCTCCCATGGAACGTTTTGGCTACTATTGTTGACTGGCCGGCTCAGTTTCAAAGTCAGCGGCAAACAAAAATTCTTTCCGGCAGTTCTGGCAAAGTTTTCCAGGCACAAAGAGCCAATCTGACCTCAAACGTCGAGTCGGCATTGAAGTAAGCCTCTTGAAATCTGGGTTGCTATGCCAGTAAACGTCAGTAGCTACGCAACTTGCGCAGATCAATCTCCATGACCCAATAGAATAAAAGAGGCTGAAACACCCGAGAAGATGATTGGCTCTTAATGAGCTGTGACCAGGTACGATTCAAAATTGGCAAGGAATCATTTTCTTGATGAATTCACCACGCCGGCATTTAATCAAAGTTGGCGAAATAAAGGTGAGATTGCAAAACACAACTGTTAAGCCAATTTCAGAACAGTATATAGTAAAAAGGGAACTAAACAACATTTAGAATGGTTTCCACTCAAACCGCGGAGTTAAGTAAAATGCTGTTGCATCATCAAAGAAAAAAGGGGCTGCTTTCTTCAGCCAAAGGAAAATTTACAAACCGGCACATAACTCGGCCCTAGCTCTTGCTTGTTCCAACTCCACTTTTTGCACAATTAATGCAAACAAACATCGACCTTAAGCGTTTAAGGCTTTAGCAATACGATAAGGAGTTAGAATAAATCGGAACTGTCAAACAGCTTGATAAGTGCCACAACACATTTTTAAACAAGTGTGAAAGCGTGCTTTTGTTACACCTGCTCTACATACCGGTACTAAAAGATCTCCAGTGCTTCAGAAAATGGAGATAGAACAAACAAGAACGAAGATCGTGATAAAGCAGATGTCACGTAGAATCAGATCTGTTTTGGGGTCTATTATGACCCACTGCGGACGCTCTCTGTTTCCACCAACTGACCCAAGACAGTTTAGACCCATCTGAACTAGTAAGACAGACTTGTTTCGGTTTCGCCAGTGGGCGAGGTCCCGTTTGTCTCTATAGTCCATGTCTCAAGCTAAAACCGAGACAAAGCAAGGTTTGTCTCAGTAAACCATCAACCTAAAAACTTAACCAATCTTAGTCTTATTCTCATTTCACATGCGTACACAGACAAATGCAAACACATACATACAGACAGACAAACATATCTCTAGAACTTTATTAGAAACTTACTTTTCTTTTTTTTTACATTACCTTGAAAATAAATCCAAAAACAAACAATTTATTAAGTTAACAATACAATAGACGTTAATATATTTTATTAGTAACTAGAAACTCATGGGGGAGCCGGACAACAGAGAGTCTTCAGAGAAGAATAGTCTCTGAATGGGTCTATTGTTATTACACCAAAACTGATATATAATTCTTTTTTTTTTTCCTATTTCAGTATTGAGGAATCTTAGCAGTTTCAGCCCTAACATACATAAAAAAAATATATTTACTTAATTATGTGCGTTAATAAATAAAAGGGAGCAAATTGAACAAAACTAAAAACAACTGTTCTCACGATATTTACAGATACTTTTTTATTTTCTACTCTTCCGTCTGATCAACACAAACAATAATGTAACTCAACTCATGAAAGTACAATACCATTACTTCAGAGGTCAGAAGTTCACCTCAAAGAACCTGACCGGAAGTCAATGTGTCGCCTTCTCCAAGGTGCGTGCGCTAAAGGTTTCCCAGAATGCTCTGGCGCAGCGGGACACGTCATAAACATGACTTTGACGAGATGTAGAACATCATCTTAAAGCTAGCCTCGTGTCCTTGTGGTTTTTTTCATGAGCTCTTTTAAGTAGACTCTTAACTTACTCTGTAACAATGGGTTTGGACGCAATGTCCTAAACAAATAATGAGAGACAGGGAGACAGAGACACACACAGACAGTTGAGTGTTTAACCGTGCAGGTAAAAGCTCTTTGGTGGCTATTAAGGTGATCAATGACGCCAATACAGTTTGTTAGTTTGCAGATTTGGTCACTCCTCCATCGGAAGTTTATACTGCAGATATTGTTATTGTTGTTGTTGTTGTTGTAGCAGGTGTTGTTGTTGTTGCTGATATTGTTGTTGTTATTGACGTTATTGTTGTTGTTGTTGATGTTGTAGCAGCAGTTGTTGCTATTGTTGTTTTTATTGACATTATTGTTGTGTTGTTGTTGTTGTTGCTGCTGCTGGCATTATTGTTGTTATGTTGCAGCTGTTGCTATGGTGATTGTTGCTGCTGCTATTGCTGTTGTTGTTGTTTCCTGTAATTTTAGTTTTAGGAACAATTTGGGCCGAGTAGCCAAAATACTGTCAACAGGCCTTTTTTTTTTTTTTTAATAATCAGTTTTCCTAACAACTTACTGTGGCGATTTCTATCCAGGGCTGTGACCGGGGAACCAACCAATCACAAACTTTGATCTTTGCCCTTTTTCCCAAATTTCTTTGTGCAGACAAAATCCAGTCTGGCCGTTTGGCCCTGGTGGTTACTCAGTTTAATTAATTTCATTTAAAAAAAAAATATTTGTAGCTTTTGTTTTACACATTTTAATAGGTTAATAGTTATTTTTCAACAGGCTGCCCCGGTTAATTCTGTTTGTTAATGAGAAACATTCTTCTCGAAAGTAAATTAATGTTTTCCAGTCGGTCACCACAAAAATGATACTCCCTCTATTCTCTGCTTAAGTAGTCTCACACCCGTCGAAAGCTGGTGCAATCTTAATCAGTGAGGTGCATGTCTCGAATTTCTAACGAATAGCTTAATCAGGGTTAATTTGAAATCAGGTAAGACCTAAAGACCAGCCCTTGTGGCAAACTTAGATATATACGTGCCTTTGCACGATGTATTGGTCAGTACGTGACTAAGCGAGTGAGTCAATAAATGAGTGCAGTGGAGAAGGCAAAATGTGTAAATGAGCGAGATTTGTGATGAAAGGGAAGGAGGAAAGAAAGGCTAAATGAAATGGTGAATTTATATTCATCCACGTTTTTGGTAGTCTTACACAAGCAATGCACTAATTGTTCTTGCTAGGCCTTGTCCGTCTACTGCAGAATGTAGCACCTCCGCCAATGATCTCCATTCTTCTCTGTTTTCAGTCCGTCTTGTCCATGCCTGTCCACCTATCTGCTCAATATCATCTCTCCATCACCTTTCGGGGTTTCTTTTTGTTTCCTTGCCTTTTCTATGCCTTCATTCAGTGCAACGCCTTGTCCATCTCAAGCAATGCACGAATGAAGTAAAACAGTTTGGGGAACAATACACGAATTAAGCATGCACAGTTGCGAGATCACTCTCTGTCTTTTTCATGCATTTAATCGCTGTCTTATAAAAGCAAAAACAGAAGTTAAACACACAACCATGCAGCTACATGTCCATGCAAAGCTGGTAATTGGCTCAGGCTAGATAAAGAATGTAAACCATTTTTCAAATTGCCCAGTAAGTATTTTTGTTTCAATGCAATAACGTGAAACATAATAATAAATTCACAGCATAATTTATGTTGGTTTCAGATACTGTAGTATGTGCATTAATTTTATCTGTATTTTATATCTATCAATCTTTTTCAGGAATCTTCTTTAAAATAATATAATTATTATCTAAGAGGTTTCCTTTGATTTTTTTTTAAAACATCAATATTCTTGTATCAAAGGGTCCACCTTCCTTTGCCTCTACCACGGCCCCTTCAGAATCGTAGGTCCATGTATACGAGCCCACCTCTCCCCACCCCACCTTACATGTGCAAGCAAATATGGAGAGTGTTTATGGAGTATTTATTTCAGTTTGGTTTTATCGGCACGTCGGCAGGACATAACGGTCACTTTGCCACCTTTGGCATTTGGACTAGTCTTCAGCCCTCAGATTCCTATAAATACATTAGATCAAATGAAAACGGAGTTTAAAGATCTAACGGGATAGGCTCATACTGTAAAATGCGTCTAACCAGAACCTGTAAAATAATGATAAAACTCTGTAAATTGACTTGTAGAGCTGAAAAATCCTAACGTTTGTCAGTCAGGAAAGAATAAAACAAACAAAGATAAACAACCTGTATGCTTTTTATTTATACTTTCCACATTTTGTTCAATACAAGACCAAAGAAGAAAAAAAGAAAAAAGCAAGTGTTCTCATAGACGACATAAAACACATATTATACACCAGTCGCCACTTGGACGAACACAGTTCTGTCCAGAAATGTACTTGAGTATGAAGAAAGAATATCCTGCCACCAGCTGCACCAAGGAGACCGTCAGCCCACCCATCGCTACCCTAACTCATGTCTCTAAACTTACTTGTTCTTGCCTGCAATGTCATTTTTAAAGATATACTGTGTACTCATGAAACTGATTTTTTTTTTCTTCAAGCGCACAAAGCTGTGACCTGCTATGACACCAATGAGCTATTTATAGATCCGTTGTGTTTAATGGTGAATCAGATTCTCTAAAAGTTATGGGGGGAAATCCACAGCTTCAAAATATTTTGTTTTACTCTATAGAAAAATCTACCTAGCACATAGCTTCGTAAAAAACCTATCTCATTCCTCTACTTTTCATCTCCGAATGTTTCATGATTGTAGGTTTAGCCTTTTTTTTTTTTTAATTATTCAAAAAGTGGGAACATAGCCCCCAGTTTAGGAAATTATGAAAAAAAGATACATGTATTATATTCCATTTTTTAAGTGAAGAATGAACATAATTTTAGAGCCATAACGCTACAGCTTTCTCTTTTGTAAAACACGCTGTGAAAGGAAAATGAAGTTTTGCTGTTCATTCAAACAATTGAAGTTTATGGCTAACCATTGGAAATGATAGTATGTTCCCCTTAAAGTTCTGGCAATAGGAAAGTGGTCGGTCATTCATGAAATGCATTTTGGATTTCCATTTGCCTTTTCTTTTAAAACAAACAAACAACAACAACAACAACAACAAAAAACTATAATATTCCATCAAGCTACAAATTTTCAAACATTTCGTCTAGCTTGGCGATTTATTCTCTTTCACCTGAACCACAAGAGGTTTATATAGTTCTCTTGAGAAGTTTTAAACAGATCAAGCCTTTTAACTATTTCTGTTTCTGTGTGGGCTAATAACGCTAAGAACAGCGGACGCAACAAGCCAGATCTTCAAGACGCGACCTTTGTTCTCGTTTGTTTCAATTCCATTTTTTTGCGTAACTGAGAAATTAGACGTTGAACGTTTGTGGTTATAGTGTCATGATAAGGAGTTAAAACAAATCGGAACTGCAAAACAGCTTGATAAATGCCACACAAGTGTCCATTATTTTGTTAGACCTCCTTTTCATACTAAAATATCTTCAGTGCTTCAGAAAATGGAGATAGAACAAACAAGAACCAAAATCGCGAAGAACTGTGGGAGGCACAGCTTAAATCCCCCCGACTTTAGAGTTCCCTCTGTAATTCTCGCTTCAGTCTTGGGTTCGTTATTGTTCAGATGAGGAAAACAGTTTGTCGGAAAGACAGTGGGCCGTGCATACACTTCAAATCCAAATGATATACAAATATACGACAGGCCCCTGACATTAAAATCGTTCAAAATCTCCATCGCAGCAAGGAGTAAAAAGTTTCGAATGCTGACAGCTTTTTCAATTATGAGTTCTGTTCTGGACATGAAATCTACGCTCAAAGTCATAAAGGTAGAGTTGGATATGGTATATTTCAGAATCAAATTCAAAAAATTTAATTAACGCTCCAGGTTCTTCTCAATATCACTTTCGAAACTGTTCATAATCATATCATTGGGGTATACAAGAGTGTAATTATCTCTCTCAGCTTGTGGACACATGTCTGGCAAATTAACATCTTGATTGAGACATAGCATTACGTCAAGGCTATATGATATAAATGGCACCAGGCACCGACCGTTTTCTTCAACGTATTCGAATCTGCATCCCGTGGCCACGCATACTGATGTGCCTTCAGCGCATTCTAAACTCGTCCACGATAATTGCGGCGTTGAGAATATCGCTGCAGCGGTCTCAAAGCGGAGTTTGCCGTCCACAAAAGTTGTCACGACATTGAATTCAAATACATGATATCCGAAATTGTCTGACGAGAAAATAATGGTGGGGATTTTGGGGGGCCTGACAGGTTTGTAACACACTGTCTAAGGTGTTTTTGGTATACTCTTTGCTACATGCATAACAATATCGATTTTTATAGGTGATTTCATTTATGGTCACGTAGGAATGTAAACTGTTACACTGTGCCTGCAGATATGGGTCAATACATCCTGTACAGCGGGAGACTGCGCAGCTTTCACAGAAAACTGCTGTGAATCCTTCAGGCTGGCTCCATTGGGTGAGTTCAGGTGTTCTCGTGGTGGCCTGCAAGTAAGATTCGGGATCATATTCTTTCTGTGGAACAGAATCTTGGTTCATTACAGTGACGAATGACCATGCAAGAGCCTCGCCAGGCATTGACCAACACAGCCAACAGTCACGGTTACGGAAATGGTGTCCCAGGATTGAATCTGTCACTGGAAATAGCTCAGTAGCAAGTGTGTTGTTAGGAGTTTCACATCTCTGCCGTACCAGTGGCTCAACGTCCGAAGGAGGGCATCTGCTAATCAGCATCGCTCGTATATTTGTGTCACACTCAGCTTGAAGTCCTTCAAACCGTTCAAGCACAAACAACGCTACAGAATGGTCATCTGGGCACTGCGTTTCGAAATCCTCACAACAGACATCGTAAAGAAGACATCGTTCATCGCAATGACAAGACATATTCGCTGTAGCGTAACCGTTCCCATTCGATAGCCCGCATTTATTTTGACAAGACCATTCATTAATTTAACAAAACCCATGAATATCCAACTCCATATCCTTATCACAGATAGGTAAATCGGTTTCCGGCTGATAATGATGTTGATTAGTCGCAAAGCAGAACTGCTCACTCGTATCTTCCATATATTCTGACGCATGGACACTGTTAGTTGTACTCGTTTCGAATGGGTCAGAAGGGGCTTCCGCTGAAAATGAAGTGATATTTCTGTGTAGTCCTAAGCCTACATTTTGCAATGTTTCATTCTGCCTCGGCCTACCACTGTTGTGTATTAGAGTTTGTGTTGACCGGCCGCTTGGTAGCATGCCAGTATTAATTGCCTTTGCTCCTGCATTAAAGATTACCGAAGAAGATTTGTCAGCGGCCTCTGAGGTCTTCGTGTGGTTATCATGCACTGTATCATTCAGGTCCATTTCATTCAGACCCCTCAGTCCAGTGGAGTTCAGGCCTACTGCAAACACTCCACATACTGAGGGTATCCACAGAGAAGTAAACAGGCAATGAGACATGCATCTCCAGAGCAACATTGCTGCACAGCAAAGGTTGTATGAAGTCTTTAAAACTGTTGGGTACGAGAAAATTTCTGACACAGCTGTTTTGAAATTGTACACGTTGCTGGAGGACCGTCAAGCAGGATTTCTGGAAAATATTTATAAAATTGATGTTATTAATACTCTACAATTTTTTTTATTTGTTAACTTTTTTTAATGGTTCAATTTTCTATCCTGATTTTTCTTGATGAAGTTCAATCATGAAAGCTTGATTTGTCTTCCCTTTTCCGCTGCGTTTTATTGTATCGTTTCTGTATTATTTCTTGTGCATGGCTTTCCAAAATACAAATTTTTCTTTTTGTGGTTTTGGACTTTGCTTTAAGCCTTGCTGTGACCGCACAGATTTTCTGTGGTTTTTATAATATTTATTTAGAGTTCCGCATTGCTATGACCGCGACGCTCGACGAATTCAAGTTTAAGTTTTTTTATTTCAGGAATGGGTGTGCAGTGAACCAATAATTAGAATGGCCAAACAAAAAAATTGATGTTCTGAAGAGGACTTCGTCTGTTATTACTATACTGACAAAGGAAATCGGCTTTCAACCATTATACTGCACGAACTGCGATCAGAAATGTTTCGGAAAAAGGGCAACACAACAAGCTAATGCAAACCTCATCGAGAGAATAGCTCTGGAAACTAGAAACACGGACTTTTATATTGAACTTGCGTCACGATTCGTGATTCATTCTTTAGCCCTGTGAAAGCGTGGATAATTGATGTCTGGTTGGTGCCGTGATTCGTCTTGGATGACAAAGCTGTTCCTGAAGAGTGATATTTCACGAATACCTCGTAAAGATACCCCGCAGTGTCGGAAAGAGTACAGTTACTTAGAATGCCGGCGGCTTGCCAATGGTCGCTGGAAAGGATCGGATTCTGAATAATTAGCCGTACCGGCGGTGTATCAAAGCGTATCGTTAGTGAGGCTACTATCCTTTAAGGGTGACGTGGTAAGGCGGCTGGATGTCAGAAGTACACCTAATAAGGACGCATAAAGAGAGGTGAATACTGAATATGATTTCTGAAACCAGCTGATGCTCGAAGCAACAGGGTCTTCTTTATGCTAGTGATGAAAGTTAAAAGGCATTTCTTCTGCGTATCAAAGGCAAAAGAGGATGAAATTTCAATCTCATTTAAAGTACAGCTTTATCCTGCTTATACAGTATTCCATTGTTCAGGTTTCATGTCCATGTTCATCACAAGGGATCTATGTCAGAGGAATACGGTTTAGTTGGAGACACGAAATATAGTGTGACAAATTTCTTCAATTGGACTTGAGCGAAGGAGGGGGGGGGGGGGCGGCGCCTTTCTAAGTTAGAAATGTGAATTCACTTTTCCAATTTCTTTCCCAATACTCCCGATCGTTTCAACCGACATAAACTGCCTTTCCAAAAACGTGACGTGATCTTGTGTCGGCGATATAGCGACTGGCGGTGAATCTGACTGAAACAAACTGGTGAAAGAAAAAGCGTATTATTTGGGAAATGGACACTGAAATCTGTGACAAACTTCAGCTTTTACTTATCCACCAAGCTGTCTCCGTGATTTCACTGGTTGTGGCGACAGTAAAAGATAACCGCACTTTGTCGTGACTGAAAGTGTATGTCCCTCTAAAAAGCGAGGACATCTCGTTTGGGGTTTATTGCCAAATCATGACATGTATACATAAGGGGGAAAAAAAATGAAAAAAAAAAAAAGAAAAATCGTGATAATGATAATAATATGACTTATGTGTCTCGGTGTGGGATGGTGTTTCTCAACCTTTTTTGTCCCACGCCCCACTTCATTTAAAAAACGTGCACCCCACCATGATCGGGGAAAGTTAATAGACAGTATTATACAAAAAGACTAAAAATATTTATATAATATTCAGTATTATATGGATACATTCGAAAGAAGTTTTGATGAAAACTTTATTTCATAAACAAAGAACAATTTACCTATACAGTTAGGTTGAGATGCACTACGAAATAATAATAATAATAATAATAATGGATGGCATTTATATAGGGTATATCCATTTAAAATGCTCTATGCGCTTTACAGAAGCAACATGTCGACCACAGAGCAGAATGGAGCGCCTGCGAAGCGCTCAACACACTACACTGCTTCTTTCTCTCTCCATGTCTCGCTCTCTCTCTCTCTCTCTCTCTCTCTCTCTCTCTCTCTCTCTCTCTCTCTGTCTCTCTCTCTCTCTCTCTCTCTCTCTCTCTCTCTCTCTCTCTCTCTCTACCTCTCTCTATCTCAGAGCAAATTGTAACGCAGCCTGTTAGGCGCAGTTCACAACTCACAACAGATTCACAACTCACATCACATTATATCACAACTCATATCACAACTCAAATAATATTTGAATATTTATTAATAATATATATTTAACAATGAATAACAAATTTTGTTGTTGCTGGTGGGGGGATGATATGGATAAATTTTTAATCAATTAATTTCAATTTTGCCCGGGCAGCGGCCTGTTCGGCCTGCTCTTAACGTCTTCCAACTGCCAAGGTATTAATGTTTTCTGTGAAAACTCCTACGCCCCATTCTCCGTATTTCTATACCCCTACGCCCCTACTCCTTTCAGCATAAAATATTATTTCTAAAAACAATAGATAAATAAATGGCGACGGAAACCAACTTAATATGTTCCAAATTTTATTATGTATGTGTTATTATGCATCTCTTTATTACAGTAAAACAGAGACACTTAATAAGAAGTTTATGTATTTCATCTGGTCTGGGCAATCGACCAGCTATGCTCGGGATAAGATTTGACTAAAGATCAGACGAGGGTTGTACACCTGGATATTCTGTGTTGCCGGACCTTGGGGTGTTTCCCAAAATCTTGGGATTTGGGGGATTACCCTGGGATCTTGGCCTTCTTTTTTTTTTTTTTTAGGATCTTGGGATTTTTCTGATTTAGTGTATTTGCTATTATTTCTCTATTAAAACACCTAAAACAAAACAAAAAGAAATCACGGAATTGCCTTTCCACTCACATTGCCGTTTGCGACTTAGAAAGGTGAATAAAGCCAAACTGGGCTAAGGGACAGGTTAAGTTTGGAAATTTGGAGGGCAAGAATGAAAGGGACCATAGCATGTATTTCCGCTTCTGTACAATGTGAAATATTATTTTAACCAATAAGATATTGTACGGGTACATTTGACATGTATTTCATGGAAATAAACAAATTTGATATGTATGTATGTATGTATGTATGTATGTAATAAAGATGTAATGTCTATTGTACGGAATATATTGGTGTGTTGTACAGCTGAAGATGGTTGAATATGTGATTATGTAAATGGATGTATTCATTGCATGTTAAATCATATAGTCAATAAAGTTCTTGAAGTATGTATGTATGTATGTATGTATGTATGTATGTATGTATGTAGGTAGGTATTTTGTCTATGTTGAACTGTGATGATGAACAGGTAAAAAAGACCACACGTGATGCATTTCATCTGCATATGACGAAACGGAAGGTCCCACTAGTTGAACATAACACACAACCTAATTTTGGTGGATACGAACTGACAAACAGCAATACTTTGAATAAACTTTGTAAAGTTAACTGGGGGGCTTCTGAATTTGTGGAAATGAACAGATTATGTTGTAAATTGAAAACTTGTTTAGGATATGATATAGAAAATGATTGTTACACCTTATCGATAAATGACGGCAATGGTTCTATAATTCATACCAGTGATATAAATAAAGTGTCTAAATTTCTAAAAAGTCAAAGAATACAAGATGATATCAATTACTGGCATAATCTAGAGCAACAAGGACACATTTTTAACAAAGTACATGCAAACATTCACTCATCATCCAGTACTGTTTTTAAAAATGCAAATATCAACGATGCTATCATTAAATTTGCTATGAAAGGGAGATTACAATTGTTAGAAACAAACGCAAACATGAACAAATACTACCCACTGTCCTTTCAAAGATCATGTCCCTTGTGTAATCAGCCTTATGACACCAACTCACATATACTTAATGGTTGTGAGCGATTTAAAGGTTTCTACACAGAGAGACACGACAAAATTGTAGACTTTTTATTTGAAAATATCAACAAAAAACTTGCAAGTGATCAGTGCATTATCAGTACCAACAAATGTGTCAATGTTGAAAACAACATCCCCAACAAACCTGATATATTGATTATTGATGAGAAAGAGAAAATTGTGTTTATGGTGGAAGTCTCTGTTCCCTTTGATAGGTTTATTGATATTTGTTTTAATGAAAAATTTCTGAAGTATTTACCACTACATAATCATTTCAATGATATGGGATACACAAGTAAAATCATTGTCTTTATTGTGGGTTCACTGGGGACAGTGCACAATAAGTCAGCATCAGGTTTGAAGTTGTTGGGTTTCACTAACAGTGAAATAAACCAGTTTTGTAAATTCATGAGTATCAGTGCTATTATTGGGTCACACAGGGTCTGGAAGAAAAGATATCATTTAATCTAATTCATCTCTAACAGTATTTTGTCATATACAGTAGCTTTCAGTGGTGCATTCACTCCCTTTTTTCTTCGTTTTTTATCAGTCAAAAGGCTTTTATCAATGCAATGCATGTTGGTTATTCCATACACTATATTACTACTATGCATTCTCATTACAATGCATGTTGGTTACTCCATACACTATATTACTATTATACAGTTTCATTGTATTACACTATTTAGGTTGTTGGTATGCTTGTAAGCTGATATATTATGTTGAATATGTGATTATGCAATTGGATTGTTCATTGCATGTGAAAAATCATATAGTCAATAAAATTCTCGAGGTATGTATGTATGTATGTATGTATGTATGTATATATGTATGTATGTATGTATATATGTATGTATGTATGTTTGTATGTATGTATGTTTGTATGTATGTATGTATGTATGTATGTATGTATGTATGTATGTATGTATGTATGTACGTACGTACGTACGTATGTATGTATGTATGTATGTATGTATGTATGTATGTATGTATGTATGTATGTATGTATGTACGTATGTATGTATACGTGTGTGTGTGTGCGCGTGCTATTCAAGACACGATACTTCATGAAAAAAAAATAATAATAAATAAATAAATTATCCCACCGTTCAGTCCCCGGGCACATTGTTTTAATCACTGTCGTTAATTTGCTCAATAACTCCTGGAAGATAACACTCTGTTATCTCGTGTTACCTGTTTAATTATCACACCTGTAGAAAATTATCATTATTCATCGTTATTAGTTTTCATCCTTTGGGCTGTTAGAAATATTATCAGGTGACCGTTGGACCGCTATATCTAATAAAGATTACAAACATGATTTTTAGTAACGTGATAATATTTAGAGAAAATGCGTTTGTTTTCCCCGCTGATAAGGCGAGCGTTGAACTCAAGTCTAACAAATTCAGCTTGACCCATAATAACAAGAGTATGCGTGACAAGCATGTCTTCTAGTAACGTGATAATATTCCAGAGAAAGTTTTTGTTTTCCCCCACTGATTAGACAGAACGTTGAACTCAGGTCGCACTAATCCTGACTTAAACCATTATTATAGTGAGTCATTAAAAACAAAACAAAAAAAAAAAAAGGAAAAAAAAAGATCTTCTCGATTCCCAGCCGACATTCCTACGTCAAGTCGACTTAGATTTCCCTATGGTTGGTAGGACCATCGCTGGGGTGAATTCTGTTCATCAAACCGATGGTGGCGCAGTGTCGTAACTAGCTGATCGACGTTGGAACGATCTCGTTCCTATGAGCAGCCTGACGTCGGTCCTAGGCCTCGGATTTCAGTAGGATTGCTCGCTGGGTTTACAGCTTTGATTTTTTTTTTTAATCAAATGAGATTGGGGGGGGGGGGGCACAGCATAGAGAATCTTCAACATCGACACAGTTAACTCATTTTTCTAACAGTCTGAATGCTTGGGGACTTATCTCCTAATGCTGTTGTTTAAGAACTGCCTTGGTTTCTCATGAGTAGAAGTCTCTTTCACAGAGCCTTTAAGAGCACATAATATGGTACACACATCTTAGACATCGTTACATAAATATTATACATGTATACGTGTCGTAAATGCAGTGGCACGGTAAGGAACCATAGTGAAATACGGCACACATCTAGCTAAAGTGTCTTGTTGAGGCGAATTGCACAGGGCACAAACGATCTTCTGTATCTAAGAGATTTCGTGAATTTGAAGACAACACAGAGTTTTCGTAGGGATGATTAAAGATATACCTCAGTCTGTTATATTATGGCCTTCTCTGAAAATTTGTAAACAAAAAAAAAGTGGATCTATAATTCGAATTTGAGACTGGGTTCTACGTTTTACGGCGCGTCGGCGTAATAACGGCCACTTTGCGCCGTTCATTGTCTATTTGGGTACTTTATATTTATTCGGTATTTAGAGCATCATCAATTTAAATTTTATTACACTGGTAAAAGTTCTAAAAATTTGTTTTGTATAGATCTGAAAAGAGTTTTGTACATTTTAATGTGTATAAACGTGTTTGAATCAAGTTGTAGATCTTAGCCTCTTTCTTGTGGGTCCATGTCTGAAAATAATTCTTTCATGGATCCGCAGGCATAATGGCTTCTTCGGATACGCGTGAAATCTACACATTCAGTTCAAAGATATGGTTTATTGATTGTTGGCAGTTGAATGCCACACGTCATTAGGGGAGAGGTGGATATGACCCAGGACAATTTCATCTCTCTGATTTCGCTATAAAGCAGTACTGGGGCTACTGGTATTATTCAGAACTATTCACTTGAGGTGCTGATTTCACACATTTCCACCCCTTCAGAATTAGCTTTCTCCTGTTCTTTGTTGCACTTTGTTACAACAGTGTATTCACATAAAGATTGTCGAACCAAGACCTGAACGTGCCATGGTGACATTTTGACAGGGGTGACAACCAAAAGTTTACGTTCAGAATTAACACCCCATGTAAATAATAATCCCTTTTGTTCTTCATTATCGACGGTCACACATAGTATCAATAAAACTCGGGAAAACTCTTAACATGGAATTATTGTTGAGGAGAACGAGTCCGAGGCATTTAATCGTAACTCTTTGGGTTTAAAACCCCTGAAGATGTTGAAATTTAAGCTCTTTTTTATGTCCATTTTGTTCTGCCGTGCATGTGGGTCGGCACAGGTAAACGCCCGATGGTGCTTGCTTTTTTGCTTTTCTTTTCGTTTTTGCTTTTTTTTTTTTCCGCCTTGTAAAAATTTGCTATGGTTGTTATTGGTGATGTTTTGCTATTTCTAACTGCTTCCTTTGCTATTGTGTTGTGTTTTTTTCGTGAAGACACGAGATTACGAAATGGTTCATTTACGTCATTATAGTATAGTGGGCTCCATAACCATCACAAACTTAATTGTTTTTTATGATGGTCCTTACCGTTACCTATAAAGCTGTTTACTGTTGTTGCTGCTTTTGATTTTGAAGTGTGGCAAATAAAACAATATAAGGGGGGGGGGGGGGGGGAGAGGTATTAGCAAAGTCACGAGTTGGTAACAATGAAAAACAAAAAAGATTATAAATGCTAGAAATTCTGAAAGCAAAATAAACTTTGAAACGAAAACAATGAAACTTTCGGTCGCAAGGACGTTTTTTTTTTTTTTTTTGGTGAATTTCGGATTGAAATACTTTTAAAAATTTGAGAAAACAAAAAAGTACGTATATAAACTCCATATTTATATACAGTAAGTCGGGGCGGGGGGGGGGGGGGGGGCTCAAGCGTGAAGACGTTCAACCCCTCTCTCAAGTGCATGTATGTTCCTCTCTCTGTTGTTTTTTTTTCTTTCTTTTTTTTAAAAAGTAATTGGCTTCAAGGATATTTATTTTGTTACTGCCCAAAGCAACAGTGATGCTGATGATATGATGATAATGGTGACGATGAATTCTGCTACGACCTCACTTCAAGTCGGAAAGAAATATAATACAGTACTGCTCACGTTTTGAGGAGTCTCAAAATTTGTTGAGCGTTACCCGTGAAATTCATTTGTAGACTTGAATTTTTATTATGAACTAGTCTTACTGGACATGTCAGTCTCTGTTTATGTTATTTTCACCATGGTGATAATGGCGCTGTAAAAAATAATGACGATGATTCCAGTTCGGCGTGATATTAATGATCCTCCTTTGTCTTTTGTGGGCCATTATTTCGTTCATCCTTTGTTTTGTGTCGCTTGGCACTTTTACCAGAGCCTGTCCTGTGAAATTTTACTGTAAACGTTAGCTACGTGTATTACAGCCTTACTGATGTTTGTAATGTTTTCTTTCATCACACTCATCTGTAGGCTGCCGCTTGAGCGGAGATTGTTCGTAACGCAAAGAAAGTCTATTGTAACAGTTCTAGAGTTTGGAACCGTCATTAATGAACATCATTTAGTTAATGGCGGCTAACTAGAATTATAGTAGTATTGGGAACATTGATGTTAGTAACTAGATAGGGTATCGGGCATTGCCCTGGATAACACATGTACTGTGCTCCCCCCCCCCCTCTCTCTCCCCTCCCCCCTCTCTCTCTCTCTCTCTCTGATCTAGAAAGCTTCCCATAATAATCTGCAGTCTTGCCAAGGATTCCATATGCGCCATGGCACTAGGTATTTGCTTCTAATAAGATATATTGGATAAGATACCTAGATGTACATGAATGTACACGTTCATACACGCATTCGCAGGTGGATCTGACAAAACCGGACTAAAGGTGAAATTTTTGTATTTTCATACTACAGCATTTTTTTTTTTTTTTTACATTTTATGAAGTCCTCGCGGATTTTTTGGGGTCTTAAGCTGTAGCTTTGTTTTGCTTATGCTTAGTTTAATCTGGTCCTGTTTGTGTGTTCGTATAGTGGAGTCCCCATCATTCGAAGTCGTCAGGAAATGGAGTAGTCTTGCATTTACCAGCGTTCGATTTACCTTTGAGTAGAGAAATAACCATTATTATGCTGACTTGTCCCGTATGCATGCGTCCCGTACCATGCATGCCTGTATTTTAGAGTAACAATAATACGCCAATGAATTATTGTAAGACACAGCGACTTCTAGCGGAAAAAAAACAGTTTCCTGCCCATGTCTTAGATTATAGCATATATGACAAGTTTTATTACGGCAGCAAATTAATATCTGTATAATACATGTAATTACACGTGTATACGTATTTGTTTTTAATTTCAAATCTAGAATGATGTTACTGAATTAATTTACAATAGACAGCAGTGTGCTTGACTCTGTGCACGGTAGGAAGAGATGGGGCAGGCAGATATCACATATTTGTATGTATTTCTACCGTGGGCTTGTTTTCTGTTTTACTTGCAATGTCAGTGTGCTGGGGAGGGGAGGGGGTATGTATAAAATTGCATGTAATCCCGTTTTCGAATTGAAAACAATATTGTGCGCTGATCATTTACTTTTTTATTTCTATTCCTTCCGCCTTAGGGTTTTGCACCGATCGAAACCGATTCACCATTTGGGCACGGCCTAGGAGGACCTTATGACGAAATTTTCTTCGGTCACAGCATCGTCAGCAAGAGAGATGCATCTACCCTTCCCGATACTGTCTCCCATGAGGTCCAGACCCTGATCTCCAAGGTTGACACCGTTCTGAACGACGTCCAGGAAGGTGTCAAGGGCGGATTTCTGAAACATGCCATGTGGAATATTGCTATCCAGGCCGAAAAGGTTATAACGGAGCTTGAAGAAGCAGGGGAGAGTGTTTCCGAAACGGTGAGATGATGTTTATTCCTTCCACTGATTCTTTGAACCCAGCATTTCAGTTATTTTATCGCGACCTTTGTCTTGGTTTGTTACATATCCATTTTCTGAAAATCTGGAGATCTTTTAGTATAGAAGAAGTATAACAAATGCACACTTTGACACTTACTTGTTTAAAAAGCGTTGTGGCACTTATTAAGCTGTTTTACAGTCCCAATTTATTCTAACTCCTTATTGTAATACTAAAGCCGCAAACGTTCAATGTTGAATTTCTCAGTTGTACAGAAAATGGAGTAGGAACAAACAAGAACTAAGGTGGAATTATGTTTATTATAATTTGTTGATTTATTTTTTTTTAAATCTCAATATTTGAATCCTTAATTTGTTGACCGTGTCTTTTTAATGTTGTTCCAAAATACAAGAAACGACCAGACCATAACATCAACGGACGAGGCGAGTCGCGCCGGATATGCTGCGTTAGCTTCGTTACAGACCAGACACAGTGGCTTCGGTTTCGTACCGCTTTCGGTAATTTGGCCGAATGACGTCAGCCTCGACTCGCCAGGAAGCTAAGAAGATGTCAAAATCCTTCACCTCTTGCCTTTTAGAACGCGTAGTTCTTCCCCGTTCTTCTCGTTTTGCTTTTCCCTTTCAATCTGAAGTCTTGCGGCAAAGCAACCGAAAGCGAGTCGAACGGCAAGCGGAACCGAAGCCATTGTGTTTTGGGCTTTTTGGTGGGTCAAGAAAACAAGAAGAGAAAAAGCGCTGATAACCTTAGCAGGCTGCTAATCCTGCATTGTATAAACAATGGCAGCCTATTAGCAACGCTTTTGGAATAAGGCCCAAGGAACTTGAGAAAAAAAAAGCTAGTTCCAGCAGACTAGGTATAACCAGCGGTGGCAGAAGGAGAGAGAAAACCAAAAACAGCAAAAACAATCAAGAATGGGGAGCCAGCAGCCTTCGGCTTAGGCCCCTGAGAAACAAAAGAAATTTCCAGTTATAAAATATATGTGGAGAGAGATCATCTTCTAACATTATTCACAGGACATAAACAACGCTTTAGACCAGTTACCTCCGGATTATCTACCACTTGTGAAGAGAGCTATGGCGGATGAAACACCAAAGCTGCACATTGATCTGGACTTGCTGCTGGCCCTAGTGAAGCAACTCAAACTGAGTGAGTCCATTGTACATGTAATAATTCGTCCAAATCAGCAGCCGCTTTTTGCCGATTTGTTGTGGTTACCAGAATTTAACATAGCGTTTAATAACTGTGCACTAGATGCCTGGTGTGCAGTTCTTGACTTACGAAATATCACAAAAACCACAGAAAAACTTAGCATTAGATGCCTGGTGTGTAGTTCTTGACTTAGCACTAGATGCCTGGTGTGTAGTTCTTGACTTAGCACTAGATGCCTGGTGTGCAGTTCTTGACTTAGCACTAGATGCCTGGTGTGTAGTTCTTGACTTAGCACTAGATGCCTGGTGTGTAGTTCTTGACTTAGCACTAGATGCCTGGTGTGTAGTTCTTGACTTAGCACTCGATGCCTGGTGTGTAGTTCTTGACTTAGCACTAGATGCCTGGTGTGTAGTTCTTGACAGCACTCGACGCTTTGTGTGTAGTTCTTGACTTAGCACCCCATCCCTCATTGTCATTTAAGTTTATAAGGATTCCTTTTGGTTTTGGTCTTTTTTCGTTTCTCGGGTTTTTATATTTAATTAAATTGATTTGGTAAATTGTATAATTTAGTGGTTATACATGTATTTTAGGTCTCTGGTAGGCGAAAAAGTTCCCGATGAAACTGAGAAATCGTAGCCTGCAGAATACGGCACACACACACGTACACAAGATCTAACCTACGCACGAGCAAAAATGCAGTTTTACCTCTATGCCTGTAGTCGCTTTTTTTTTAAATTTTGATGTTTCTGTCTTTACAGTTACACTGTTCAGTTAATTATGATTATTCTGAAATCAACCATTCATTTCAAATTTCATACAAGTCATCACAAGATGTACATGTATACATAGTGTACGTATTACTGTTGGGTGACATTCATTTAAATGTACTACATGTATGTAATTTACTATCAGATAGATGAAAAAGAACATGTGTTTGGCTTTGTACCTGCAGATCCCAACGAAATCATTGCCGTTGTTGGAGCAATCCAGAAAACGGCCGAGGATGCTGAGAAAACTATTGACGACCTAGAGGAGCTATTTAAGCACTTATTCAAAACTGTCGAAACAACAAAGAGGTGAGTTAGGCACCTTGTCAGTTAGACCCTATTTTCACTCTGTTACCATATTCAGCCACAGCCAGATAAATTTCATTAGTAGCCCTTCATCACCTAATCTGGGGCTCAGATGTTTATTGATAAAAAACACATGTAAATATAATATACACAATGCATGCATAATAACATAATACTGTATAATAATAAATACAATGAAAATGTCATGTACGATACCTATAAGGATATTATTTTAATTTGGAATTTATTTGCCGAATTCATCCAAAATAGACAGTTAAGTCATGTCTGACTGTTTGGGCGCGTGTGGATGATCGAGTGGTAAACAGATACATTTCACTCATGTCGTTGTTGTTGATTTTGGTGAACAACATCCCAATTAACTTAGTCAATGAGATTTTTCTTCGCCCCTTTCATTTCTATGACCATAATTGTTATGTTGGGTAGAAAGTGGCCTTCTAATTCCCGAAAAACCTGGCAGTGAAATTTGTGATCTTAGTTCTTGTTTCTTCTAACTCCGTCCATTTCCTGAGAAAGAAAACAACAACAAACAAAAAAAACTGAAGATCTTTAAGAAATTGTATGTTGAGGAGGTGTAACAAATGCACAACTTTGACACTTGTTTGAAATGCGCTGTGGCACTTATCAAGCTGTTTCGCAGTTCCGATTTATTTAAACTCCTTGTCGTAATACTACGGCGGCAAGTGTGTCTGAGAAATCATATTAGCATTCCTTGCAGAATTGGTTATACAGTGGTTGTTGTTCCTCCTCTCAATCAAGACGTAGACGTCTTTTTCTTCCCACGGCAGGCAAACCACAACCGGAAGTCACGTTGAGCATGGTCCTTGGGGCACATCAGGGGGGGTGAGCGTGTCCCATACAACTGGTGGAAACACCTATGGAGGCCACGTTGAACACGGGCCTGGAGGCACCAGTGGCGGAGCTACCTACTCCCATACCTCTGGCGGGACCACCTATGGGGGCCACGTGGACTATGGTCCTGGGGGGACCAGCAGTGGGATCAGCGGCTCTCACACTTGGAATCACGGAGGGGGCAGCAGTACCACCGCTGGAGGTTATGTCGACCACAGCAACACCGGGAGCACGAGTGGGGGTATCTCGGTCACCCACACTTTCGGTGGACGCCGGAGACAATCAGATCGGTAGGTAAAAAATTAATGCATAAAATAACATGAAATATTGCTATAATAGAATGTTATAGACCTTCAAGAAACAAAAATCTCCATCTCTACTAAATCAAATATATGTGATAAGCTTACATGATTGTAGTGCGTGTTATATCTGTTTGGCCGATTTGTCAAGTAACAATGGAATTAAAGAAAGGCTTTGTTGGGGGATCGTGGTCAATTCCAAAGCCAAAATATAGAGAAAAAGTTTAATGCTTAGTTGTATTCACTGTTCAGCTGGAATAATTCCTAGATCTATAGCCACTTTACTGTCCTACTACGGTACATGGATCTTGGACTTAGCTCGCTACAGTATGTCACGTACGGCTTGTAACCTTAAGTTGTTTCAGACTATGTGAGGCTATAACAAACTTACGGAACAAGGTGTCAAACAGTTACACATACAACACAATTTTATTGGGACTCGTGGGATGGGGTCCAAAGTGCGTTTGTGATACGCATTACTCTTAAGTAGATCAAAATTAACAATCCTAAAACAATTCGTGAATCAAGATGATGATGGAATGATATTCATACAAACTTAACAGAAATGATCGCAACTAACTATCCTGAAATGAAGATTTTGATTAACATGCAAAGGTCATGCTAAAGACATACATGATACACATTCCATAGGCTTTCCACTTACAGGTACTATTGTAAAATTCACTCTAATGTCCACAGTGATCAATTACTAGCTAAAATTGTCCTAATCCTGGATCTGTGATCTTGGCTTGAAGATAATAATCCTACAAAGTTAGTCAGTCCATGAAAGTCTTGTTTCTTGGATACACAGGAATATCAGCACAATTGTTCTTTGAAAATCTCCACAGACTATGGTATAGTAAATCAACTGTCCCGGTCTCTCGTACTGTCCCGGTCCCTCATACAAACACACTACATGTACAGTTCTCTGGTCACAACTACAAAGCACAAACTCTTAACTTGATTAAACGTATACGATACAAAGGTTCTGTCCTAAGTACACACACAGGATACGATGTACTGGTATGATTAGAATGTAGGTGGTCACTTGATGTCTTGGGCACTGGTTCCCTCACTTCTGCATACTCTGGGTTACTGCTACCACAACCCTACGTTATACTCTGATGCGCGGTTGCCTAGAAACAGTTCCCGACAGAAGCCTGCCTCGTCGCTCACAGGGGACTTACAGGTCTTACACTGTTCCGAAAGTTCCCTTAGAACGTTATACACGTGCACTAAACTTGGTGCATCACTCGTTACGAGCTGTCTCCGATTATAGACTTACTCGCCCTTCTTCAGTTCTTCCTGCCCTCATGGAGCAAGAGAGTCTACGTCATTCGAGAACTGGTGAATCCAGTAAACTTCGATTCCGCTCTACGTGAACTAACTTAGTACAGGCCGACGCTCTGCACTAACTTTAATCTTGAATACGCTCTTCTTGAGCTATTGGTACAGGCCACGTTAGGCGCTGTCCATCTGAGTTCGTCTCGAACTCAAAATAGGTACTCTGCTCCGTTTGAGCAGGTCCTCGCTGGTGAGTCTATCGCAGGGTCACTCCACTCAGGCTCTCTGCCGAACGTGTACTCGGACAGGCACTGTTAGTCAAGTCTACCGCTTGCGAACTCTACTTAGGCTCGCTGCTCTACTCAAGCAGGCCTTCACAGGTGAGTCTGTCGCTCACGGACTCCACTTAGGCGCGCTGCTCTGGCCGAGCAGGCCCTATCTAGTGGGTCTATCGCTTGCCTACTGACGACTCCAGATTTGCTCTGGAATATATACAGATGAGTGAACTACGCCACAGAATTTGGGAAACGGATTTCAACCTATTCCATAAAATTTTAAACAATGGATTGCGGCTACGCATAAAAACTTAAACAATGGTTTTCAACTACGCATAAAAAGTCAAACAATGGTTGACCTCGCCCGCGGGGGTGTCTGAGGAACGGGTCGGTAATAGATGCTCATACTACGCTGTACCTGCGACGCACATCCGGAGGGGAACTCCAGAAGGAGTGCAGAAAACCATTATGATAGCGCTTCCATTATCTCCGGCATCTCCGGGTCGGTAACCTATTGTCATACCCATCGGTACCTAAGCTTACGACGCAAAATCGGATGACAATTTCAAAAAGGAGTGTGGGCCGTCACTTTTGCGGCATTTCCTTACACAGTACTGTAGATGTATGCTTTTTTTTTTTTCTTTAAAGGCCAACTGCTGATTTAAAAGTAACTTTTTCCTTTAACAAAAAAAAAGGATCAAATTATGTGTAGTGCGATTGTTTTTTTTTAATCGACACCCAATCAACCATCATGGACAATACAGATATAATATACGTGTACATGTACTATCAGTGCACGTGAATCTAGCGGCGAGATCAACGATTCCAGCTCAATTAAAGCGGAAAAGGAAATAAGAAGTAGGCCTATAGATTGCTGAGAGAAACAAAACATTACCAAAACACCTTATAGTTTTAGCGTTTACGCGGTAAGCCTACTTATTCTTTCTATACATTTACACTTTCTGGACGTAAAGGATATTTACACCATATACATGCAGCACTTAGGCGTTCATTAAACATCGTGCGTCTTTTGGACGCAAAGCAAGAAGAAATTATCCTGAAACGTCATTTTCAACATTTCCAGAGAAACGACAGTAGGAGGTCACGTGGAGACCGGTCCTGGAGGTACCAGCGGAGGGGTGTCTGCCTCTCATACATGGAATCACAGCGGAGGCAGCAGTACCACGGCTGGTGGTCATGTGGATCACAGCAGTTCAGGAGGCACCAGTGGCGGCGTCTCTATCAGTCATTCATGGAGACGAAGGTTTCTTAATGGATTGAAGAAACGGTACGGTTACAAAGCAGTACATGTATTACGATAATGATAATTGTCGCATTCAGTTTGATTGGGACAAAGTATTCAATTTAGTTCATTTATATCACGTGCAAGAACCTGATTTGGTAGGTGAAATCTTCCTTTCATTTTGTTTTCATAAATTACAAGTAATTAGTTAGTGAATTAAAATACGGAAAAATTGGAACTGACAATAATTATACATGAGCATTTTCTTTGATGCTGAATCCGAATAATGACAAATGACACACTAGTGTACATGCACACCATGGACAAGTACTGTACATGTATTGTTTTCTAACATATTTACCCTTGGGACTTTACGCAAGTGAAATACATGTACTGGCACTTACGATTCTCAAGAGTCTACATAAAATATATTTAATACAAGTGTATAATATCCCCATGACTGTGCATGTGCTTACTTGATTCTCATTAAGTGGCAGAGAAGTGATCAATGTACAAATTTATTACTACTAAAAGTAATGCTGAAGGCAGTGGTTATTGGTAAGATAACTACAATCATGTACAGCCACAGTATATATATGCAGTGTATGTATGAGTTATTAGCGTGATGTGTTACAGTCCTCTCGGCAATTGTTATAGATCTATACCAAGGGAGGATCACTGCCAGTGGCATTTACATCTGACTTTTCTTGTTAGTTGTTGTTTTTCTCCTTGTTTCTTTAGTTCTTTCCTAGCTCTCAAAAGGCCTCCCTTTTTGGACTGCCTTTAGCTCGGTCTCCCTTTCTTTCATCGGGCTCTTTTCCTGTAGGCTGGCGCCATAGACAAGACTTAGAGAAAGAGACAGAGTTCCCTACCATGGAAGGGGGGGGGGGCGGGTTTAATAAACTGCAATTTTGATTTCTGCCCCATGACAGGGACGGTAATAGTGTTAGTTCTTTTCCATTTAATTGTTGTCGCCCCTGCTGGTGGCAAGGGCGAGAAGTTTTTCTAGTTGTGTCCCTGCTCTGGCTATTTTTTATGTGGACAATAAATTGTCTCTCGGCAATTTCTGGGAGCTTGGAGTTGGGGCAAATCTGAAAATTTCCTAGAGTAGGTCTTATGTGATCTAAATGGTTCGAAAAAAGTCATACATGTGATGTACATGTAATATTGTCAAGTCAAAGTACACATAAGGTTGTCGGAGTGTCGAAGAATCTGGAGGATATTTCCTCCACGAAGCAAGATGAGATGTCGAAAAATCTGAGGCAATGAAAACCTAGAATGACTCCGGTAAGAGATGGAAAGTTATTTCCCTGTAAGCGCAAGTTGGTCAACGAGTTGCCTTCACTGATATTGAGTTTCGTTATTTTGTAACGCAGTCCAGCATAATTCATTTCCATAGAGATCAGATTTGACAAGCACGCTTGTTCAATCCGACTTGTGCAGTTCGCTTGTGCTTGTAGGGTTCCCGTTACAGTGAATCAAACATGAAAAGGAAAAACAACACAAGCTTTCAGCCATGCAAGGACCTCAATCAGGCAAAATTAAACTAGCGCAATTGAAACTTTTTTTTTTTTTTAAATAATTAAAAGCCCTTTCTGAAAAACAATCAGATCTACGCTACTTAGTTTGTCGTGAGTTCCTCTACTAAGAAAGAGGCCTGTCGTTCTCGGCGCTGCATTCCTAAGCTTACTCATCGTACTAGTCAATTAATTCCTGCTTTTTTTTTTTTTTTTGGAAATCCCTCACGATGTCGTATCATGAGAATAAAAAATCTTAACACAAGAAACTGCCAGAGGACAATATTATTATCTTCTTTTTCTCATGACCTACAGATTGTCCGGAAATTGTTATTGAACAAAAAATATCCTGTACACGTAATCATTGCATGCATGAAGTGCAAAGTTAAGTAGTTGTTGTCGTTTTTTGTTTGTTTGTTTGGGGGAACATAATAAAAAGCTCTCATTAAACAAAGAACAGCGTTTTTGGCATTCCGTACATTTACAAGTCAGGTATACATCAAACTATACATTTGTCAGGCACTCCGAAGTTTATCTGTTTCCATCAAGTTTTACTCCACTTCCATTAAGGGACTATCTTAATGCTGGCTTTCAAAACATCAATGAAAGTTTACGCCTTGATGTCATTAGCTAATTTGTCCCACCAAACACTCATACTACCAGATTCATTCAATGAGGTCGTATCGAACTCTAGATAGGTGTTGTTCATGACATTATACAGAAGATCTTTGCCCAGTTTACCCTTGAGGATTTTCTCCATCTACACAAAGATCAGAACAGATCGTCCAGAATGCAGCCCTTCCATTTTGGCCATCTCGATTTCATAACCGCACCAGTGGCTGTCCATCAGAGCATCTGTCAGAAGGACCACAGTTTTCTTGCTTGAACAAACGGCGTTGACGATGTTGGAGGTGATAAATTCACCAACCATGAAGTCACGCCTATGGAGGAAAATCTTCAGACCACGATTGCTCAGCTCTATATCCAAGATTCTCTCAGCAAAGATCCGATCCTCTTCTGCATAGCAAATAAAAGCGTCATATTCAAAGGCGTTTCCGATTTGAGTGGAGGAAGATTTCTTGTAGCGTAAATAGGCGGCATAATACATGTATCTAATGTTCCAGCGGAATCTATAAACAACGGCCCCAATAATTGCGCAAATCATAGCTACAGTGGCAGATCCCACAAGGAAGAAAATAACCGCTTTCGAGGAACATTTTCTCCTCAAGACAGTCAAAACTTCTTGGTAGTCATCTGTGATATATCGATGACCATAACCTTCAGTGGCACAGACATAATCTTTCAGTGGTTTTGAAAATATCCTTGTTGCAGTCATCCACTGGAGAAACTCTAGATTTTCACACTGGCATGAGATTGGGGCTTTTTTCATGCTGACTGAGATAGAAATGTTCTTCTTCAGCAAACTGTCCAGGTAAGCCCGAGTCTGGTGTGGCAGAGTGGGCACATATGTTTGACTCAAATCCATTAAATTAAGGGAAAGCATGCTGCTCAGATCCATATCAAAGTAGACCAGAGGGTTCTTTGCTAAAATGAGGAATCGCAAGTTGGACAAATTTTTGAAGACCCCTGGCGGCAGATCTCGTATATAATTAAATGACAAATTCAAAGATTTCAAATTGATCAACGCAGAAAATACGTTCTCGTTTTCAGGCGAAGACAGAAAATCCCCCAGTAAATTAGTGTCAAGTCGAAGTGTTTCAAGCGATGCCAGAGTGCTGAAAAACTTGGAAGATATTTTTTTCACGAAACAAGATGAGATGTCTAAGAATGTGAGGTAACGAAGGCCAAGAATGGGTCCATACAGGGCAGGAAAGTTATTTCCCTGTAAGCTCAAGTTAGTCAAAGAGTTGTCTTCACTGATATTCAGTTCCGTGATCGTGTAACCCAGTCCAGCATTACTCATTTCCACAGAAACCAGGTCTGGGGGAAGATTTAGTTGAAACTTGTGTCTCTCTCCTAAAAAGGTTGTACAGTTTCGGTTGGCAGGCCTCACAGGTCCTTCCACATACGGGTAGACATTGGGCAATCCAAAATGTTGATTATACCCGTTCAGATAAAGGTGTTTTAATTTGGTCATCTTTGACAACTGTCTCATATAAGCACCAACAGTAAACCGATTATTGCTTAGCTCTAAAACTGTGAGATTTGGTGGAAGTTTATCAATGACTTGCTCGTCCACAGCTTCAAAATTGTTCCCAGCGGCGTTCAAGGTGGTCAAATGCTGAGGAAAATATTTGAAGAGAGACACATCCAAGCACTGACCCACGGAATATTTGTTGATAGCTGCTCCGATATTTAGTTCTGTGAGATTTTCTAGATTGTTTAATCCATAGAAAATACTGTTCAAATTTCCGAGGCCAATGTTAATATTTCCATACATATTTAAACTCCGAAGATGTTTGAGAGTAAGAAATGTACCAGGTTCAATATCCTCTCCTTGTATTCTACAAAATGTGATGACTAAATGTTCAAGATGTTTTACATTTTCGAATGAATGCTTGTACAAACCTCCAAGTATGCAGTAGTCGCTGTCGATGGCTCCTTTCAGCGCCAGTGTGGTCAGTTTTGTAAGATTTTTAAAGCCATCTCCAAATGGTTTCGATCGATTCGTCATAGGCAAACCATCTATACGAAGAGACTGGAGATTCGTCAGACACGAAAGCGCTTTATCTGGGTACCTTAGACCAGGTTTAGTAACATTTCTGGTGTTAAAAGATAAATCGAGATCTGTTAACGATGTGAGAGGACAAAACACTTCATTTGGATACATTCTGGAATTCAGAATTAATTCATTATTGCTCATATTCAACTCTTTCAGCTGTGAGAGATTGTAGAATGCAGCAGTACTCAAATTGGAAATACTGTTGTATGATAAATTGAGATAAAGTAGCGCGGAGTACTTGGCGAATGTGTTGTCAGTTAAGTTGGTGAGAGAATTGTCCTGTAGATCTAAGACGAGTATATCGGGAGGAAGATCCTCGGGAACTTCGTGAAGATTAAGTCCCGTGCAATTTGCCGACTGTTCTTTCACTGTGCAGTTCTTGTCATGTTGTGTTCTCTGTTCAGAGTGATATCTCGGCGTAGCTGGTCCTGCAAAACCTGTATGATATTCATCAGGAGTCTTCCATGCGAAGAACAAATTGTCCTGGTATCCGTACATTTCATCTGGTTGAAACTCAGCTGTCCCGACACAGAAAACAATGGACGCCAGTACTTGTGTGATTATGACCAACATCAGAAAAAAAATCCACACAGGCTTCATTTGGGATGTCTGTAAATTAAAAAGTAGTACGAGATTTAATAATAAACCCTTTTCCCGCCTAAAAAGACTGAATTTTTATCTTCGAAATAGCAATATGTCATCCTATAAAGACATAAAAAGACTGCTGGTTGTTTTCAAAAGAACTTACATATTATTATGTATAGCAATTCGTTCAATCTGGCTCTCCACATACATAAATAGAATTCTTTGGCGAGAAGACCTTGCTAAGTGGATACTCCAAATTATATACAGATTTTCTTTTGGCATTCCGAAAAGTATGATAATTTATACCGCCACAGAAAATATATTTTTAGAACTGTTTCCTGGAATGGCTCTTTCGATTTCCTGGAAAGTGAAGATTTTGATGCATTTCTATATTCGTCGAAAATCGATTCAGTCACAAGTCAGGAAAGAACCAAATAGAAGAAGCAGAGGAACAGCGAAGTTTGGAGGCTCATGTTTTCCGAGCCACACTCAGTGAACCATTTATGAAAATACTTACAACTTAAGTAAAACTAACAACCGTTTACCCCTTAAAACACTGAACATTAAGAAAATTTTGGAAGGACCACCGTATGAGTAACAAAACTTTGATCTGGCATCTCTTTCATGTTCTGTGTGTTAATCGCCGAGCCAAGCATATACTACAAAATCGTGTCCTTGTATCCCTATTGTGTGGCTCAAATGGAACTCGTGATTTGTTTGGGGTTTTTTTCGCATTGTGGTATAGTCATTTAAATTTACATTCAACAATTTTATAATTACGGATCGATTGCGTTCTGTCATTAAGTATCCATTATTATGTACTGTTACAGCTCAATTGATTTCTGACATTCACATTGCCATTAACCTAAGCAAGGGGGGATATATCATGCTAAGCCCGGAACGGCGCAGACAACTGCCGGCAGACAAGACGTGCACACCATAATTTCCTTTTTTTTTTTCTTTCTTAGTAAATCCAGAGAGACCATATCAACCTATGTCCGGTCACACACAGTCAGTTTTTGCCATTATTTCTTGGGTGTACATTCTGTTGGCAGCAGCTGGCTGCGCCATTCGGGGCATAGTATGATACCGTCCTAGTATGTGGTACTTACCTAAAAATGGACAAATATACATGTACTCAGCAATAAATCGGACGAATTCTTTGAGTCGGCTATTGCGTGGTTTTCTCTCCCTTCAAATGAGGTTTGCAATGCGTAATCCACTCTGTCATATTATGACTTCTTACACTAATTTCTTTCGTGCTTGCGTGTTGGAAAACTGAAAGGCGGGATTATCCCGGGCGATAACCGAGATGTCATTCAGCAAACTATAGAGATACACTATTCAAACACGCTAAACGCAGACGTGGCGTTTCTTCAGATGAAATGGATTCTAAGATTGTATCAATGCGCCGAGATGCTGGGCGTGGTGTCGTCTCCTTAGGCCCCGGACTTCACCTTGCGACTACGACACCAGGATGTGGTACTGGTACCTTACTAAAAATACTAGTGCCGACACTGCAGCAGCTCTCTAGTTTTCCTTCTCTGTAGGCCTACCACTAACTAATTTATGTTTAGTGCGTGTAAACATCTTATTATAAAAAAAAAATAGTGGCGGGAGTAATTCATTGTGGTGATATTTCACCCCTTTTTTTGCTCGACTCTTCAGCCTAAATGACAGTTTCAAAAATTATAAAATTAATTTTCTCAAGTGTCAACTAATCCAGTCCAATCGCTTTTGTATCGACCGATTGTGTTGATTCAAGTTTCCGGTATTTTTAAATAAAAAGTAGTATAAATGTAAAACACAATGATCTTTGTTTTGGCTCCCTGTAGTAAGCCCATCGCACCGGAAAGGATGTATTAATATGCGTTCAATTCCGTGCGCACAGTTTCCCTACCAAGAAAGAGTGCATAGTAGCCAACTCTGGTGCGTACGAAATCCGAAACTGTAGAATATGGGAAGCTTTGTACACCCAAAAGAGAGAACGACCTCAGCTAGTTATTATTAAATAGAGAATTAGTTTTACGTTCCCTCGACACTGCGGTACCGGTACCATACAAATGCCCTGCACTAGACAGGAGATAGCCAGCTAATGTTTGACTCGTCCCCTTTGTCGGGGTCGGGGTCAGAGGCCCACACCAGTGTCGGAACCTTTCAGCAAAGTGCCCCAACGTATTTGAGTCGGTGTGGATGTCGACTTCAACGAGAAGTTATGGTGGCAGAGACTGGGGTCGCGACACTAAAAAAAAAAGTGCGGTGCCGCCCAGACTTAGTGCGCATGCAGAGGCCAAACACATAACTGGTTGAAACGTTTGTTTTTCCGAGCTGTAGCCCAATGAAATACTTGAGATCTATTTTTATAGCCGGCCTGAGTCATGAAATTTGACACTGTGAAAGGTGTTAACAATACACTGTTTTAATGACACATAACACCCACTTCTCTCTCTCTCTGACTCCCTCTCTCTTAAATACATGCACACAGACTTTCTCTCTGTCTTTCTTTCTCTCTCTTCCCCCCCCCCCCTCGCTCTTTCTCTCTGTCCATGGTAGAGGCAAAGAAGGAGGAGTGTCTTTCACTAAAGAATACTGGTAATACTGAAAGAGAATCAAAGGGGTCCCTTTTGCACAAAATAATAGCTAAAAGAACTTAGAAGATTCATAATATAAGATTCAACCAAAAATATTTACTAAGCAGTATGAAAAAGGACCTACATGTACATTTCCCACCTGGCCTGGTCCTATTACCAACTTTGCAAGAGCTTGGACCGCAGCAGTGATTTTTGGCCGACCTGCATTCGTTTCGATTTCATGACACATTCTTTCAGCTAATGATCTTGGTAATAATTATGGTGACGTTTTGTCTTAAGCGGTGTCAGATTACGGATGTGAATTTATAATTGAGGAGTCTTCCGTGTTTCTGTCTCCAATGGTAAAAACATCCTTGTTTGTTACATGTAATTATATTTTGTTCATGTTAGTAGCGGGCCTTCATTTTTGGGACCCTGAAGCTTGAACGGATATGGGGCCCCTCCGCAACCAGCAACAATAGGGCAACATTCAAAATTCATTCATTAAAAAAAGTTTCTTCAGCCCCCCCCCCCCCCTGGGATTAAGGACCCGGAAGCTTAAGCTTCATTAGTTTCCTAGTATAATCTGCCACTTCATGATCTTGTAGATATTTTTGTTTTTGGAGGGTCTCTACGCTGGGCATTTATACCTCACTGTTCTTATTTTGTTTTCCTTTTGTTGTTGTTTTTCGCCTTCGTTGCCAGCTTAGCCCTCAAAAGGGCTCCGTCCAATGCCGCCTTGTATATCTCCTGTTTGTCTGGACTTGTTTTGTTCTCCTGTTCTTCTGTAGCCCTGAGTCAGTGGCAAGGACAGAGTGAGCTTTTTTCTTAAAAAGGGTGGTGGAGTACGTTCAATGTACATGTAGTTGGTGGTTTTCAAATGGGCTTGGTAGCGACTATACTTATAATCTATCTATCTATCTTAGCATCTATCTGTCTATCTACATGTATAACATTGTACATGTATGTACGTATATATTACATGTACATGTAGTAATTAAAGGCTGAGTTGGTACTGTAATTTTTTAATTCAGTCAAACAACAATTGGAGGCCACGTCGATACCGGACCATGGGGAACTAGTGGGGGAATTAGCGGTTCTCATACAATTGGAGGCACAACTTATGGTGGCCATGTTGATACTGGGCCATGGGGAACCAGCGGCGGAATTAGCGGTTCACATACTTTTGGAGATAACACATACGGCGGACATCTCGACTACGGTCCTGCAGGAACAAGCGGGGGTATCAGTACTTCCCACACTATTGGAGGAACCACCTACGGGAGCCATTTAGACTATGCCAATGGACATACCAGTGGAGGTCTCAGCGCTTCTCACACTTGGAATCATGGGGACGGAAGTAGTACCTCACTAGGAGGGTATGTGGACCACAGCCATGGTGCTGGTACCAGTGGAGGAGTGACCCTTACGCATACATTTGGGTAAAATTGGTTCTCTGTCAGTTACGTGTAAACCATTTGTTTTCAGTCTAGATCACCAGGAGATGAATACTGAATACTTTATACAACTCCGTGTTCCTAAACACTACTGAATGACGGTAGGAATGCACTTATTGAGTACCTTAGATTTAATGACGGATTTCTTTTTCAATGAATTTGAGTGACTAAAAAAACTTTCGTTTATGAAAATTTTGAAAAACCTGCAAATTTTCGAGCACTGAGAGGTGACAAAAACATTTATTGCAATATAGTTGAGCTAATTTCACTGTATTATTGGAATTTTTAAAGATCTGCTATGACAATGTCACCAGACACCTGAAAACATCTGTGCACTGAAATAGCGAACTGTGTTGGATACATCACATTAGGAACATACATGTATTCTATTTTATTGTATTTCTACATCTTATTTCCTGGACATGTCAGGTGAGTGTGAATGGCTCCTCAAATGCAGTGTAGTTAGTCTAATGTGATGACATAAGGAAACAGATGGTCTCATGAATAAAAATACGTGAAAGTTAATGAAACCTGTGAGGAACAGTTCTGTTGTTTTCTTAAGTTCTGTATTCAGACCACCATTATTCTCATTCAGGCAAACAAACAATAAATCTATCACACACATCATACAGAGTGTGCACATCGCATCTGGGCAATAACGTGACATAATGTGTACAAAGAAAATACAACAACAACAGAACAGAGAACAAGGAAATCATGTGTGTTTTTCAATTCATATTTTTTTACATTTGTTTTATTTTCCTCAATTAGATCAGAAGTTGATCCAGTAAATTCTTATTGGTGGGCAATCAAACTGTACTGCATTTCAATATTTGCACTGGGCAGAAGAGTCTGACACATTAATATGCATGTACATGTATATAACATAACATACACACATATTCTTTACCAGGCAATTTATACATATTTCTGAAAAATGGGCTCGCATTATTTTTCCACCATGGCCTTCACACATACATGTACAACTTCTATGTATATGTATTTCTTTTCACATCTTATAGTTTCACTTACACTGTTAAGAGTAATGTGGTATCATCCTATCAGTGTTGCTAGCAAGTTGAATACAGCTAAGAGAGGTCGCTTTGTTTTACCAGTGCCAAGTTAGAATTCCAAAAGCATTGCTGAAAATGTGATAAAAACTGTCTTATCTTAAATGGTTTGTATACCATGTATAAAAGGTGCCAAATGTTTAAGTGCCCTCCCATACCATATCGTCACTGCTCTAAGCTAATGGCATAAGTCATTACACCTCTGAGATACTAAAAAAATCATTTTTTTCCCCAGTCATTAGGTGACTTATGCCATTATTATTCTACTGGATATTACATTTTCCTACTGGCACATTTCTTTTTCTATAATATTACTGATAGCCCTCATGCTCACTAATGCAATGGATTGTCAGCTGCCTTTTGGCATAGGTCTGACATGAGCCGTTACCATAGAGCAGTGACGATATGAAATGCTCACTTTGAAAGCGAACACACTCTGCCCTGCCCCTTCATAGCCTATATCATAACAACATTTTAAACTTGTAAAACATTATTGAGACAAGAGAAAACTACATATTCAAATTATGACATTGGATATTTCTGTTAACATGAATATGTGCAAATTTCATCTGCCTAAAAAACCAGAAATAAAAAAAGGAAAATCAAGAGACCTACATGTAATACAGATTCCGAACCATGATCTTTAAGTCAGAACAGTTATGTACGTAACAAAAGATAAATATACAATACACATGAATTTCCCATCAATGAACAAACTTTTGATCAATGCCATTGGATGAATCCTAATTGATAACCAAAACTTGTTTAAAACAGGTGACATGTACAAATGCACTTGGTACAAGTACAGGGATATGAATCACTGACAAATAAATTCCTTGAACGCTTGAAGAAACATGTCACCACCAACCACAACACATGGGGACTTGTGGTCTAGAAGCAAAGTGCTTGCCTCTCATGCTGAAGGTACCGGGTTCGAATCCCGGTCCGTGCAGGCATGCTGGAATTTTAGAATTTTTCTCATATTTTCCTGTCCCTGATCCTATGGCAGATAGGATCAAGCACTAGTCTTCTCGGACAAGGACAAAAAATTCGGAGTGCACACTGCACGTTAGAGATACATTGGCAGTTGGAAATTGAGAAGAGCAGCTGCCTGGGCAAAATTGAATGAAATTTATCCCCCCCCCCCAGCACTGCAATGTGGTGACGACATGGGAGCAGATGTAACTAAGCTGCAATGACACTAAGGTAAATTTCCCATATCGGATTGAAGACGTATACACCCCCCTTCCCTCTAAAAAAAAATATATATATATTACATGTATGGGCCCATATATTTTCCAACTAAGGAAAAACTAAATTCAAACGTCTAGTAACTAGGAAATTTCCTGAGGATTCCCATTCCTGCAAACCAAAACACTCCCAATAAAGATCTGACTGGGCCACTGAAGCAAAGATATACAGTGCATTATACTGCCGTAGAAAGGCAGAGCAACATTATGTGCTCGTTTCATAATTTTGAGAAAATTTGAGAGTCTACATATAAATGCTTTTATCTATGAGTTTGCCACAGTAGAAACTACATATACTATTTCAGTAGCAGATACATCCATCTGCCTTTGACATTAAAAGAATTGCATTGGAGACAAGTTCATAAAAACGCTCAAGTAGAAAAAGGTCATGCTGTCAGTGTCGTCGCCCTGACTTTGCACAGCAGTATTATACAGGTATCTGAAAAATTACTACAGACCAGATTTGCTCTTGTCATGTTTGGGAATTTGACATTAAAAAGCAAGATTCGCAACGGATCCACACATGCAATCATGCATCTGTGATCTTTATAATGCAGACACAACTGTCTTCCTTTCAAAATAAAAAAAAATCCTTCACAACATTCAATGCACACTCATCTACATGTATAATGCAACCCAATTCAGTCACATCTGACCAATTCTGCACACATTTTGAACGCAATTTTTTTCCCACCATCAGAGAGAAAGGTCTGAATTTGTACTGTTTGCCAATATACACCTTAACAAACTACAGTGTAAATAACTTTCACCCCACGCTTGTACAACACAGATGAACATTAAAACATTTGGCTGTGAACTTTTTCATTTCACACATTCCAGAGTTAAGTTATATCAGCATTGTACATGAAACAACTTTGCAGAGACTACTTTTTCATCTTTGACAAAAGGTAGGAAGGCAATTATTGTAGGACCAACAGTGGTGGCAGTGCTAACATCAGTATCAAATCAAATGCTAAAATGAATATAATTAAAAGGCCGTAACCATCATCCAATGGATCCAAAGATACAAAAAATTTTTAAAAAACAAAAAAACAATAAAGAGATTAGAGCTGTGTAGCTGAAATCATACTGTATTACATTTTTTTGCCAACTGCTATCAAAATAAAATATTTTGAAATAAAACCACATTCTACATGTATTTATCTGTCACATTAAGCTGGAAAAGGGAAGCAACCATGAAAAATTGCGGCTGAAGCAGTTTCCTTTGATATAATATACAGATAACGTCCCTTTAAAGAGATAATTTTTCTTTCAAAATTTACTCATTTATAATAAAAAATGTACTCAAAATCTTAGCCTTTACCAAAGCTAACACAAACTTCACAGCAAAGGCCTGTTCCGCAAGTCTCTCATGCACCATTGTACATCATTGTTATAAAATCACTTTCTACTTTCACTGAATAAATGAAATCCACCTTTCGCAACAACAACTGTCACTTACTGCCACAACCAGAGAAATCTAAAACTAAGCCCCATAGTGAAGAGAAATGAATGAAAGATATGAGAGAGAAAATAAAAAAATCCATCAAAAATCCACTTGAAAAGTCTGGAATAGAAACAAGTCTGGCATAAAGACCTTGGGCTGTCTCACAATTGTGACATTTGTGTGGATGATACAGCACGGGGAGAAAAAATACATGTATACAGTATGTATGCAATGTCACCTTACTCCCAGCTTGTCATTTTAAATCAGCATAAGTGGAAATGATGTATACATGTATTATATCTTAGGTCACCTAACTCACTTCAAAGTCAAATATGCAGCATCATGGCATACGTACAGTGTAACATGTAGAAACAGAGGTGGGACGACAGAATATCCATACCTTCACTTGATCATACATACACTGCTAGAACACTGAAGAAAACTAAAATCATGCCATTCATGATTCTATCTGCACACTGTTGGAACATCCTTAGAGCGCTGTGCATATATCTTACAATTTATTTAAAGACCGAAGGTCAGACAACTTATGAACCCAACATTTAAGTTTTCATGAAAATAAAGGGTCACTTTGACTTACCTTTATGGTCATACAATGTTCCTACCATTTTAGATGTCCCCTTATAAATTACAATCCCCTTTCATGGGATACTGCCTGTGTATATTGCAAACCAGTTAGCTATAAAATTTTCAATATTTCTCAGGCTAGAGCCAATGGGTTTGCATTTTACACCAACAATATCATGTTGTTGTTTTCTCTAAATACACACATAATAAATAATCCAACACTGGAAAAAAAATATCTGTTCTTTACATCAGCAAGACAAAAAAATGCAATGTACAAAAGGTAATCTACAGGGACAAAGGTTTCAATGTCAAGATGAAGAATCATTCGAAGATTTTCTTGATTGTTCTTCTTGAGTTTTATGATGGTTCATGATTTCCATATCTATTCTTTCCTTTGCACGAACAACCTGAAGACAGAACATTCATGCACATTATGTACTTGATCACACCCAAGCAGCAGTGAAATATTCGAGCTGATAAAGTTCTTGCGCACGCTAATCTTAAAAGTAAATGCACTACTATCTTTGGGTTTACCAACTACAGCTTGGTCCTAAATATTGTTATTAATGCATGCACACATTTAAAACTTACTATGAAATACCAAATACATGTATGTATATATGAAACTCTCTAGCTATCCAATTTAATTGGTGGAGCACATTACTACATGCAAAATATTTGGCAATATGAGCCTTTTAAAGCTTTACTCTATCACAGAGCTTTGAATAGCAACTCTCTCACATTTTTTCTTTTTTCAACAGTTGTCTCTTTTCAGATGCTAGAACCCCTCATGTAATTTTCAATTCTATTTAATGGATAGTATTTTATACTACCAACTAAAAGGGATAAACTTGAAATTGTCAATATCTGACAAAGTGTAGTCCACTATGAGACATGTAAGTGCGTAAAGATATGAGATATGCAAAGATACAATGAGTGACATGTAATATTTTGAAAATATCCTGGCAGAGCTGCATGCAGTAAAACTTTAAACATCAGCGTAAATCGTGGTAAAAATTGAAACATATATTTCCAGAATTTCTTTTTCTGGAAAAATTTAGCACCATTGGTTTACTGCCTACTGGATATACAATACATAAATTGTTCTCAAAGCAGCTTTTGCAGAACAAGTAACCTGACAGTCATATTATGTTTTTGGCTCTGCTTCTATTGAATACATGAAAATGTATGAGTCAACCTGAACCCATGCATGGTGTTTTTCTAATTTCAGCCATGTCAATGCACTGTTTGATCTGCATTCTGTGAAATATATTTACAGCAAGAGATAACCCTCTGTATGACCACAAGGCTGGGTATTGTATGCACATTTGTTATGCAGTGACCCTGGTGGTGCTTTGCACAAAACAATCAAAAATTTGATCCAGGAATGGAAAAAAAATATCTAGTGTTAGGAAACAAAGCAGCAAGGCACACAAACAAGTATCCCCAGTAATAGTAAAGGTCCAAATATACTTTCCAGTAAAAGTGTAAATGCTTCCTTTCTGTACTTGTAAAGGGACTATGTCAAGGAACAAAATACCTATTATAGCACCGAATAAACAGATACCATTTTAAAATTTATTTACTCATTAGGTTTGCCCAAGGAACTGCAGACATGCACCCACCTTTGACTGCAGATACAATGATCCTCCTTTTGATTTATCATTCACTTCGAAAAGATGATCATAGTTTTTGCTGATTGCCTCAAAATCATTGATATCTGACACATGCAGCACCTGTTTGGCCTCCTGAAATTTTTATAAAACAGAATATATGTGAGTGTGCATGAGAAAACCCACAATATGTCGACAGAGCTGATTTTGAGAAAAACGGCTTTGAAGTGAAAATATGGGTCCAACACAAACTTCCAACTTGGCTGTTGTTTAGGGGACCGTGGCATGTTACAGGGTAAACTGTAGATGAGCAGTGAACACACTACTCAGTATGATCTCTATAACGGCTTAGTTATTAGACTACGGTCTCCTAACAGCAATCACTCCAATATTAATGGGTCAATTAACTATTGCCACTTTTAGGATTAAATGCCGTTTTCTCAAAATCTTGTTTTAGGGGGTCACTGACTTCAATTTATCAGAAATGTCTTGTCTTTTATTATGTGTACAGAACTCAAAATGTCATGTTTGCGACTTATTGTGGGTTTTCTCATGCACACTCACATATTCATAAGTACAACATACAGTTTCCTGTACTAACCACAACTATTACTTTTTATTAATAATCCTAGGTGGCTGCTGTAACATGAGAATGCTAAAATTTCACGTCTTCTTTATAAAATAAACCGAACAGACAAAATGCAAAGTGAAAATAAACTTAAAATTCTAACAAATGTTAAGATAAGTTCCAAAGGTTTCAATTTGTTGTTTTACTATTGTCAGTGTCCAAGGTATATCAATGTACCAATTCATGTTCCTCTCTTTCAGGGACAGTGTGAAATTATCATTTGATTTCTAAATTTTTTTAAATATTTCCTTGTGGAAGAACCAAAGTGTTTGTTCAATATGGCAGGTATGATATTTCAAACAGACAGACGTATGGAAATTACCTCAATCATTTCCTTACCAATAGTTTGTTAACATTAATATAATAATAATAATGGAGATAAATAGGCAGATCAATTAAAAAAAATTTTTTTTTCAGAAAGTTTCACACATCAAAAGATGTCTCCAGAGTAAAACCTACCCAAAATTAGCTAGCACTATGCTCAATAAACCATATGCATGGCCTACCTGTAATGTCATTCCTGACACTGTGTCTGCCGCAGCTTTTCTGGCTCCATGTCGACCCCCTCCAGCATTTTTGGCTGCCTGCTGGCTTGCAGCGTACTCCTGCTTGACTGCCCTTGCAAAAGCACGCCCCACAACTTGTGCACCTGCCACAAATATCTGTGCCAAGTATTTAGCCTGCAAGAGAAGAAAGGATTCATAAATAATATTAATAATGCAGCTGGAATACTCCGAAGTCAAATCCCTGTGAACAAAATGGGTATTAAAAAGTGTAAATTTCTAATTTTTTTGCCTTCGATAGGAAAACTTTGGTACAACACACAAAGTTAGCCTATAAATGGTGTTGTGCTCCTATTATATAGATTTCCTTGACAGGGATTGAATCACCAAACAAATCTTTCACATCTTACATTATCCCATTCAGTAAACAAAAAATTAACGTACAGCCTTACTAGCAGTGAGAGACAGTGTCCTACTTACCAAAACTGCAGGAAAAAAAGTTGATGAATGTCTGGTGTGCAAAAATTTTGGCCATCATTTGAAATACCAATACAGACTTATTTCTGCAGCACTCACTTTTCTAAAAGCTCAGTAGAATCTGAATACTGAATACTAAAGTCAAAACAACCGTTATCATCTTCTTGTAAGCTGTAGGCCCAACTGTTAAGTGTTATTCCCTTGAGCACAAAATGGCAATAAAATGAAAGCACAAGTATCTAACTTATGAACTGGGTATGAATCTGCAGTGCCATTAAATGCATACAAAAAGCATGTTTGTGAGGCATGGTGTGTGGGTCCATCATAGTGAGCTCAGTTATACCAATTTTAAAGTGTACATTGCTCCAATTCCAATTTAATAGTAATGGGGCACAGAGTGTGCAAATTAACCAATACGAGAGCTGATTTCAACACCTAAATCTGGAAGGTGGATTTAGTCTTAAATGATAATTATAAATTATAAGTGATCGAGAATATACAGGAGGACTTCCGAATGTGTCTCATGGCTAGATTTTCTTACAATAATGAAAGATTCCAAATTGCTCCCCAGTCTCGGCTGTGCACGATTGAGGGGGTCTTTTGACCTCAATTAGAATGTTCTGTATTGCTCATGCATGGTTCGGCAATTAATGCTGAGTACCTTATAAAATGCAACCTAGCATGAGACTCAGAAGCCTAAAGTTCCAGAAACCCGTTCAGCTGTATGCAGGCAGCCAGTGTGGCACATTTAAACATGGCAGGCAGTCCACTGAACAAACTGCCTTGCACCTGGCTAGTCTGACTGAAGGAACATTTGGATAAAATTGTGCAAATTACTGAGGAATGCACTAAATTTCACACAATCACTGCAAATGTTGCTGTGAACAAATGTTGATATGGACTGGCAAATTTACTTAAAATAATAATATGATTTTGAAGACCTTCAATATTTCCCGATTAAACCTGTATTTAAATTAGGGGACATAACGGTGGAAACAGGGTTGCAGCCCTTACCCTGTGTTAACGATTTTTTGATTCACACAACTACAAAAATGTAAAAATTAAATGTAAACTTTGGCATTCTGGAGAAGATTGGTAGCTCTCTAAAGATTTTGAAGAACGGGGACAAGGTGATCTGGAGGCAAGGTGCTCGCCTCTCATGCGAAGGGTCCCGGGTTCAAAACCCGGGCAGTGCAGGCATGTTGGAAATTGGATTTTTCTCATATTTTCAAGTCCCTGATCCTATTGGGGGGTAGGATCGAGTACCAACTAGTAGCCTTCTCAGATAAGGACGAAAAAATTCGGAGGGCCCGTGTGCACGTTAAAGATACCTTGGCAGTTGGAAGTTGTAAAGAGCAGGCCGAAAGGCCGCTGCCAGGGCAAAATTTAAAATTGAAATTAATAGATTAAAATTTATCCATATCATCCCCCTCCCCCCACCCCACCACCAGCAACAACAAAATTTATTATTCATTATTAAATATATATATTGTTATTAATAAATATTCAAATATTATTTGAGTTGTGTGTTGTGAACTGTTGTGAGTTGTGAACTGCGCCTAACAGGCTACGTTACAATTTGCCCTGAGATAGAGAGAGAGAGAGTGAGCGAGACAGGGAGAGAGAAAGAAGCAGTGCAGTGTGTTGAGCGCTTCGCAGGCGCTCCATTCTGCTATGTGGTTGACATGTTGTTTCTGTAAAGCGCATAGAGCATTTTAAATGGATATGCGCTATATAAATGCATTATTATTATTAATGTTAATAGCAAATTTAAAAGCATTGTTTTGAATCCTAAGGGGGCAGCCATATTGGAAAAACTGAGACTGGCACCTTGCTGGGCTGCCTCAATCAGCCAGCAGGCAGTACGCCAGGCAGGCAGTTCACACTGAACGCTGCACCTGCCAGAAAACTGCAGGAGCCAATGGAACTAAAAACACCTCTGAATTACCCTCTAATAGAGAAAAAATATATAAAGGGCATATCAGTAAGAGGTACTTCTCCACTGAGGTCCTTACGGGATGGCTTGACCGTGGTTCTCTACGGTACTGTGAGATGCTTTCTAAGAATTCCTCAACTTCAACAGATCAAGCCCAACACACATACACATACAGAAAAACAAATAAAAATGCCAACATACAATCATATTGTCAATTAGATCTATAAATTCTTCCCCAAAGTATAGAAGAATCTAAATCTAGATAGATCTACTTACAGCTGGGAGTGACATGTCATGTACTGTTGTAGCAAGACCCAAGTTTTAATTTCTAGTCTGGATTCTAGGCTATAGATCTAGATCTAGCTACAGATGTAATGCACAGTAGCTGCTGGCACAGCTGAATAATCTTCTTCTTTAAAAATCTGCTGACTGTTACTGTTAGATCTAGGATCTAGAATAAATAAACAGATCTAGAGATGTAGATCTAGATCTAGTCTAGATCTATCAAATGTTCTTTTTGTTGGCTTCAATTTCTTCGAACTTGGAAGTCTACACTAGACGTCCACGAGCAATAAAAATAACTGATTTAAAACGATCTTCTTGTTGAGCTCGTTAAGTCCAGAGAAGTAGTAGATATGTTCAGGGGTATTACTGCTAAGCATCCACACTGTCTACATAAGACATGTCTTCGCTAAGGTGAAACCTGTGGGGAAAAACTGATGAAATCATCTTACCATGATGTAACGTGGGCAGCACTTTTCTAGTTTCGGTTCTTCAATGACAACCAAACCGGCGATGCCAGGTAATTTGGACTGGGGTCAGATCAAACATAATTTCTGAAGTTGAAAAATACCACACCACAACAGTGTCTATTGAAATGAATCTCTTGACAAGCAAATTGAGGTTTTAACCATTCAAAGAGTATCCGTTTTCTGGGATCAGTTACTGCAGTGAATATGAATAATGCTGTTTGAACTAAATCCCATTTAAATGACAAGGGCAAGGGCGATCAAACTATGGTATTTGCTAAGTATTTTAGCACAAGCAGTATGAAATAGCTTACTGCTCCAAAAGTATTATCAAGCAATTTCGCTTTTAACAAAAGGCATAGGCCTAGATATTTAACTAAACGCCAAGAGGAAATAATATTTCTGTGCAAAGTATACTAATCAAATCCATAACCCAATAAGAGACGAACTACACCAATGTGAAAACAATTCTTCAAAACGCCCGTCTCATAATTTCTATTTATAATTATTAATTTTTAATATTGTCACAATAATTTAATTGATAGCAGATCGTCTTTGAAACTATAATTTAGTTACACCGTGTTCTAGTTTGATAGCCTACATAGAGTGATCCTCAAATCAATAATTGTCAATTAATGGCATCAAATAAAAATCAATAAATACTAAATATACTGTGGAGGTCCATGTCATATGTTCAGAAATGATCTGAAGTATTAACATTAATTAAGCCACTCCTCCCATTTTGAGAAGGAAAACAGCAAATCTTCCAAAAAACAAACAGTTTTGTATCGTTCCTAAATCAATGTGAGCTTTATCGTGTCGACATGCTTTCTCCAAACTCAAACTCAAACTCTCTTCTTGTACTTCGACTCCTCACCACGTGGTGATTTCACATGTTTCTTATGAGGTACATTAATTGACTCTCATAATGGATGATCTCAGGGGCAGAAAGAAAGGGAGACCAACAAACAAAAGAAACGAAAACGGCAGAAAGGAAAAAGAAAGAATGAAAGAGAGAGAGAGAGAGAGAGAGAGAAAGAAAGAAAGAAAGTTAAAACCACTCCGCAGTCAAAATCAAAGAAGATTCTGAACACATTGAAATATTTACCTAAATCTAGACTCTTATACACAGAGCACAGAGAGTTGCTATAATGATGTATGAAAATGCATTATTTTATACTTGCATCACACTGTTTCATCACACTATGAGATTTGGACTGTGGAGTTACGGGGCCTCACGCACTGGCGAGATTTAAAAAAAAAAAAAGAAAGAAAAAAAATTCTCTACTTTCGGGCACGTCCAAACTGTCTTGAGTCAGCTGGCAGAAAGAGATACCTTGCGCACTGAGGCAAATCTGTTCTGATATTGTTCAGACTAAGAACTGGTCACAATAGGCTCCACCGCCATAATTATGTTCACCAAGTTTAAAATAGGAAGATCTGCCATATGTGAGTGCAGCCAGTCTCCTCAAAGCACAGAGCATATATTGCAGAGTTGCACACTCTTCTCAGCAACACGAGAAACATATTGGCTCAAACCCACCGACCTGAATGTCAGACCCTATGGTGCTCTGCCAGAACTGCAGAAAACCGTAGATTTTCTTAAAAGAACAAATCTGTAGATTTAGACTGGTGAACGAAAGAAAAAGAAGAAGAAGAAGTCTCGGTTCTAGTGTGAGATCTGAACTATGGAATTAAACGCACTGGAGAGATTTTTTAAAAAAAAAGGGTCTGTCTCACTAGTTTAGGCATGTCCAAACAGTCTTGAGCTGCAGGCAGAAAGAGAGACCTGGCGCTCTGTGACTCAGTACGCCACCAGCCTCATGCATCAGTACATTAATGTAAATCAGTTTCCTCTGCCAAATTGCCTCTAATAAACTGACGCCATGCTTTCGTACTTGGCGATTTTGGCTAGCTGTCTAGCAGGCAGCATTTCACATCTGAATTGTTTCATCAGGCCTCCGCTAGAAGTCTTCCCCCAGACTAGGCCAGACCATTTCCAATTCTGCCATCAGTAAATAAGACAACAAAAAAGTTAGCCCATGCAGCAGTCCAGTGGTAAGCGCTCTTTAACCTGGTGTGAGACGTTCCAATTTGAGATACTCTTTGGGTTTGGGTTTAGTCTGATTCTGCACAATGTTTTTACGACACTCACTCATTGGCAGTCTATTCCGGGAGCAAGATTTATTTTTTGTTTTTTATGCTAAAGAAATGATGTAATTCTCATCATCTCGAGAAAATGATATATAAAAAAAAAATACCCCCATAAAGATTATGAACGAATTTCTCTTTGAAGGTTTATGTGAAATGTGTTTTTCGAACTGTAAGTCAGTCAACACCCTCTTTTTCATAAGAAACAAATTTACACACACACACACACACACACACACACACTCACACATATACATACATACATACAAAGATACATGAAGGTTATGTCCCATCATGATAAACAGAATATTGGGTAAACGCTGCCATCTTTGTGATAGCGTTTTATTTTCTTGGGTATAATCCGTGGTAATTTACAAAATTGGAATCAAACCCTGTCCTACTAGCTGTTGCACCTTCTTGATTATTATACCAAGATTTTAAACCACATGGGAGAGAGGGATAAGCTTTGTCGTTTTGATTATGTTATTTCCCATGGATATGCACATGGCTAGCCGAAGGACGGATTATTGAAAGCGAGAGAACGATAATTATTTTCCATCTAGAAAGTACAGCAAAAAAGGCAAATGTTATAAAATGTCAAAAACAAATTTCAAACGTCGTTTCACTGCCACATCGTTATACTCTCGTAGCAAATTAACTACGTCCAGATCAGAAGAAACTCTGAGAAACGCTCTGAAATGTTGCTCTCTGTGTACGGTCAGATATTGCCGTGTGTGAATGTTAGGCTGTAAGATGTAACGCTTTGGAACGGAGCTTGAATTTTAATTTGAGTTTGGCTTTTACGGTGGGTCGACACGAAAATGGCCACAATTTGTACCTTTCGTTTTTGTTTTTTTTAAGTGCTTTAATTATCTTTGTGTAATGGGGTGAACCATTACAGGGCTGAGAACATAGCTCATTGTGGTGAAAGGGAGATAGACCCGTTGTTTTGATCAGCTGGACCACTAGACGTGGTCAAGGGGAAGTAACCACACAGAAACCATAGATAATCTCCCCTTATTGTTTATCACGCACTGAGATGAGTCATGCAAGTGTTGAGTAACACTGCCAACTGATGTACTCAATGCGCCAATTTTAAACCATGATCTTAGCGTGGTCTGTATTGTCCAGGATTGGTCAATTTAAGTGACCATCCCTGGTGCCAGAGGTAGAACCTTGTTATGTATCACTACATTGTAAGTTTTGTTTAGTTTTTATCTCGTTAAGTAATATTTCCTTAAGATAGTGTATTTGGAACATACACGAGCAAGATGGTGGTCTTTAAAAATGTTTTTATTTGTTTTAATGTTTTATTAGAATTTGCACTTAGTGAACTGTAAGGAGTGAATGGGTTGCGCGTGTTTGGGTGACGCTTAGATGATAGCGTGGGTCAGTCAGTTCCACCCAAGTCTTCAAGACAGCAGGACGTGTCATTGTGTCCAGACTAACATAAAAGTAAAAGAAGTTGTAAAATTTATATTTCAAGATTTGTGAAGTGCCAGCTCTGATGATGTAGTTCAAGTGTGAATTCATTTGGTTAATTCACCGCGCCTATCGGTTGGGTTTATTGTGGTTTATTGTGGTTTATTATATTGTCATGTGTTTATTGTATTGTGTTTATTATTTGATTTGTTATTTTCTTTTCCTTTTAATAAAATTGTTGTCCTCTCAAAACCTGATAGTTTTGTTTGTATGTTTGACTGTGTAGAGAGCCCCGCTCGTCTCGTCCTGTGTTACATTATTTGGTGTCAGATTAGATAGCTATAGATAGAGAGAGACCCGCTCGGTTTACCCGTCCCGTAACCAGTGTTACATTTGCTACTGACAGCTTCGTCAATTTAAAGTTCACATATAGAATTAAATAGTTCTATGTGAAAATGGTTAAACATATATATTAGTAAAACTGTCAAAAATTGTTTTATATAGATCTGAAGAAAAATTTGTCCAAGACTCAGATACTAACCTTTTACAGAAAGGATAAGAAGTCCTGCGGGTTCTGGTCAGACAATAATTCTTTCATAAAAATAGCTCTTTTGGGTTGGGGGGGGGTGGGGGGGTGACAATGACAACGATAGCAATTACAGTAATTTACAACAAATACTTGCAAATTAGATCCCAATCCAAATTCAAAAAGGACAACCGGTACACATTTGCAGATTTACAAAACTTGAAATCTGGGTTAAAGAAAAGAAAAATCAGTAAGTGAAGATTTATTTTGACCATCAAAACTTTAGATTATTCTTCCGACAGTTCTCAGACAGTTGTGGTGGTGTTGTTTTTTTCTGCAGCTGGTGGTTGGTTAGGCGGTTGTGCCACACTTCCATACAGCAGGGAATTGCTGGGGTGGATACGCTTCGTACTGCTGAGGTGGCTACCCTGCGTGCAGTTGAGGTGGGTACTCTGAGTGCTGCTGGGATAAAATCTGTGGCGGAGGATGGATACGTAGACCCCGCGTTCTGCTGCATTACGGAAGATTCTGTAGGCTAGTAATTTGGGGCGTTTACAGCGCCACTGCTGGAGGCCTGATAGACAACCGCCATTGGAAGTTCGCCCGGCGTTATAATATAACTAGATCCGGCGGAGGTCACGCTGATGCGATTATCCGATGTCCTCCTATCCAAACCAGTATCCCCCCGAATCCAATAAGACCAGACGCAACAATACACAGGAGAAACGAGTACTCGAGACGAAGTCGTAAATATATACGTCCCAGCCGAGAGGATTCGAGCTGTACACATAGACAACAAACAGTATAGACCCAACAAAGCTGAGAACGTATGAAAAGAGTTTAATTGAAGTAAAAATTCAACTTGAAGCTGTAGTCCTTCATAAGATAAGATGCGGTAGATAACAATACCCTTTTTATCCCAGGAGGGACATTCACTTACACGTGCCGTTTGAGCACACATACATGATACACGCACCTTATGTTTTATTGCATAGATACATCATATATCACTAACTGACATAACACATGAAGTGACATGGCACGGAACCCCGTGGCACAGATCTAACTAGAATGCGTTGTTGAGGCGAACTGCAGATGGTAAAAAAACGATCTTCTGCATCTTATATCTTTTTGTTTTAATGTGTATTATTCTGTTACTCCTGGAAGATCTAGAAATTTGATGACACGGGGGATGGTGACTGTCATTGAAGATAGACATAAATATATTTATGCAAGCATTTGGGTACAGATGGTCAAAACTGAAAACTACCGTGTCTGTCATGTTGCCTGTTTTCGTGGACAACTGTGTTCTTAATTTTGTTCTTTTCACTTTCTTTGGCATTGCTTCCCCATATAATGAGAACGGAATGCATACAAAAATTACAAGATCAGTTTAATCTGTTTAATAGTGTTATTGTGAAAACTTCCGTAAAAGTAATGCAGTTTGTTTGTTTTTTGTTGTTTTTTTTTTTGCGAGAATATAAAAAAATAACATGTCTAGGCCTGTATTCATGTAACTTGATAACAAGATTGCTTACTGTGAACAGTTATGCCATTTGTAAAGTGTTATCGCCCACTGTTATGCCCCAAACTAAAAACAAAAATCTCAAATCAGTTTAGAACGGAGCTGCAAGACATAAACGATGGAAAAACATATTAAGAAACTAGTCCAACAAGTTGGCCAAGAAATTCTGACAAGTCCGATACACAAGTCTGACAAGTTTGCTGAAATATTCCGACAAGTCTGACGCGCAAGTCTGATAAGTTGGCCAAAAAATCCAAGCAATGTGATCACGAGTCTGACAAGTTGGTAAAAAAATTTTGACCAGTCCAACGCATTACTCCAACAAGTTCGCCAAAAAATTCTGACAAATCTGACGCACAAGTCCGACATTTTGGCCAAAAAATCCGACAAGTCTGACGCACAAAGTTCAACATGTTGGCCAAAAACTCAAGTCCAACAAGTTGGCCGAAAAATCTGACAAGCGTGACGCACGAGTCCAACAAGTTGGAAAAACAACCCGATAAGTCTGAACCATAAGTCCAACAAGTTGGCCGAAAAAGCTTGAGGAGTCTGACATACAAGTTCAACAAATTGGTTGAAAAATTCCAACAAGTCTGATGCAAAGGTGCGACAAGTTGAACACAAAATTTTGACATGTCTGACTCAGAAGTCTAACAAGTTGGCTGAAAAATTGTGACATTGTCTAATGCACAAGTCCGAGAAGTTAGCCAAAACATTTTGAGAACTCTGACGCACAAGTCCAATAAGTTGGCCAAAAAATCCAAGAAGTCTGATGCACTATTCCGACAAGTTGGCGAAAAAATCTGATAAATGCGATGCACGAGTCTGACAATTTGGTATAAAAAATTTTGACTATTCTGACGCACAAGTCCAACAAGTTCAGTCCAACAAGTTCACCGAAAAATTCTGACAAGTCCGACATACTAGTCTGAAAACGACTTTGATGCAAAGGTCCGACAACTTGGCCAAAAAATTTTGACAAGTCCGACAGGTTGGCCGAGAAAAATCTTTAGGAGTCAGACACACAAGTCTGACAAGTTTGCTGAAAAATTCCAACAAGTCTGATGTAAAGGTGCGACAAGTTGAACAAAAAATTTTGACACATCTTACGCAGAAGTCTAACAAGTTGGCTGAAAAATTGTGACGTTTTGTGATGCACGAGTCCGACAAGTTAGCCAAAAAATTCTGAGTCCTCTGACGCACAAGTCTGATAAGTTGGCCAAAAAAATCCAACAAGTCTGACGCACTAGTCCCACAAGTTGGCGAAAAATCCGACAAACGTGGCGCATGAGTCTGACAAGTTGGTAAAAAAAAATTGACAAGTCTGACGCACAAGTCCAACAAGTTTACCAAAAATTTCTGACAAGTCTGACACACTAGTCTGAAAAGTTGGCTGAAAAATTCCAATGACTTTGATGCAAAGATCTGACATATTGGCCAAAAAATGTTGACATGTCCGACAAGCCGGCTGAAAGATTCCAGCAAGTCCAAAACACAAATCCAACAAGTTGGTTGAAAAATTTGACGTCCGACGCACAAGCCCAACAAGTTGGCAGAAAAGCTCTGACAAGTCAGAAGAACAAGTCTGACAAGTTGGCTGAAAAATTCTGACACACAAATCCAACAAGTTAGCCGAAAATTATGAGAAATCCGACACACAAGTCCAACAATTGAACGAAAATTTCCTGCAAGTCTGATACAAAAGGCTCAACAAGTTGAAAAAAAAATTTTGACAAGTTGGACAAGTTGGCTGAAAAATTCAGACAAGTCCAACGCACGAATCCAAGGAGTTGGCCAAAAATTCTGACCAATTTTGACCAATCCTACAAGTTGACTAAAAAAATTCTGACAAATGTGATGCATAAGTGCGACAATTTGGCCAAAAAATTTTGACGTCAAACAAGTTGAGAGAAAAATTCCTACAAGACTGATGCATAACTCCAACAAGTTGGCCAAAAAATTTTGACCAGTCCCACACGCAAGTCTGATAAGTTGGCCAAAAAATTCTGACAAGTCTGATGCATAAGTCCAACAAGTTGGCCAAAAAATTCTGACTAATGTGTCGCTCAAGCCCGACAAATGACCCAATAATTCTGCCAAGTCTAAGGCACAAATCTGACAAGTTGGCAAAAAAAATCCAGTAAGTCCGATGTGGAAGTCCAACAAGTTGCCTGAAAAATTACGAAAAGTCTGACACAGATGTGAGACGAGTTGGCCAAAAAATTTGACAAGACTGATGCACAAGTCCGACAAGTTGGCCAAAAAATTTTGACCAGTCCAATGCACAAGTCCAACAAGTTGGACGAAAAATCCGACAAGTGTGACGCACAAGCCCAGCAAGTTGGAATAAAAATTCTGACAAGTCTGCCGCACAAGTCCAACAAGTTGGACAAACAATTCTGACAAATGTGAAGCACGAGTCTGCCAAGTTGGACAAAAAATCCTAAAGTCTGACGCACGAGTCCACCAAGTTGGTAAAAAAAAATTTAATCAAACCGACACACAAGTAAAATAAGATGGCCGAAAATATTGAGAAGTTTGAAGCAAAATTTCGAGATGTTGGCCAAAAAATTGGGACAAGTCTGATGCACAAATCCAACAAGTTGGCCGAAATATTTCACAGGTTCGCCTCCCAGTTTCAAGAAGTTGGCCGAAATATTCTGACAAGTCACAAGCACAAATGTGACGAGTTGTCCATTAAATTTTCACTAATCGGACAAGTTAGCTGAAAAATTCTGACGTCAGATGTACAAATGAAAGAATTTGGCCAAAAATTCTGACAAATCTGATGCACAAGTCTGACAAGTTGGCCAAAACATCTGACAAGTCTGACGCAGAAGCCCAAGAAGTTCATTGCAAAATTCTGAGAAATCTGATGCACAAGTCCAAAAGGTAGGCCAAAAAATCCGACAAGTCTGATGCACGAATCCGACAAATTGGTAAGAAAATTTTGACCAGTCTGGCACATGAAGTGCAGACAAGTTGGCCAAAATATTCTGATATTTGTACCACACAAGTGCGACAACTTGGCCATAAAATCCTACAAGTGTGAGGCACGTTTAAGGCGAGCTGGCTAAAAAATTTTGACAAATCCGACAAGTTGGCCGAAAAATGTGACAAGTTTGATGCACAAGGCCAACAAGTTGGACGAAAAATTTCAACAAGTCGGATCCACAAGTCCAGCAAGTTGGCAAAAAAAAATTCTGACAAATGTGTCGCTCAAGTCCGACAAGTTCGCCATAAAATCTTACAAGTCTGACGCACAAGTCCGACAAGCTGACAAAAAAAATCTGACAAATCTGACGAACAAGTTCGACAAGTTGGACAAAAAAAATCTAACAAGATTAAATGCACTGGTCTGACATATTGGCCAAACAGTCTGACAAGTCTGTCGCACGAGTCTGAAAAGTTTGTCAAAACATTTTGAAGAGTCGAACACAGAAGCCCAATAAGTTAACCCAAAAATTCTGACAAGTCTGACGCTCTGGTGTGACAAGTTGGCCAAAAAATCGGACAAGTCTGAAGCAGAATCCCAACAAGTTGGCCAATACATTCTGACAAATGTGATGCACAAGTCCGGCAAGTGGGACAAAAAATCCTACGAGTATGACGCAGAAGTCCGACAAGTTGGTAAAAATTTATGACCAGTCCGACACACAAGTTCAACCAGTTGGCTGAAAAATATTGAGACGTCCGACGCACAAGTTGGAGAGGTTGGCCGAAAAATTCCGACAAGTCTGAAGCTCAAATCCAACAAGTTGGCTGAAAAGTCTCACAAGTTCGACGCACAGTTTCAAGAAGTTGGCCGAAAAATTCTAACAAGTCCAACACATACAAGTCTGATGAGTTGTCTGAAAAATTCCAACAAGTCTGATTGCACAAGTCCAACAAGTTGGCAAAAAAGTTTTGACAAGTCCAACAAGTGGCCCAATAATTCCACTAAGTCTGAGGCACAAATCCAATAAGTTGGCCAAAAAATCCAATAAGTCCAATGTGGAAGTCCAAAAAGTTGGCCGAAAAATTACGTCAAGTCTGACGCACAAGTGAGACAAGTTGGCCCAAAAATCTGATAAGATTGATGCACGAGTCCGCCAAGTTGGTCAAAAAAATTTCGCAAAGTCTGAGGCACAAGTAAAACAAGTTTACTGAAAAATATTTAGAAGTCTGACGCAAAAATCCAACAAGTTGGACAAAAAAATCTGACAAGTTCGACCCACAGTTTCAAGAAGTTGGCCGAAAAATTCTGACAAGTCTGATGCACAAATCCAACAATTTGGCCCAAAACTCCAATAAGTCCGATGTGGAAGTCCAACAAGTTAGCCGCAAAATTATGACAAGTTTGACGGACAAGTTCGACTAGTTGGCCAAAGATTTCTGACAAGACTGATGCACAAGTCCAACAAGTTGGCCAAAAAATCCAATAAGTCTGAAACACAAGTTCAACAAGTTGGCCGAAAAATGTGACAAGTCCGACGCACAAGGCCAACAAGTTAGCCGAAAAACTTTGACAAGTCCGACACACAAGTCTGAAAGTTGGCCGAAATATTCTGACAAGACTGATGCACAAGTATAACAAGTTGGCCAAAAAAATTGTGTCAAATGTGACGCAGAAGTTCGACAAGTTGGATATAAAATCCTACAAGTCTGACACGAGTCTGACAAGATGGCCAAAACATTCTGACGAATGTGACGCACAAGTCCAACAAGTTGGACAAAAAATCTGTCTAGAATGATGCACAGGTCTGACAAGTTATTGACAAAATCCGACAAGTCTCTCAAACGAGTCCGACAAGTTGGTAAAAAAATGTTGACCAGTCTGACGCACAAGTCCAACAAGTTGTCCAAACAATTTTGAGAAAATTTTGAACGACGCACAGGTCTGACAAGTTATTCAAACAATCCGACAAGTTGGTACAAAAATTTTGACCAGCCTGACGCACAACTCCAACAAGTTGGCCAAAAAATTTTGAGAAGTCTGTTACACAAGTCCGAGATATTGCCCAAAAAATTCCAAAAAGTCTGACGCACAAGTACAACAAGTTGGCCAAAAAACCTGACAAGTGTGACGCAGAAGACCAACAAGTTGGCCGAAACATTCTGACAAGTCTGACGCACAAGTCCGATAAGTTGGCCAAAAAATTCTGACAAATATGACGTACAAGTCTGACAACTTGGCCATAAAATCCCACAACTCTGACACACGAGTCCGACAAGTTGGTAAAAAAATTTTGACCAGTCTGAAGCAGACGCAAAGATGGCCCAGGACAGACAGGGCTGGAGATCCTTTGTTGCTGCCCTAAGCACCAGTGGGTGCAACAGGAAATAGTAGTAGTAGTCTGAAGCAGAAGTCCAACCAGTTGGCCCAAAAATATTGAGAAGTCTGACGCACAAGTTCGAGATGTTGGCCGAAAAAATTCCGAAAAGTCTGAAGCACAAGTACAACAATTTCCCAAAAAAATTCTGACAAGTTGGAAAAAAAAAATCTGACAAGACTGACGCACAGGTCTGACAAGTTGGCCAAACAATCCAACAAGCCTGTCGCACAATTAAGAGAAGTTGGCCAAAAAATCCTACAAGTCTGGCGCATGAGTCCAAGAAGTTGTTCAAAAAAATTTTTTTCCAGTCTGACACACAAGTTCAACAAGTTGGCAAAAAATATGAAAAGTCTGATACACAAGTCCGAGATATAAGCTGAAAAATTCCAACAAATCTAACACACAAATCCAACAAATTGCCCAAAAAAATTTCGACAAGTCTGATGCACAAGTTGAACAATTTGGCCAAAAAATTTTGACATGTCTGACCAGTTGGTAGAAAACCTCCCGTTCAGATTCGACAATCTAACAAGTCCACCGCACAAGTCTGACAAATCCCATAAGTCGTCCGAATAAGTTCGAGAAGTCCGACAAGTACAACAAATCCAACAAGTCACCCGCACAAGTCCGACAAATCCTCTGTACAGGTTCGACAAGTCCACTGCACAAACCACACAGCTTTGACATGTCTGACATGACAGTTGCACAATTCGGACAAATCTGAGAAATCCGCCGCACGTCCAACAAAGTTTACTGAAAAGTCTGCCAAGTCCAACGTATCTGATAAGTTCACTGCCGTTCGTCAAGTCCGACAAATCAGCAGCACAAGTCCAACAGGTCTGCTGCATAAGTCTGACAAGCCAGGGGCACAAGTCTATCCCTGCGCAACTCTGACAAGTCTGCAGAACAAGTCAGATAAGTTCGCTGCAAAAGTCTGACAAATCCAAGAAATCTGCCGCACAGGTTGGACAAGTATGACTAGTCTATTAGACAAGCCGGAAAAGTTTGCCGCACAAATCCAAAAAGTGCACTGTGCAAGTCCAACAACACCAGGACACAAGTCTATTAAGTCCAACGTCTAAAAAATCCGACATTTTCAGCGATCCCGACAAGTTTGACACGTCCACTGCAGAGGTTCGACAAGTCTAAGAAAATTAAACAAATCAGCAGCACAAATCAAACAAGTCTGTGGCAGAAGTCCCACAAACCTGACAAGTCTGCCACACAAGTCCGAGAAGGCTGACAAGTCCACCGTACAAGCCTGATAAGTCCGAAAAATCTGTCACACAAGCCCAACAAGTCCGACAAGTTCGCCTCATAAGTCCAACAACACTGATAAAGTCAACAAGTCCGTTGCACAAGTCTGACAAGTTTTTCCCTTCTTTTGTAAAATTTTGTTTCCATGAGATAGGCGCTTTGGCCACAACATCGTCGATGAATATCATAATTTAGAAGCTAGGGGATTTTTAATAGTAAGGGTGGTGAGGTCATCTCTTTGGTAATTGATATGTCTATTTGGTATCGAATTTCGAATCCTAAATAGGAACTTTCTTATAATGTCAGACATGAAATTGTTATGAAATCATTTTAATGTTTTGTTAAACCTATTTTATTTTTATTCAAATTTGTAAACCAACGGAAGAAACCCCCTGATGCAAATGCAAGTGAAAAGTTTCACATGTTCGAGAAGTAGAAGAAAGTATTCAATCCGTTGTGACACTCATTTTAAGGTGAATAAAATAATGGTATCGATTCACACTTCTGCTTCCAATTTGCAGATAAAAGTTAAGAAGACGTCAAGGGCAAAGGAAGGTAACCGTGTGTGCAGTTTACACTTTTTGCAAGAAAGAATAATTATTGCCCTATTTCCAACAGAATGCTTATACCTTTGGCTCATGGTGTTAATCGAACGTATTTGAGTGAAAACCATGTATTTTAAGTAAGGTTTGTAAAGAAATGGATTTAATATGTGAGTTTATGCATAACAAGGTCAAACCCATAATGGCAGACAATGTATGGATTCTGTGTCATATAAGAAAAACCCAAATTTATTTATAGTACAGAACAGCCACTCGTGGGAAACCTGGGTGGTCACTGGCTCCTGCTTCCATGTAGCGTCGAGGTCGGCGGTCGACCAAGGTACTCGCACGGCTAGTCATGCCCAACTAGTCTGTAAAGCTTAGGGTCTGGCGAGTTTCCTCCCTTGAGGCGCTATTGAGGGACTGAGAGTTGGGGTGGAGTTTGGTTGGGGGTAGGCCGGACAAAACATACGGATTAGAACCTACTTCCTCAGGTCTTAAGGGGCAACTGGTACTTTAGTGTATTAGACTTAGGGTCGTCCATGTCATGGGAAAAGTGCTCTCGCAACCACATAGTCACACGGCACATCTGTGCTAGGTAGGGTAGTGTGTGCTGGAGTCCCCGTGCCACTTCTTTTTGTTTTTTTATTCCCTTATTTTAATTTCTATAAACAGAATTCAATGCACAACAATAACTGCTGAGCATTTGCAAAGTTCACGAGAGAGTGGGGTGAATTTTTTTTTATATCTCTGTTAGGAGATTTCTTATTGCTTTGGCAAAAAAATTTAATGTTGTGAAACGGAGGGTTTTGTTTATTGACTTGTGTCAAAAAACATTATTATTGTTGACCTCAGGATTGATGGTATCAAAGATGGCAGAAAGTGTAGATTCTGAGTTGTAGTGGAATAAGATCGAACTGTGCTCTTGATTTATATAAGAGTAGAATTACAACTTTCATCAGGGAGAGAACATAGAGAACTCTTCAAGGGCGAGAGAGCAACACTTCAAGACAAGCGCTTTGCGGCATCGTGAAATATTCCACTCAAACCCTTTTGACACACATGGAAAACGCACGTATCATAAGCTTGCCTCTTGGATTTCCGATGTGTAAATGCAATTTTTTTTTTTTTTACCTTTCTTTGTTTCTATTATTTGCCCCTCGTGTAATTGAAGCACTTGTCAAAATAACTTGTGCCTTAAATCTCTTTGGCATTGGAGCAGATTTGCTTTATGAGTTTACAGGGACTTCGAGCACAAGTGAGATAATGATACTTGAAATGTATAAGTTCAAGTCTGTCTCGTTACTTGAATCAGAGTGAGTCTGAGTCAAAACCTACGCAACACAGACGTGACTCTGAGCGGACATTTAAAACAACGCTAAGTGAATAGCGCTGTACATCACACGCTTACCTGCAGCAGTGATATTTTACTTTGTTTTTCTCTGGCATTTTGTTGATTTTAAAAGCACTTTATCATAGAATAATATCAAATCAGTTATACCGGTAGCATACTTTCAGGTCTGGTCGAAAATTTTCATTATTTTTCATTATAAATATCTTGCGTGTTACATACACAGTGGTAAGTCTTACATAATGTTTATGTACTACTGATTCCCATGCAAGACGCGAAAGAATGAAATGATCGAACTGTAATGATGTGATAATTTCAGACCTTTAAATGGTCCCTCCTCCCCTTCCCCTCCCCATAAAACAACATCAGTAACATTATTGTGTACTCTAATCTCACTAAATAAAAGCATAATAATAATAAACACCATCATCATCGTCATTACCACCATCAACAACAATAAACAATAAAACCAAGCCTTTCCATACAACGGGTAGGCTTTTCAGACGCTTGATTTTGTTTGATACATCCTACATATCAGTCAAACTATTCTGTTTCTAATGAAAATAGTCAAATACATGTAACCCATTCAATAATATTTTGGAACATTATAATTGAAGGGGTTAGAATTACAAGTTATTTTATCTATTTTTTTTAGATGACATGTAATTTCTGACCGCCTTAAATAAATGAGGGGGTTCGAATTACAAGGAATCTATCCAAGTGCCAATGGCACATAGACCCATTTTCTGATTCTAACTCCTTCAAATATTCAAAGCTATGTCATGGGCATTCGATCACTATTCTCATGGCCGTAGACTTGTTAAAAGATGGTCGGGAAGGGGGCGAGGATGAAGCCAAGCTTATGAAAAACGTAGATGGAGGTGGGGATGAAAGTGTAAAAGTTAATATTAAAAAAAAACAACACCAAAGACATTTGTAGCCTGGTTTTGGAGTCTCTGCTTCATGGATGGCCACAAACCAACATTGCATAAAATAATCCCATTTCAAAAAACACTTAAGCTTTAACTTTTCTTTTCATAGCGAAAGTAAACACATCTTTTTTTTTTTTTAAATTCATTTTGTCCCCTGAAATAACGAGGGCTTGACGGTGTGTTGTGAGCGATTTTCACTTTTCAAAACCACACGCATTCATTTTTACAACGAGTTCTGATTTCTGAATGTCGCCATTAATAATGAGGCTCATTTTAAAATATATTTTGATTACGTTCTAATGTTTGGAAATGCTTTCCTCAGATCATGACAAAATTATGAAGATAATGATTTGGATCCGGCGTTTGAAAACGTTTTTCTCATTTCGTGAAGAAATTGTGAAGAAATATTTCAGGTTGGATGTAAACGTTTTGTGATCAAAATAATATTGTGATTTCATTTCTTTGGATGTAAAGTTATACTAGATCTCGATCTAGATTCTAGATCTAAATCTAGATCTAGATCTAGCTGAGTGTGTCTGTTGTGTTTTGTGTTTTGGAAATTCGTTTTGTGGATTACTGAATTGTCACACTGTGGATTATTTGGAGGTGATGGACTACTAAAGGTAAGATTTGTTTCTTTAAACTTGTGGAAGGATTACCATTTGAATTACACAACTTTAGTCGGGCACATAATTATTTCATGTTCTAAATGCTAGTCGATGAGCAGCGCATTTACTATAAAAACATCCATCACGACTAACTCGCACCTGGGGGAGTGGGGAGCAGAGCCCCTCTGTGACCCCCTGCTCACAGTCGGTTTTAAAGTGGCGTCTTTGAAATATCTTTATTGTGTGACTCAAGGAACTCCTCCCAAAGTGTTTACATAGGCCCTGTCCACACACGTCCCCCAGGGTCCTGCTGGTGCTATTGTAGACATATTATCATCTTGTGATCCATTGCGTTATTATTATCGTCCACGATCGAAAATCCCCCTCCCCCCCACCCGATAATTACTACACCCAGGGTCACTGTCCAGCATTAATTTTGTGTGTGTGTGTTTGTTGGGGGGGGGGGCTTTATATTTCGGACTGATAGCCGACAGCACCCCCCCCCCTCCCTCGCTGGCTCCTCGATACTTATATCTATCTATTATTTGTCTGTCTTTCCGGCTGTCTGACTGTTTGTCTGTCTTACTGCCTGCCTACCTGCTTGCCTGTCTGCTTGCCTGCCTACCTATCCATTTAAGTATCTGTCTATATATCTGTCTATCTATCTATTCCGTAAGCCATAAAATACAGTCAGTATTTGATCACACCAGTTTACAAGTGATCTCTGTCCACTTTTCGGAAAACTTGAGTTCAAGACGTTAGTGAACTTCAGATGAGGCGTCTCCTGTTGATTTCAAGTCCATATGTTGAGCTTAAGTAACTACACGTAATCATTCCAGATTTTCTATAATTTTCATTACGTCTTGTTCAGTGCCGACGCATACGGGGTGCCACACGGGGGTGTGCCCCGGGGCAAAATTCCTAGGGGCCCAAAATTTCAAAAGAAAAAGAAAATAAATTAGAAATAATAACTTTAAAAAAAGGAGGGAGCAAGTGAAAAGTTTACATGGTAAGGTGGTACGAATATAGACGAGAAACCCTACGCAATTTGTTGAAGCTCTGTGTCTGAATTGAAATTTTTATTTGATACTTGGCATACATTAGCATACATGAATTTTAGGACAAGTAAAAAAATATTCCAGAACTCTAACTGCATTATATGCAAAATGGCAGCTATTTAAAATTGACCCGATCACCACAATTTTGCAACTCTGACGGTGTGAGTATAATTAATGTAAAACAACTCCAAGAGTACAGCTACCATGTTTATCATGTGCATCACAATCATAATTCATATTGTCTATTGTTACCCAAACTATCTTTTTCTCATTACCCTTTGTTATAATGTTCAGAGATAAGCATGTGCAATAATTTTAATTTTTGAAAAAATGTTGTAGCCTACTGTGTACTGTTATAACTTGATAGAACGTACAGATATCTTCTATTTACTTATCTATATTTATAATTTATTATAACATTATTATGCAGGAGTTGTGTTTCTTTCTTTCTTAATGATTATACACCTTTGTGTCTGTAAAACAGAATGATCATGCCAAGCCTTTTAAACAAATTACGTTTTTGCTTTGCTCACGTGCTTGGCAAACATTGCTATGCAGCAAATTATAAGTGTCTTTTGCACTGCGAATCTAAGTTGACAAGGGTCAGGGGTCATGGGTCAAAGAGTAGGCATGTGATATTGCATAGTCATGTGACCAATGCTTGGAGATACCTTCTTTTAATTGAGCTTCCAAAGGCCCCCGAGAAACAAAAGAACTCATCCCCTTTGCAAGACAAGAAGCAGGATGCGGTCCTGGTTTAATCTTCTGAAGTGGTAAGAACGATAAAGAATCGATCGGCTGGTTCACATTCACCGTGTCATTCTTTGGTAAGTGTGGGAATTCGAACATCTGCAGAAGGAAAGTGAAAGCTGCTTTCGCTTTATGTCGCAAAAGAACTGCCGGTGGAACAGCAATGAATTGAAACCTTGAAGAAAAATAAACAAGTAACTCAACTGTACGTACGGTACTAGATCTAGATCTAGATCTAGGTCTAGATTCTAGTTTTATCCATTCATTTTCCAGAACATATACAGATTTAGAGGTCTGTGTTGTCTTGCTGTTGATTTAGCTAGGAAGGACTGCAAAATAAACTTTATAGCAAAAACGGGAGATCGTTTATTTAGGCTAATTAAGTGAATGGAGTAACGGGTAGGCCTAAACCTAATCAGGCTCAGTGTCAACAATTTCATTTTTGCACCCCCCCCCCCCTTTTTTTTCCCACCAATTAGTTTAGAGCTGTCAGTTACCAGACAGGTCTTAAATCTGCAGACGGTGAGAGATTGTTTCCTATATAAGTTCACAGATATTTAAAGAACAATTTTGTTGTTTGCTTTTGTCACGGAGATTTATGTAGAGCATTATTGTCGTTTTTTATGTGCTTGAGTTTTCACAAAGTCTGGATACAGTTTTGAGAATTGAAATTTAGAGACTAGAGTCTAGTTCATTGTATTGGATCAGTGTGAAGGTGGTGGGTTCGAGCCCATGCTTTTTGGATGTGAAATTTTGACATTTTAAGTGTTTTTGTTTGTTTTCTAGTCGTGTTCAGATTGATTGAAAATCCATTCACCACTCATTATTGAAGAGGGCATAAGCAATTTCAGTAAAAACTGGGCTCAAGCAAACTGCATGTTGATAATTGTCTAGTGTGACAATATATCTGTATTGATAGAATATAATCAGCTGCCCTCATCAGGACCCTGCATTGGTTCAGTGACCTTGTTTTGAGGCTTCTATAATTTTTTCTGGCAGCTATAATAATATATAAATATAATGTGTATATGTATCTGATCCCTTTCTTTGTAAGCACTGGTGGCAATTAAATAGTTTCCAACAGTAACTCCAAGAATTAATTAAAAATAGTTGTCAATTTTTAATTATTTGTATTTGTATTTGTATTTGTATAACTCTTTAATCCCATTTGGGAAATTTTGCCTTTGTGCCATTGCAGCCCAGTTATAACTGGAGCAGGCACGTCGTCGCCACAGTGCAGCGCCGGTCGGCGTTTTTTTTTTTTTTTTTTGGGGGGGGGGGGAGATGAGGGGGGAGGGGGAGGGACTGGTAGAGATGAATTTAATTTAATTTTGCCCGGGCAGCGGCCTGTTCGGCCTGCTCTTTACGATTTCCAACTGCCAAGGTATCTTTAACGTGCGCAACGTGCACACGGGCCCTCCGAATTTTTTCGTCCTTATCCGAGAAGACTAGGTACTCGATCCTACCCCTCAATAGAATCAGGGACACGAAAATATGAGAAAAATCCCAAACTTCCAACATGCCTGCACGGCCCGGGTTATGGGGCTCAGGTGACTTTTACAGTACTTTAAATGCTAGCTGGCACAAAATATATATGGCGTACAGTGCATAACCATAAAATTACTTGCAAATTAAAGAAAAAAAAATTAAAAGTCGATGCACGGGAGCTGAACTTGGAAATTTACATTATCTCTGATTCTGAAAAGTTTCAGAGCCGTATGCAGTCTTGTGGGTGTTCTAATTTTTTGTGCATATATAATATATTAGCAGTGTTGCTTTTCACAGTTGTCAAACTGTTTAAAATTGTTTTAAATCTTCAAAGGTAAGCAGAATTAGGTTATTTTTTTCTTTTCATGACAGCAATTTTGCATTTTGGTTTGGATTAATATTGGATTATGGAAACATTTTTCACTGTAGTCTCCAGTCCAGGCGGACATGGGCAACCTGTGACCTGCGGGCCAGTTTTGGCTAACCCCCAAAATTGATTGAAAACTATTTTACACACCAGTCATTGAGCAATAAAAAAAAAAGGGAGAAGATGAAATATAAAATGCCATTGCGTCATTTAGGACTTCGAAGCGCTTAATAATGAGATGAGAGTGTCTGGCCCACTGTAGCCTCACAATTTTCCAGTCTGGCCCTTACTATGTTAACAGCTAGGTTGCCCATGCCTGCCCTAGACAATAGTTGTAATCTCTGCATGCTGGGCAGACAAGGGTTTTAAATGTAATTGCTTCTCCAAGCACTTAATTAGGATCAGAATTAAAATGTGGCACAAATTTAAGGTTCCAATTAGTCTTGCAGCAATCCCTGAGATTTTCAGTAGTGTTTTTTTTTTTTTTAAAATATTTTCTTGAGATCAGAGCATGCGACTGGCAAACTTATCAGTTTTTTCTCATATGAGCCACCTGTCATGTTTCCCATCCTTAACATTTAAAATGGGCCAGTCTTTAGAACTTTGGCATTATCTTTAGGAATCACAAGAAGGCTTGCTCTGTTTTCCCATCCTGAAAGAGAGCTAAATGTACCAACTACAGCAGCAGACTTAAGTCTGTCAGTCTTTATCTGTAAGTGAACTTTACTTTCACTGTCTGGCTGGAGAACTTTAGATTACTTCTTTTCTGCAGGTTTGATAATTATTTCAAAAGAAACTTCAGTTTTTTAGCATACTAGTTGGCACATTGATGCGGGTAATACATAGATGTGATTTTTAAAGTTGAGTTTCAATCACCCATGTGTAAAATGAGGTGCAGGATGAAGTTTCCCGTCAAAATTTTACTAGAAAATAGGCCTGCAGGATTTTTTTCCACTCAAAATGTCAGAACATTCTCTTCTGTTCAACCTGAGGATTCAGCTCAGTTGTGGCTCGGAATCAACGAAATATTAAAAATATAGCGAACTTCAAGACTTTATTAAAATATGCCCACATATAATTGGCATATATATCCCCCTTTAGGTCATTCTAAGCGTAATATGATATTGTGTAGGTGCAATGGTTAAAAAGCCTTTCATGATTAGAGCCTTGCTTTCTTTATAATCTGATGTGTATACACTGTTTTTGAACGTGGATATATGTTTTAAAATTTAATTCCAAATCCCAGCTAAGAGAGCTTGTTTATTTGATTTTTATTATGCAATTCACACTACTTTTGGATGTATATTTAAGATTAATTCTGATACTGTAATTGTAATACTAATAGTGAATGTTTTTGGTTTTTTTGCAATACGATATTTTTTCCTAAGAACTGATTATGTTAAAAGACTGTTGTGAGATACAGAATCAAGATCATATAATAACATTCAATATGTATCAAAAGATTGTGAACAATCAGTCAAAAATAGGACCACAACTAGTTTGGACATAATTTCCCAGCTTTTCTTTTTCATTTTAAGTTGGTGCTAATTTTTTGAATTGTATGTGACAGTTCAGAATGTTCTGCTGTCAGGTGGCTTTATTTCTTAAAATTCTATTGCATATTAATTATTATTGTAAATTGAAATGAAAAGTATGTCACATAAAATTATAAATATGTTCTGGCTCTGAAGGGTGTAAAATGTATTCATCTTATTGTTGCCTTTATATGACTTAATAATGCTTGAGGAGGAAGGGATCTTTCTATAAAATGAAACATTTGTCATGAGAAGTTTATATATTCTGGACTTGTTTTTGTGTCTGTAGTTTCTTTTTTCAAGTGGATCCATGTGCAAATGTAATGTTCCAGACTGTCATGTCCAAATGCTTGTCTATTTGAGGATAAAGTCTCTGCTGAAAGGTCATTTAAATCTTTGAAGTAGGCAGAAAATCTTAGATTATCCAATAGGAAGAGGCTGTGAACAGATTTTTTTAGTTACACACTGCGTTTCGAAATCCCCTCACTCCCTGTCTGTGAATTGGAATCATTGCATCTTTGAAAAATTTAATATTCTTTTCAGTATGTGCGTTTAACAAACGAATACTATGATGGAGGAAGAAAGCAACAGTGACATTGGGACAGATGATCAGAGGATCACTGTGGCCAACTACAGACAAGTTTCTGACCCAACAACCCAAACCCAACGCCCCCCGCAGAAGAGAGGTTCTGTTCCAAATATGCACTCTACGTCATCTGTCATGAAAAACTACAACAGTGATTCTGCAACAATCATTATTGAGGATCAGACAGAGAGAAGGAAAAGGAAGAAGCTATCATCATCTTTTCGATCTCGAAGAGACAGGCAATCTAATCCCAACTTGAATGATGAAGATGAGGACTTTGAGCAGAGTTGTGTTTTACTGGCTGAAAATTCTATTGAGGCGGCCAGAATGTCCAATAACTTTAAGGTAAGATTTTCAGTTTTGAGTTTGTTTCTGTCCATTCAAGTCAGAGTATAATGTAGCATCTGTCTCCATTCTTGATTAAACCCAGTGTGGTGATACACTTTCTTTTTTTGGGGAATTGTATGTGGGGTTTTGAGTTTGGGTTTAACAACAGTGCATCGGCATGATAACAGCCTCTTTGTGCCTTTCACAGTTTATCCGGTGCCTTACAGTAACTTGATTTTCACAACGTGATCAATTATAATTTCATAAATAAAAATCTGATTGGAAAATGCGCATATCCTTACGTTTGTCATTACAGTTTGCGAAACTTTTGCCCTACCACCCCTGTCATCTTTTACTAGTCTAGTACTAGTAGAGAACCTGTGACTTTACGGGCCACGGACAAAAATCAGATTTCTACTCACCCTTAACTCTTTCCATGCCAATCCCCGATATATCGTCGATATGGCCGACCGCGTTTGAACCAACCCACGATCTATCGTCGATATCAATTCCGGGGTTTCTTTCATTTCGCACGACCCTGCTCTTCCTTTTGCTTGTACTTTACATTCCTATCTATCACTCATACATTTCTTTATGTGTTTTTCAGCTTCTTCGTCCATTTTCCTTCAGTTTGATATAACAAACATGCTTAGGTTTCAATGATTTGAGGTAGATCTAGATGTAGTAAAATTCTCAATTTTCTGATTCACCTTTGCTTTGATTTTTCACAAGCAAAAAACCCTTGGCACAAACGTGGAAATGGCCCTGGCATGGAAAGAATTAATCTGTTAGTTTTGTTTTGATCCTCTTTGTTTTCTCCCTCTTTCGACCTCTTTCTACCCAATTTTCTGGCCACTTGACCCCTCATCTAATTAATTTTCAAATACAGTCAAATGCAGTCTCCCATGATCTGGGCTTATTGAAGGGAGAAAAACAAAATTCATTGTATTTGTATTTTACTATCATAACAACTTTTACTAAAAGATTGCCTGAAACTTCAATGAGCACAATAGTGCGATCCAAAAGCAATTGGGTCAGATTATTTGACACTCAATAATTTTTGAAACTGTAAAATTCAGGCTCCAGCATTGAGCACAAATAGTGTCCAAATTCCACCACAATGAAATATTCCCACCACAATTTTTTTTTTTAATATACTAATATAATGAGATAAGACTGATGTTTTAAGGCAAAATACACACTGCAGACTTCATCCTTGCTAGTTCTTTATAGTGAGCCCTCAGTGGGTTTGTGGCCAGATGTGATGTCATCTGGGGTCATACTAGAACATCCACATCCCTCAGGTGCAGCACATTTTAGCCACCACCAGTGGACTGTGTGGAGTGAAAGCAATCATGTTGCAGTGAGGACTTCTGCACAGTGGAGGGCTAATGGCCTTTTAAAAAATTGTTACAGTGCCCTCATTTCAGAGAGGTTAAATTACAGTTAAGATTTGTGTGCCTTTGAATAAATTATATTACCAGCCCTATCATGAAATTACCAAAGTGTGAAGGACTGAATTTTACAGTAGAGGAGAGGAAAAAAAGGTGTTTTTTCTTGAACTATCTTAAAACTGCATTTTTGTTATGATTTTATCCCTCATAAACATTTGAAAACAATGTTCATTCTTTTATTTTGGGGGGGGGGGGGGGGGGTACAATTTTATTTCAATTTCCATTAAAGTCTCAACCCTCCCTCAGGAGTTTGTCATGCATCTTTGCTCCTAACTTGTTGAGGGCTGTTGATGTGCTATACCGTATTCTGGTGCTAGACAGGGCTTCAACAAGCTCCTGAAGGCTGAGGATCTCGCCCAATCTAAATCTTGACCTTGGCCTCCTGTCTGGAGCTATGCATACTTATAGTCAGAACATTCTTCTTTCAAAAATAGATATTGAACCGCTCGTGTGAAATTGTTTTTTTTTTTTTTTAATTACTACTTGCTGTGCCAGTATGATCTTTGTTAGCTTTCGTTGGCTTTGTGTATGTGTACGTACCTGGCGTGTTTTATCTGTGCAGAGAAAAACGGGTGCGCATAGTAGGAGATCTCTTTGAAGTTGTTGGACTGTAACAAGAAAGTAATTATAAGAACCGCACTTGAGCTTGCTATATAATTCTTTTCAGAGATAAGCATTATGCCATGTAGAAGGGTACCATGAATGACTTCTCAAAACATTTCATTACAATATCGTTGTGTCAGAACGGTAATTTAGCAATACTAATACCCCCCCCCCTCTCCCCCCCCCCCCCCAACATCCCCCTTTTTAAAAATCTTTAAACTTAGGCATGGGAATACAAAGGAAGGGGGGGGGGCGTCATTTTCATATGCAAGTTATTTTTGTTAAATACCAATTACATTTTGTTTTTTCATGCAACATGTTTTTATTTTACTCTCAAAATACAACCAAGAAGAGTATGTTTTCGTTGGCCCAAGTTGTGAGATAGTATAAAAATCGACTGTGGGCTATGTACCGAATGATTTTTTTTTTTTTCAAATATATTCAGGCGAGAATGGTTAATAATTATGAAGTTATGTGATCAAAGTATTTAAGGCATCGTTAATGACAGTTTTGGTCACAAGATTGAAGTAGTCCGAATCTTATAAATCAAAAATATATACGATTTGGCTAACTGTTCACCTGTATGTTACTATGTAAACCACGTTGCCCTAACAGTCTCCGGTGTGGTTTCAGTTATCAGTTGTGACCCATTCGTTTTTGTCTTTTTAAAAAATATATTTTGTGCCCCTCGTCTTATCGTGGATACATGTATTTGCAAATATTTCATATTTCATCGCCCTCAGTTTTTACCTTTGGCGCTGTCAGCCACTCCCTGAAAATCCCCGTTTCAGAGCTGATAAAAGTCTGGTGTATCATGACAAAGCATTATTTTACCCTTTATGGATATGACTTATACAGTTTGAAGGAGGTTTTTGTCCGCATAGCCCAGCGTATTTGATTGACAGTATGGGTCAAAGTTCAGAATCTGAAGGGGGGAAACTATAAATCGAGTCGTTCGATATTATGTGTAAGGAAAAGGGGAGGGGGAAACGGGAAGTAAATGAACTTTTTATCTGCCCCCCACCCCCTTCCCAATTTCATTCTCCACCACCTTGAGAAAGGCTTTCGATCGAACATAATTAATCCCTATAATCTCAAATAAACGAGCTGAAATAAACCGACACAAGTGCAATTTTATTAATTGTTCATAAAGTTATTAGAAATATAATTATATAGTTGCCAGCCAGCACATTTCACGCGTGGACATTTTTGTGTGGAAAAAGTATTGATTCCTGTGCGCGATCATGAGTGTGAGAAGTACTATACTTAAAAATGAACTTGCTCTCGTCATAGTAAACGCTCACAATATTTACGTTTCTATCGCTTTTTGTCACAGACTGATCGTAAAAGCCACCGTAAAAAATCGGCCGGGGCTTTTTATGTTTTTTTTTTTTAACGACAGTCATTTTCATTTTGTATTTAAGTATTATTGGGCTTTCGTAGGAGTTGTAGGCTGCCGTGAGTAATGTCAGTTATCAACTGGTTAGAGACATTGTGTCTGCGTGGGCTTTGAATGTTCAAAGAACGCATTAGGTGAACTAAATTTAGAAACTTATACTGTCGCCTTATCTGAAGTTCGCAGCCAAGACAATATTTGGCGACCTCAGTTCTTGTTTTTTTTTCTTACTCCGCATTTTTCATAACTGAGAAACTCGGCGTTAAATGTTTGCGGCTTACAGTATTAAGATAAGGAGTTAGAATAAATCGGAACCGCGAAACCGCTTGATAAGTGCCACAACGCATTTTAAACAAGTGTCAAAGTGTGCATTTGTTATACTTCCACTACGTAATAAAAGACCTGCAGTGTTTCAGAACACTGAGATACAACAAACAAGAACTTTGGTCGCGATTTCAGTGGGCATTTGTTATACTTCTTCTACGTAATAAAAGACCTGCAGTGTTTCAGAACATCGAGATAGAACTAACGAGAACTTTGGTCCCGATTTCTCTCAAGTTGCCCGTGTTTTGGCGACCACCCGTGATAAGACCTCTTTTTTTTTGTATCTTTCTCGTTTGTGGCTCGTCAGTTGTTTTCTTAGACCGAAAATCCATTACGGCATTGACGCGTCGGTTATTCAACATAATGATGATAAATCGTGACTACATGACTGAAAATTGTGAAACTTTGTGACCTGCCTCAATTTTTAACTATTAATTGCGTGAATACGTTCATTTTTTGGGCAAAATTCTGTGTTTTATTCTATTTACGATTTTCGTTTTATTCGCAAACAAACAACAACAAAAGAGAAAAACAGGGAATAAATTTTCATTGAGTCGAATCGCAAAGTTCAATCAGAAATTTCGCTCTTCGCCACTATTATTTTGTTCTCCGCCTCTTTACATTTTGCTGGTGGAAAGTCAACTTTAAACATCACATCTGTGTATTCTTTGAGTAAACAGGCCAGCTAGGTTTATATGCTTACATGTTCAACCACTAGCTCCATTATAGTATGATGAACTTGGCTTTTCGCCATTGAATAATGATCAGTTGGAATTTCCGGCCTTATGCCCATTCTTTGTGTAATGTCATTGTATACAGTGTGTGAGTCACGCATATAAATATGACCTACTTCTTCATGTCCACTTGATAAATTGATGCCGGAGTTCGGTGACTTTTTGTCACGTGTGAGACACTTGAATTTGGCCCATTCATTGTCAGTAACGTGTTTATGTTTTTGACCTCTATCAAAGCCTCCACCCCCTTTAATGTTTTGCGTTTTAGAGCGTTTTAGACTCTCCACAGGCGGTTGTGTTTTGAGTGTCAGAATAATTGACCCAAGGGTTGAAGGTCGTCATGTTTGTTATAATATTAATAACAGTTAGGCAGTTTGTCCCAGAATAATGAAATAAGTCACGACGAGGGAACAAAGTGACCCAACTTAAGGGGCGTCGAGTATCCTTCTTGTACCCTGACCAGATTTTTGCCATAGTTTGTCTTAGGGGCGAAACAGACCTGCTGATGCAGGCGGTATCACACTAATAGGCTACACTACTCTCTGGGCAGAGATTAGTGTATTAGTGTGATGCATAATTAATGGGCGGCGAGCCACCAGTCTGACGCTCACACCAAACCTCGGTCTGTTTCACCCCTACAATCAGAGGTGGGAATTGTTCTCCTCAAGGCTGATCCACAAACCTTATGGAGATTTTCGTCCGCCCTCAGCCAATGCATATTCATGTATTCATAAAAGTACGCCATGAGCAAGTTTACATCGAGGTTCAGGCCTGTCCACTGTTTTCGATCCATTTTCAGACATATGAACATATTTTTCCAATTCCCACGCAGACAGAATTACTGATCCTGTCATAGGCAGTATCAGTTCTCAAGAACGGGCAATTTGGAGATTCCACTATACACTCATTCCATGAATAAGTGCCATCCATAAAGTATATACGGTCAGTGTGTGGGGATGGGGGTTGCCCCAGCATACGAAATTAAGCGAACAGGGGGGGGGGGGGGGATCTCGGGTGTATGTGCACGCTTTTCAGTTATGGTAACAAAGTAAAAAGATTCGTTTTATTTCATCAAAATGAGTTGTAGAATTACATGAAAATCGAACGAGGACTAACAATTTCATGAAACAATCCAATAATTATAATCCGCGCAGAATATCATTTAAAGTTCTAGAACACCAGAGTCTTCTAATGGACGTAAGCAAATGCAAGGAAAGGAAGGGGAGGGGGGGGGGATTAAAGCCGAGCCTATGGAAAGTATTCATGGGCAGATTGGGGGGGGGGGGGGGTGGGGGTTGCCAAAATCGATTGCCTGTACTTTATGGATGGCCTCAAGGACCTCTCGGTGGTAGTACATGGTACGGGCTCACGGATCTAACACAGTTGTTGTTCTGTCAGAAATCTAGGTTAAATCTTATTCTCAACATGTCAACGACTGATCAGCGTAAGCACTATTGAATATAATATAAAAACAAAAGTGGATTTAGCATGGAAAGGGAATATTACAGCTCAACGGAAAAAGAGATCATAATTATTTATGGCGCAATTGTAAAGAGTCTGTCAAGCATTATATTGAAGGACCGTCAACATTGGCCAACAGTGAAAGCTAAGCTTTAAAAAAGCATTATATCGAAGGACCGTCAACATTGGCTAACAGTGAAAGCTAAGCTTTAAAAAAGCATTATATTGAAGGACCGTCAACAGTGGCCAACAGTGAAAGCTAAGCTTTAAAAAAATTAGGGGGAATGGAAAAGGGTAAGAACATGAACAAACCCCTCAGGGTGTTCAGATGTAGATCTAGATTAAGTGGCCCTGGGATCTCCCTCCATATTGCGCGAGTGGCTGGTTGGTGGGCGCTTCTGGTGGGGTCTCCTTTTGTCCTATGGTTCTGCTGTATTCTGTCCGTCGTCTTGCTGCTTCATAGCACGATGTGACCGTTATCGTGTCGACGTGCTTACTCCAAACTCAGTCTCAAACCTCCACATTACCAACAAAAATGGAAGATTCAGCGTGACATAATGTGCGATAAATATTATTAGCGCTAAGTACTGTTGAGGGCTCTTCAAAATGGTGTCGGAGTACATTATTGACGGGATAACGCGATGCACGCCTCCACCAGGATCGTTGGCAGTGGGAAGACGTGGCCAGCCCAAAAACTGAATGGTCGCAATTATGAGTTACTTATCAACAAGAACCGACATGGTGTCGGCCACTTTTGTTTCTTGGTGCAAAAAGAAATTTCTGTAATGGAAGAAATAGACTGGTGGGGCGGGGGAATAGGCTTGGTAAGAGGAAGAGGGAAAGCATCAATTATTGATCCCTGCAAATAAACCTGCAGTCCAACAAAGTCCTGCATCTGAAATTGAGAATACTGTCAGCCATCCATTAGTTAAATACGGGCACCGTGCTGCTTGTTCTTGTTTTAAAGATGTTTCATCATTTTTGTTTTGTCTTGGTGTTCTAAAATGTAATTTTGTGTCTATCACGCTCTCCAGTAGTTGTTTTTCCATGATTTCAGCACTTTGTTAACAAAATCACGGATTGTCTGAACCACTGGGCTGGTTCCACGATAAATTGTTGTACACGTAATTGTTTTGTGTGTGTGAAGTGTGAACTCTTCTTCATCACTCCCCAGCTAACAACTGTACGGAAATCTGACGCGTATGTAGGATTGACGTCAATAGGAATGACATTGTTCCTACCTAGATCTGCTGGTTACGACATCACGCCGCCGTCGGTTTGTAGGAAACTCGCCCCTGCTGTAATCCTACGAACTGTACGGAAATCCTGTACGAATCTACGTCCGATTGACGTAGGGATGTTGGTTGGGTCTCCATCGTCTCCGCCGAATAAGTTTAGGCGCACACGTGCCACATTGTTGTGTTACTGTCACGTCGCGTTTTTTTTTTTCCTCGGTGAAATTATGGAGATGCGCTCACATGCGACACCTGACCTCATGAAGAGTCAAGGGAACATGTGAAACTAAGACCCGAAAAGTCGCATGTGTGCACCTAGCCAAAATTGTCCACTGATAAACCTGCAGGAGGGGGAAAAAAAGGTGCTATTGGGGGGGGGGGGGGAGCTTCAACTACCGTCCACTGTGAATCCCAAAAGCTATTTTTACAATGCTGTACGTTTAGGGTAAGATCAATTCGAACTCACAAAATAGAAAAATAATAAAAAGTTGTAAATTAATCTGAAGATATCCATCTAATGTTAGATTGAACTTGAAAGTGCAGTCAAAGACGTTCGGTCAGGTAAGATGACAAAGTATTCATGGTCGGTGCAGCTCAGAAGTCCTTATTTAATGTAAGAGCAGCTTTAGTAATACGTTAGTACGATGTACGATTATGTTTGTCCTAGAGGATAGAGTTGTTAGGAGGAAATTCAATAGAGTAAATCGGTCACTGGGTTCAGATTGTGGGTCCCGAGCGAGACGAACCAAGATGCCATTAATCATTCAAACTAATGCCTTATTTAGTTTGTAGACCTGCGGCTTTATGTAGGCCTACAATCATTATGCCCAGGAAAATTAAGGCTATCATCGTACTATTGGAATCAGAGTAGTCAGTTCGAGCTTTTCAGTATTCTCTCTTTCATGACAGGCTAGATCCTTGCCTTATTTGACCTTAGTTTGTTGTCTCGTTTTTTTTTTTTTTTGGTGTGATTGATTACTTTGTCATTAAACATGTCGTAAAGTAGAATATTAAAATTTGATGCCGTCGACGTACATTCCCCCACAACAGATGTGAGACATTTATGATTAAGTATGTATAGAACCAGTTACGTGAATGTATGTTGCTCTTGGGTTACAATGTCATTGAAATGGTGTAAGAAATTTTTGTAGCTTGCTTGTTACAAGACTCAAGCAACTATAGAATATTCAGTACTGTAGATTAACTAGATCGTTTTTTTTGTTGTTGTTTTTTAATCCCTGGGGTCGCAGCAGGGCTTTGAACGAAGTCTAAATGTGTAAGAAGAAAAAAATAAAGAGCTGTATGTCGCACAGCTCCGCGTTGGAAACACACTTTGTTTTTTTCTGTCGTTTCTTTCTCTCTCTTATGCGGAGTTGCAACTTTACTGGGTGCTGTAGATGTAGCAGACCGTGGAAGGATGCGGAGGCCGGTTATGAAGTGTTATGGTGCCGTATTACGTATTATTGCAAAATTGCACTGAGATAAGTAATAATGAACTGGAGCATGACGGAACTATTTACTGGCGCGGCGTTGACGTCACTAAAAGAGTGTTTTGGCACGAATACACAATCACAATGGAAAAAAAAAAAGCCTAACATTTTCCCTTGTGGCGCTGATGTGCAAATGCTAAAGGCAGAGATGCCCGAAAACAAAGACCTCAAACTCCTCGTGGCGCAGTCCTGGCGTTTGACGCACCTGTGGATGCTTGGATGCACGCAGTGAAAAGAGTCTTTTCCAGCTCGGCTTTATGGAACTGGAACTGGGGAAAGCGGCCATAATTATCTAATAAATATGATTTTCTTATTTGTAGGAGTAGGGTGTCAAGCTTCATCCAAAAGTGGAATTTCTTAAAGCATGCCTCAGTTTAATTGAGGTTATTATCCAAAGCCTTAAATGCATCCATCACGTTTTTTTGTCAAACAGCTGCCACTTCTGTGTGGATGGTCTTTTCCAAGGGTAAAATGTTTCTCAAACACAGCTTCATCCCTCTCGGTGGGAGGATAGCTGAGATGTGTTAGGAAACTATGGGTCACTCAGCTCTGATACAGCTACTCCATCACATGGAAGGAGTCCATATTCAGTTTTTGTGCAAGGGATAACTGATCTCCATCTCGCTGTTTCAGTAGAAAGAGGGTTGAGATATGTTAGGAAGCTATCGAGTCACTTAGCTCTGATACAGCTGCTGCATCACAATGGAAGGAGTCAATAGGCCTATTCATTTTTTGCACAAGGGATTGTTACAGTTTAGATTTCTGAAGGTAATTCAAAGTCTTTTCATGGTAACAATCATCATCATCATCATTGCCTTTCTCACCCTGGATCAGGGTATAGGCCACCAACAAACACCTTCCATCCCTCTCTATCATGGGCCAGCCTCTTTACATTATTCCAAGTCTTTCCGCTTCGTTGCACATCATTTTCTCTGGCTCTTCTCCACGTTCCGCGCGGCCTTCCTCTTGATCTCTTGCCCTGGGGATTCCAGTCCAATACCTTCTTCGTGATGCTGTTTCCTGGCCTCCTGAGAGTGTGGCCGATCCATCTCCATCGCCTCCTACCAATTTCCTCTCTGACTGGGTTCTGTCTTGTTCTTTTCCATACAATTTCATTGCTGACCTTGTCTGTCCATCTGATCTTAAGTAGCTTCCTCAAACATCTGTTGATGAAAACTTGGATTCTCTTTATGCAGGCCTGGGGCGCATTCCAGGTCTCACATCCATACAACAGGACTGACTTCACGTTCGAGTTGAATATCCTCAGCTTTGTTTTTAGAGATATATCCTTGGTTCTCCAAATCTTGCTTAAGGATGTGAAAGCTGCCTGTGCCTTTCCAATTCGTGCTTTGACTTCTGCCTCTGTTCCTCCCTTATTGTCAATGATACTACCAAGATAGCAGAAGGACTCTACATCTTCCAGTGGTTGATCTCCTACTGTGACTTGTTCGCTTAGGGGTGCAACAATTTTTAGGACCTTCGACTTCGCGGGATGTATCCTCAATCCAATAGATTCTGAAATTTTGTTTAGAGCTGTAGTCTTTGCTTGCATCTGGTCGTGTGTGTGCGACAATAGTGCCAAGTCATCTGCAAAATCTAGATCGTCCAGCTGTGTCCATGGGGTCCATTGTATGCCATTTCTTCCTCCACTGGTGGTTTCTTTCATAAGCCAATCAATCACCAGGATAAACAGAAATGGGGACAGCAAACAACCCTGCCTAACACCAGTCTTGATATCAAAGCTGTCAGTAAGCTCACCATCATGTACGACTCTGCAACTTGTCCCCTCGTACATGCTCTTGATAAGATTCACCATCTTCTCTGGGATTCCATAATGTCTCAATATTCTCCACAGTGTTTCTCTATCGATGCTATCAAAGGCCTTCTCGTAGTCAAGGAAGTTCACTATCAGTTGGGAGTTCCACTCTAGCGACTGCTCTACTATGATTCTCAACGTGGCGATCTGGTCGGTGGTTGATCGATTACTCCTGAAACCAGCTTGCTCCTCGCGAAGTTTTTGGTCTGTTGCATTCTGTATTCGCTTGAGAATAATCCGATTGAAAACCTTTCCTGGGATGGAGAGAAGTGTGATTCCTCTGTAGTTACTACAATTGCTGAGGTCCCCTTTTTTTGGGAGCTTCACGAGGTGTCCTTCCTTCCAGTCCTTTGGAAACTTGCCTCCGATCCAAATCCTCGAGAATAGTGAGTGCAGACCCTCTGCAGCCCCAGCAGCATCTGCCTTCAGCGCCTCTGGTGGGATCTGGTCTGGTCCAGCTGCCTTGCCTCGATTTAACTGCTTTATGGCATCATTAATCTCTGCTTTAGTCGGAGGGTCGCAACTGATCGGTAAATCATTTCTTGCGGGTAGAATGTCGGGTGGGTTGCTTGGTGGAGGTCTGTTCAAGAGGCTGTTAAAATGTTCTATCCATCTTTTTGCCTGAGCTTCCTTTCCAAAAATAGCCTTCCTGTTGTAATCCTTGACAGGAACTTCAGGTTTTCCATATTTTCCAGCAAGAGTCTTTGTAGTCTGGTAGAGGATCCTCATGTGTCCTCCTGTTGCTGCCTTCTCTGCTTTCTCTGCTAACATTCCTATGAACTCCTCTTTGTCTTTTTTAATTGATTTTTTGACCTCTTTAGCTGATGCTCGGTACTCTTCCTGGTTACCAACTCTTGAGCTTCTTGTACGACTTGCATTTACCCGTTCTTTTAGGTCTCTTCTTATCCTTATCAAGTCCAGTGATTTTTGACTGATCCATTCCTTGTGTTCCACTTTCTTTTCCCCAATAACATCCTGACATGTCGATGTAAATACTCCTTTTACCTTAGCCCAGTGAGTCTCCAAATCTACTGTCTCTTCGAGGTCAACAAGGGGTTTGAATCTATTCCTCAGTGTCAGCTGGAACTCTTCCTTCTTGTCTCCATCCAGAAGGCTCACTTGAAACTTTCTCCTCTTTGTTCCTGCTCTGGTACCTTGTTTCTTGAGGCGGAGTTTGAGTCTTGCCAGCAGCATGTGATGGTCAGATCCAACATCTGCTCCTCTCTGTACTATGACATCCTCTAGTGAGCGTCTGAATCGTCGGGTGATGCAAAAGTGGTCAATCTGATTTTCAGTTACTCCATCCGGTGAAATCCAAGTGGCCTTATGGATCCTCTTGTGTGGGAATACTGAACCTCCAATCACATAGCTGTTAAATGCGCAGAAACTTGCAAACCGCTCTCCATTCTCATTCATTTGTCCTAAACCATTGCACCCCATAATGTCCTCATACCCAGTATTGTCCTGTCCTATCTTGGCATTGGCATCTCCCATTATAATGTTCACATCTTTTCTTGGCAGTGTGTCAACTATTTCCTGAAGCTGGTTGTAGAAATCGTCCTTGTCCTCATCGGTTGCTTCATTTGTTGGGGCGTATATCTGCACAATGTTCATGTTGATGTTCTTGTTCTTAGTAGTAAATGATGCCAATATAATTCTCCTTCCATAGGGTTCCCATCCCCTCAGTGACCTCTGGGCGTGCTTGCTCAAGATGATCGCTACTCCTTCTGTATGCTTTTTGTCCTCCCTTCCAGAATACAAAATCTTTTCCCCAGTATTAAGTTGTTTCAGTCCGGACTGTATCCAGCGGGTCTCGCTAACTCCAAGTATGTGCAGTCTGTATCGCCTCATCTCCATTGTAACCTGGGCACTCTTTCCTGCTTCATACATGGAGCGGACATTCCACGACGCAATCCGGAGTGACTTGCTTGATGAAGGAGCAGTCGGGCCAGTGGCGTCCTTTCGGCTTTGTCCATTGTCCTTCATTGAATCTACAGGTGCAGATGCTCCCCCTTCTCCCAAGATAAAAGACTGATTTGAAGTATTTGCTTGTGTTTCTGTAACTGGTTTATTTTTACAGGGTGGGTAGTTGGCCCACCGCCAACTGGCTCTTCTCGGGAGACCAGGACCTTTGCACCTTTAGTCGCCTCTTACGACACGCAGTATCACGTCAGATGTATTCTCTGCTGTCCCTCTTCTACAAGAGAGCCCCGCATCTGCACGGGCGATGGTAACAATACCTTATCTATATATCCTACAAGTGAAAGAAATGATACTGTGTTTATGGAAATGTCAAAAAAGCATGATGACCAACACTGTGCTCAGTGTAGCATGAAGATGTCTTCCGAGCCTGCATCCCTGAATCGATCTGACAGATTTGTTTAGGATTTCAGTAGTGTTGACAGGATTAAGGATTACTGTATGCTGATTTCCTACATCAAAAGTGATGTCATAGCCAGTGGAAATATGTTGGAACGATATCATTCCTGTGAAGAAACTAATGTCCTTAGTCTTAGATTCATGTAGGGCTGCTGACTGGTTCTGTCAAACAGAATTCATATAACTCAGAGCACAGAATCTAATTTAATTATAATGTTGAATTCCATCAGTTTTATGTTTTTATTTCAGAATGACTAATTTAGCTATATGTGTGATATGACCAAATTATTGCATTTTGTTTAAGCAGTGAGTTTTGGGGAATTTAAGTTAGGGCAAGGATTGAATTAGGTTTAGCTAATTTGCCACAGCAAGGTTTTTGTTGGCAACGTGATCAAAATACCTTTTGCAGGGATTGGCAAAACTCCTGTTTGAGTATTTTGGCCAGACGGTCCAGGTGGCCTCTACCTTTTAATTTAGAAAATGACATTGACCACTTTTCCGATATTTTAATTTCTAGTTTGGTCTGAAGAAATGGAAGAGTCACGTGACCTCACGACCATTGGTGACGCGGTCAGAGATCGTGCAGGACCTGTATTCCGACATGAGCAAACTTAAAGAGGTTAAAGGTAAGGTATTAAGGGTCAAGGATATCTATACTATATATATTTGTGGACTTGAGATTTTTTGTTGCAAAAGGCTTCTGAGCCACTCAACACTCAGTCTTCAAATTTTATATGGTACATCAGAATGGATGTAAGGGTGCACAGTTTTTAATAGAAGTCTCAAATCGGTGTAGTTTTTTTATTGGAAATTTATTGTTTCGCCATCATTTTTAGAGCTATTTCGAGTCATAGTTTGCCATTTTAAGGTTTCGTTATCACCTCCTGCGATGTGTTCACTATCAAACACACTAACCCGTGCGCAAATCATGCTGTTGTACGGGATGCGCTGTGTGTCAACTCACAAAGGCAGAGCAGTAAGACTTATTTAAAAACAAACAAACAAAAATAAAATAAACAAATAGGAACAGGGCAGATGAAGCAGGTCCATAATAACCACCCAGAACTGAAACTAATATTCAAACCGATTTATCCCGGGCAGGGCCGGGGACCTCAGCTAGTTATATATATTTATCATCCATAGATGCACCTGATGTGTACATGAAACATTTTAAGTCATGTTTTCAGCTTTGTTCCATCCCCACTGCATGTGAAGTTATCGCTGACTTATAAGCTGGTTTTAAGCTTGCTGCTGTCAGGGGTAATTAATTGAGCCCTGTGGATTTAAAAATTTTTTTTTTTTAACCGCAAGTGATGATCTCATAAATCTGGTACAGTATAATTTGGATTTTCATTAACCTGGCAACCCCAACAAAGTATACATTGTCATGTATTTGTAAAGCTGATTCCATTGGTTTTGGCAGAGATTGAAATATTAGCCAGTTTGAACTGGTCTAGGACGGCAGTAGGGTTAAACTTGTAGGACTTTTTTGCATGATGGCATAGAAAGCATTTATGACTGTGTATAGAAATCTACATGGTGGAGTTGCAAGTATAAAGAATACTAAATGCAACATCCGTCCTGCAAAATATATTTAGTATACCGAATTTGAATTCCTTGGGTCATTATTCTGCATTATATTAATTATTATTCAGTTTCTTTCTGGTGGGAAACTTATTTTTTCTTTGATCTGCTACACTGATTGACTATGAAAAGAAAAATCTTTTTACACCAAACTAAAAGTTTTAAAATTCTCATTTGATGTTAAAAAATATCTTGTCAGTTCAATCTGGCATAGTGACTAGAGACAGGCAGTTTCTTTGCTGTGATTCAAGACTTTTTTAAATTACATTTATTTTTTCCTAATAATACTGAGTGGGCCAAAAGCAGGTCCAGTGTTTTGTTTTGGTTTTATTTATTTTTTAAATTTTTTTTCTTATTTTACAAGTATGCATTAAATCTACATGAACAAGATTTCTGAATCCCAGGTAGGTGAATAGCCTCAGATTTCTGGCCACCGCTTTCCTGAAATACTGTATACCTGCTTTTGGCCCACCCCTGTAAATTGTCACTGAATACCTTTGCAATAATAGTTTAACAATCACCCTTTCCTGTCCTCAGTATCCACATGCCGACCCTTCAACATTTTGTACACCTTGCTATTTGGATGGTGGGTTGCTTTGATTTATCTCATTGTTGCATTTCTTATGGCCATTACTGTCATTGGATTTCCCTATGGTGAGTTTTGTCTGACAGACGGTACTGGCTGCAACAAAATTTTATTGTCAATGATTGATCTAAAACTATCCAAATAAAAAGATCTGTGGTATAATTAGATTCAAACTGAACCAATCAGCATAGTTTACGAGTGATCTGTAAACTTAATCTGCTTCAGAGTGAAGTGGCAAGTATAGTATGAGATCTTCATCAGGGTATAGATTGCTTGTTTCATTTCAACATTTTAATTGATTATTATGAATTACCTGAGGTTCTGAACATACTTTGCAAGGGCCTGCATAACACACCAGCTTATCACCTTTATGCCACTCTTTGGGTCTTTTTGTTTCCATCACCAGATTTGCTAAGTGTTTTCTCAATATATCATTCTGATTCTGACAGTCCCACCCAAAACTATAATTATCACTGTTCCTGAAACTGCAGTTATTGGTTTTGGCTACTTTTCAGGAGAAGCAAAATAGTTCTGTTTTAGCACTACTGGTCTAGTTGCAATGAATTTTTGATAGTTTGCTGTTAGGTTGCGGTGTGGTCATAGGCTTGTTTGCCTAAATCACAGACGAAGAATTGAGTAAACTTCCCGGACGCAGCTTCGAAGCTGGCGGCAGCAGGCCAGTGGTTGATTGATAGGGCAGATGGCAATATACCGTCACTCTGGCCTGGATATCGTGACACAGAGCATCCACCAGTATTGGTGTTCTTTGGTTTGGGTCCTTCACCCTAGTCAGTTGGGACTGCGAGGCTGTGGAGTAGCCTACAGGCAGCCGGTCAGGCAATATGACTGTCCCTCTGGCATCCTCCTGCACCTGGATACATTTCCAGTCGTCTTGACCCTGTCTTGCCACTTGGATAAGTTGTGTCCAGGCGAGAGAGTGAGTCTGATGTTTGCGCAGCTCTTTCTCACTAAAAACAAATTCTTTGCGCCAGTCTTAACACTCACCTCGTCTTCTTTCATCTTTGTCTCGTCTTCTTTCCTCTCAAAATTCCAACGGCGATGGGCGAGTGCGGTGGCAGCAGGTTTGGATAGACTGGAAGCTGTTAGCACAGACCTACACGTTGGTGGCTGTGGGCTATGGTCGCTTCATTGTCGATTGAAGTGGAGGCGTGGGGAGGCAGCACCCACAGTAGCTGAGCAGCCTTATTTAAGGATAGCACTGCTCACCTCAACTGAGGAAGGGGCTAGAAAAGGTGCCCTAAAGAAAGCCCACTTCACATCACCCTGACTGGTATACCGCGACCAGTGGGGATCCCTTTTTGCGGTTGAAACAAAAAGAAATTCAGCTTACTCAGGCTAGGAGCCTGGAATATACGCACACTACAGGACAACTCAAACAACCCGGAAAGACGCACTGCACTTATTGCCATTGAGCTCAGCAGGTACAACCTGGACATAGTGGCACTCAGTGAGACCAGACTCCCTGATAGTGGCCAACTCAAAGAGCTCAGTGGTGGATACACCTTCTTCTGGAAAGGCAAGGGTGCAGTCGAACCGAGACAGCATGGTGTTGGGTTTGCAATTAAAAATGACCTTGTCAGAAACTTGCAGTCCATGCCAATTGAAATAAATGACAGGCTAATGACACTCAGGATCCCAGTTGGGAAAAGCCAGTCAGCCACCCTCATTAGCGCATATGCGCCCACCATGACAAACCCAGATGAAGCCAAAGACAAGTTCTATTCGATCTAGAATCTGTCATATGCTCTGTCCCGGCAGCTGATAAGCTGATTCTCTTGGGGGACTTCAATGCTAGGGTTGGCTCCGAAATCTCAGCGTGACCAAATGTTTTGGGCCCTCATGGAGTTGGTTCATGCAATAACAATGGGTTGCGCTTACTTACTTTGTGCGCTGAATTTGGCCTGTTCATTACCAACACAAATTTTAGTCTCCCCGTGAGAAACAGAACGTCATGGATGCATCCCCGCTCAAAGCATTGGCATCTCATAGACTATGTCATTGTGAGGAAGACTGACAGAAAGGATGTCCTTGTAACAAAGGCGATGTGTGGTGCCGAGTGTGGAACTGACCACAGACTCATTGTTTGCAAGCTCAGACTAACATTGAGGCGCAATAGACGCCCTCAAGGGAAAGCGCCACCTAAACGCCTAAATGTTTCAAAACTCTCCTCAGCTGAGAAACAGAGCGAGCTCTCATCAGAACTCTCCTCAAAATTGGATTGCGTGACTTTTGACCCTGAGAACATTGAACAGAGCTGGACTGACCTAAATACGACTGTACACTCTTGCGCCAGCAGCACAGTTGGTTTTCCTGTCCGCAAGCACCAGGACTGGTTCAATGATAATGATAATGAAATCAAAGTGCTCATCAAAGAAAAAAATAGTCTCATCCAAGCTCACTGCAGTGACCCCTCTTCCACAGCAAAAGCTGATGCACTGCGTGCATGTAAGGGTGTACTCCAGAAGAAGCTGAGGAAAATGAAAAATGACTGGCTTGAAGAGCGAGTAAGAGAAACTCAAAAAAATGCCGACACAAACAACACTAGAAAGTTCTTTGAGAGCCTCCGAGCTGTGTTTGGACCATCCCGCTCTGGCACTACGCCACTTCTTGCATCAGATGGTTCAACACGCATTGTTGAATTGAATGCCATAATTCAGCGTTGGGCAGAACATTTCGGAGGTGTGCTAAATCGGCCATCAAATATAAATACTGAGTCCATTGACCGCCTCCCTCAGACTCCTATTAATGCAGCTCTTGCCAAGCCATTCACAGCAAATGAGACCCGAACTGCCACAAATCAGATGTCCTTTAACAAATCACCAGGCGTGGATTCAATTCCTGCTGAGGTGTATGCCTTCGGTGGAGAAAAGCTTATTGAAAGGTTGACCGAGTTGTTCAATCATATGTTGAAAGCAGGGAAGCTGCCACAGGACTTCAAAGATGCTTCAATCATCCATCTGTACAAAAACAAAGGGGACAGCCAAGTCTGTGACAACCATCGGGGAATCTCTCTACTTTCAATTGCTGGCAAAATATTGGCAAGAATGCTTCTGAATCGCCTTCTTGATCACCTCTCGTCAAATGACTTGCTTCCCGAGAGCCAATGTGGCTTTCGTAAAGAGAAGGGAACGGCGGATATGATTTTTGCTGCCAGACAGATTCAGGAAAAATGCATGGAACAAAATAAAGCGCTGTATATCACATTTGTTGACCTCACAAAAGCATTTGACACAGTGTGTCGTGAAGGCCTCTGGAAAATCTTGGCGAAGTTTGGGTGTCCACCCGAATTCATCACAATAGTGCGCCAGTTTCATGATGGCATGCAAGCTGCAGTCAAAAGCAACGGCAGTTTTTCAGAGCCCTTTGCTGTCACAAATGGGGTAAAACAGGGTTGTGTCTTAGCCCCAACTCTGTTCAGCATCATGTTCTCTGCAATGCTACAAGAAGCCTTTAGCTCTCCTCCTCAAGGGGTGAGCATCAAGTACCGAACTGATGGCAGTCTATTCAACCTCAGGAGACTTCAGGCAAAAACCAAAACCAAAAGTACTCAAGTCTGTGACCTACTATTTGCTGATGATTGTGCACTTCTGGCACACGATGAGGATAGCATGCAAAACTGTGTTGATAAGTTCTCTAGTGCCTGTGACAACTTTGGCCTCACAATAAGCACAAAGAAGACGGAAGTGCTCCATCAGCCTACTCCAGACGACAAGTATCCTGTGACCCCAAATATCAAAGTCCATGACAGTCTTCTGAAGGTGTCGGAGAACTTCACCTATCTTGGCAGTACACTGTCTTCCGCGGCTCGTGTTGATACTGAAATTCTCTCAAGAATCAGCAAAGCCAGCTCCGCATTTGGCAGGCTTCGAAAGAGAGTGTGGGATGTTGCCGGCATTCGCACAGACACTAAGCTGAAAGTGTACAATGCTGTGGTCCTTCCCACCCTACTCTATGGGGCTGAAACCTGGACAGTGTACCAATCGCATGCCAGAAAGCTAAATCACTTTCATCTGGCCTGCCTTAGAAAGATCCTGAGGATCAAATGGCAGGATAAAATTCCAGACACTGAGGTCCTCAATCGTGCCAAGGAATTGAGCATCTTCTGCCACCTGAAAAAAATTCAGCTACGTTGGGCAGGACATGTTGTCAGAATGCCCGACTCCAGACTCCCTAAGCAAATCTTCTTCTCTGAGCTCTCCAATGGAACGAGGAATGTTGGGGCCCCAAAGAGACGTTACAAAGACACTCTCAAGCAATCACTGAAGACCTTTGCCATTGATGTGAGTGAGTGGGAAAAGCTCTCGCTTGATCGTGCAAATTGGAGGGCGGCCCTTACCAGAGGCAGCAAAGCATGGGAAGCTGACAGAGTCCAGCAGGCTATCAAAAAAAGAGAACGGCGCAAGAAAAGGCCCAGTGGTACTGAACCAACGGAGTACTCTTGTCATTTGTGCGGAAGGGTCTGCAGGGCAAAAATAGGACTTATCAGTCACATGAGAAGCCATAAGTCATGAAAGAACAGTCTTTCCATTCTGTCCTCTGTGTCCTTTAGTTCTCTTTATTGTCCATGTGTTGAAATTCTCAACAATTTCTGTTCTTTATTCCTCTGGTGTTGTTAAGGTCATCATCATACCTGATGGACGAACTATTATTATTATTTTTTGGCTTAGGAGTCTGTAACCAAGGTCATTCGATGCAGTTTTGAACCTAGTTGATTGTATATGAAAATCAGTTTTTTTGAATTTTTGAGTTACTTCATTCTTAGGGAACGATGATGATACATGGTGTTTAAATTTTAATCTAAATGATTGATCTAAAACTATGCAAATAAAAAGATCTGTGGTATAATTAGATTCAAACTGAACCAATCAGCGTAGTTTATGAATGATCTGTACCCTTAATCTGCTTCAGAGTGAAATGGCAAGTATAATTACTCATTTTCTCATTTACATCAGACACTGTATATTACAGACAGTTCTTACAATTAATGAAACAATGACATGGCCCTATCTTTTTCATTTCTTCACAGCCAAATTTTGTTGGCGAATGGCAGGTTACTTCTTTTGGCCATTCGGAAAGTTTGTTTATCAGGCAAGTCCTTTAACAAGAACTCAACGTTGTTGGTCACTGTTGGAAATTCATTAAAACTAAACTCAAAGGCTGGTGTTGGGAACTGTAGTATACTATGTGTAGCCACCTGACAAAATGAGGCACCTCTCGCATTTGGGTGGTATGGAGATATTGGTATCACCAAATAGATTATTCAAAGCCCTTTCATACGGTAAAAATATTATTGCTGTAACTTAATGAGCTGAGGAGATGTGGCCTCTCAAAGATAGGAGGTGACACAACCCTAGTTTTGAGAAAAATGCTTGTAAAGTTTCAGCTTAGAAATACAAATTGTTGATGGTAACTTGATTAAAAGTCAATTTTGAGGCATTTACCATTCTCAATGAGCATTGTCATTTAGAAAAAGAATAGTAAAGAGGTTAAACTTTTCAAAAATACTGAAAACTCAAAATCGATAAAATTGACCCTATAATGCCTTTTAACAGTGTTCTTGAATCGGGTGGTGCCGAGATGCGCCTCCTTTTTTCAGGAGGCTACACGTATAGAAAGCCAAAGCTGAGCAGTGAACTCAACTCAGTTTCTCTATTTGGATAACTTTGTAATTAGACAAGAGTGTCCCATTAACAATGGCCTTTTAGTTTAACGAGATTCAACAGCCGACCAATAATAAGATAAGTGTATTACTCAGTATATGCCAAATTTGATACTTTTCTATGGACACATGCACTTCATTCCATCCTTTTCAGTGAATTCAAAAAAGTTTTAAGATATTCTCCAGTTTTCTTGGTTATCATTTAAACTGCCGTGTCTGCAGTACACATTTTTTTTTTTACCTTGATAAAGTACAATAAATATATTCTACGGACTGTTTACGCAATTTATTCAGCACAGACCAGTGAAGGCAAAAAAAAAAAAAAAAGCCTTAGACAAGAGAAGAAAGAGTCCAGAACTGACATCCACCATAGAGAGAGATCACATTCATATTTTACTTGCAAGAACATTATAAAAAGTTACAGAAACTTTGTAGGGTCTTAGTAGGGCTTGGAATAAAGTTAAGATTTAGTAGGGAAAAAAAAAGTTATATTTTGCAAAGCCCACAATAGAAAAAAACAACAACAAAGAAATCATGCAATAAATCACAAAAGAGTTCGAACCAAAGAGAAAAAAAAAACGTTAGATTTCAGTGAGACACTATTTCAGTGCTGCAGGCAGTGTAACTTTAAAATTTTCCAGAAAGGCCAGGAGATATGCTGGAGATAACCTATATGTGTTACTGTATTCATTGATGTTCTTCTCTCACTGCAGGTCCACAATCTTAGCAAACCAACAATGACATTTTACAAGTCCATGAATGGGAATCTGGATGATGGACACAGTCAGAGTACTTTAGGTAATGGCAGTGAAGAAAGACAAAAACTGCTTGCAACAATGGACTTCAAACCTAAGAAGAAATGCTGTTGGGGCTTTTGGGTGAGTGATATTGTTGTTGCGAGTCGCCACGCAAATGAAAAGTCCAAAACTTCTATTTCTCCATGTACTTTAAATATAATATAAAATCATTGCAGTGAGATGTATTATAGTTCCAAGAAAATTTTCAGATAGTTCAAACTTAGGCATTTTGGGAATGTAGTATGTAGCACAAAAAAAATAATTCTTTTATACATATATTTTTATTATGTCAAAGACTAGATTTTGTGAAATAATTTATGCAGTGTATGCTGTAATATTTCTAGAGAAACAGTTATGAAAATCCAATTACCGTAAAACAGATTTACGTGCATTTTTTTGTATGTTAGATGCAAAAATAGCAGCAACACCCCAAAACAGTGCACTTCGTGACGGATTAGGTGGAAAGTTTTGTCCATCCTCAGAGATGACCAGCCATGTTGAATTTAAAAAAAGACACTTGGTCATTACACAGAGCTGTTTTCAATGTATGCATTCTATTAATTTGTACTTTGGTGATAAAATGAAGACTTGTAATTAGTCAAAATTTAGCTGGTATGTCTGTTCCTTGTTGGGGTCTTTGCACTGAATTTTTGCAATTAAGGCAAAAGAACAATAAACCTTGAACATTTTCTTGGAAACCATCTAATTTCTGATTTATGAGGTATTAACTGATGACATATTATATTCCACACGAATACCTTATATATGTTTGTATCATTGAATTGTAATGGGAAAAACCAGAGACCAGTGTTCAGTCATCTTAGTATTTCAGACCAATACTGAAAACTTTGAATAGCAAATTTTGTCACCATTCCCTGAGACTGTAGTAACTGAGAAATTTGAAAAGCTGATTTTGATATAGATATATGCTCAACTACATTCAAAACCACATCGAATGATCTTGGTTATAGACTCCTACGCCGAAAAGTAGTCGAATAGCAAACTTTAAAAAATTCGTCATAACTAGACCAGTTTTTTGGTTCTCCTGAAAAGTAGCCAAAACTGATTACTACAGTCTTAGAGAATGGTGATGATATGAGAGATACCACTTAGAGAATCTCTGAACTGTGAATGTTTCACTGTAAAAGGAATGAAGGTATTTTAGTCTTTTTTTTTCTTTCTTTCCATCGCGGTTAGCGAAGAGGAATCTCCTATGTGTGGGTCATCCTAGGCCTTCCATTGTTGGTGATAGCACATTCAATATCATGGGCTATCAATTGGTTCTTTGTCATTTCTATACCCACAGCGAAGGTGAGAAAAGTTTATAAAAATTTCTCTTAAATTGTAGAGTAGTAGAGATGACATGTTGGATTTTGCTATACAGCATGATAATGTGCAACAGAAAAGGTATGCGATGGTAAATTTAAAGTTGATCTGACTTAAGGTGATTTTGACTTGGTTGCTCAATTTGAAATTCTTGAGGCATGGCTAAATTGTCTTATCATCATAGTATAGACAAAGTAAGGCCTCCAATGTAATCATGAAAGGCTTTTTAATCATTGGAACCTAAATTCTACAAAATATCATATTATGCATAGAAAGACATAAAGGTGTACGGGGGCATATTCTGAAAGGTCTTGAAGTTCTTTATATATTTAATACTTGTGTTGATTTTGAGCCACAACTAAGTTGAACAGAAGAAAGTGTTTCGACATTTTGAACCGAAAAAAGGTCTGTTTTCTTGAAGCAGAATTAAAAAGTAAGAGGAAATTTCATTCTGCTCCTCAGTTTACACATTGGTGATTGAAACTCTTCTTTAAAAATCACATCTATGTATTCTCCGAGTCAACAGGCCAACTAGTGTCTATAATGATGGTTTTGTGAGCATTCTCAGCTTACTCCTTCTTTCTCACAGGTTGTAGAGATACACATTTCAATCTAGGATGTGGTGAGGAAAAACGTAAACTTTTGCTGGCTCTGATTCTTTTGTATTTATGTATTTTTCTGGGGGATGTATGATTGCTGCTAACATGTTAGGCCACCAAGCCATTAGCCACTGACATCATATTGCTGTTCACTACAAGTCCAGCACAATTGAGCACTATAAGGAGAATGAATCAGAATAAATACGACACCACATTGTTCATAAATGTGATGGGATCTGATGTAATCGGGCTTGAGGTGAAAGACCAAATTCCTGCAAAAACTTCTCCAAAAGGGGAAAAAAATTTTCTGTCGAACAATTGGCCATTTTTCTGCATTCGATGAAAACATTTTGCTTTGAAATCTTAGAAATATTTTATTTTGGTTTCTTTAAGAGGTATAAAATTTTCACCTAATGCATTGTTTTGTCTGAGCCACCCACAAATTAGAATATGTTCCAAATATGGAAGTGCTTCAGTGTGGACAATTGTCCCTATAGCTTTTCTTGTAATATTATGTTGTTATCATATGAGACACAAATAGAGAATCTTCAGTTACTTTAAATGTTTATTTCTCCACGAGATGAATTATCAACAGGAATTCACTGTATTTCTTCCAGCTAAACAGCAAAGCCATCACCAAAATCTTGTTTCTGCCCCCTGAAGAGGTTCAGATTGGAAATTCTGGCAGGGCACATATTGTAAGTTAGATTAATGTGTTTTATCTGTCTTTTTACATGCGAAGTATAGGCTTACTCCATTCTCGGTTTGTATGTGGATCTGATCATGAATTGTAATTCTCAACACACAAGTTATATCAAAAAGCTGCCGAATATTTTTTGGGTTGCAACAGGGCTTGGAACTAGGATTTCAACAGGGTTTGGAACTAGGATTTCAACAGGGTTTGGAACTGGGGTTGCAATAGGGCTTGGAACAAAGTTAAAATGTAGAAAAAAAACAAAGGTATGTTACAAAACCCCAGTTTAGAAACCAACAATACAGAAACATTACAATTAATCACAAAGAATTAGAAATGAAAAGGAAAAAAAAAATGTAAGCGTTCGGTCATCAGTGATCATCCTTTGGCAATAAAAAAAAAGCTAGTAAAACAAGATAATCTTGGATTGAGATTACGCATGATGGAATAATGGAATTTGTCAGAATCCTTATTAATCTATTGCAAAACCTATCAGTCTCTCACCTTCACTGCTGTATTGTGTTCACAGGACAGCATCAACAGTCTGAGTGAAATCATCATGTACTCACACCAGAGCGTCAACTTTTATTACTACAAGTACGCAGTCGATGGAGTCAACATTATCCTAGCCAGTATCCTTGTGTACAATTTTGCAGGTCACAATTTCATATATGAATTTGTAGAAAAGTATTCCGAGTATACCTTGAAAAAAAATGAGAGGGAGAAAGAAAACACAACATCAAACAAGAACACCCAAAACCATCATACTGTAACAGAGATAGAAAGGGAACATGTAAGAACCTTTTTTTTTTTTTTGCTGTCTTATTCATGCTTGTGAACTTAGTCTAATCACATCCCCCTAGAACGACAAGGTTCTGTCTCCATTGAACTGAATTAAACACTACACACTACTTCTATGAGCCTTCTCCATTGTGTGTCAAAGTATCGGACAGATTCGGTTCGTAATTTGTAAGTGTTACTAAAAAGAAAAAATGCATAGCTCTAGATTATTCTTCTAAGGTAAAATAATATTCTTTGAAAATTCTGGTCACCATGCAATTAACTGCCAATTCATCACCCCAATACTGCTTTATTCTACCTCCACTTTTTACAATAATTGAGATGAGCAATAATATGGTATAACAAAGTATATTCCACTATTCCTACAAAAATCTTGAAAGTATCTCACCTCTGGGAGTAGATTTTAAAATGCTGTGTAGTTGTTCTAGCACCATGTAAAGTAACTGTAAAACTTGACAAGTGATTTTCTGGAAACATGCCAATGTGAAGATGGAATCAGACAGAGCTGAGGCAACCAAGTTTTTATCTCTGCTATTTGCAATCCAGCCAGCAGCCTTATGGAAATCTGAGCACAGGATTGATGATAAGTTCGCATATAGGAATGACATTGTTCCTCTATAGATCCGCTGGTTAGGAAAGCGCGCTGACATTGATTTGGTGTAGGGAACTCGCCCCCATGACAGTCCTACCAATCCTGCGAAATCTACGTTGGATTGATGTAGTGATACTGGCTGGGAACAGTGTAATTTTATTTAAGGATTTAACATGATTTAAGGTATACTGTAATCTATTATTGCTCTTAGACAAATTGCTTTTGTGTTTTATTTTTACACAAAGTGCCAGTATGTAAATATCAAATCTTCATTCTTCTCCTTTTGAATATGTCCCTTATATGTCTGTTATTGTTACGATCATTCCACAGTTGCCTAAGTCAGTTTTTGGGGGATTTTGAGATGAAATGCTCACTTTAATTAGAAAATAACATTGCACTGTTCAACAATTAACATTGTTTTGTTGTGTTTTGCTTATTCTGAGTTTTTTAAACGAAGACCCATATCTGCCAGAATCACCAATTATTATTCAAAGTAAACAGTTTTCTTTGATTTCAAAAAAAAACAAAAAATGATTTAGGCAATTGTAGAATGATTGTGATGTTATGAGTTATTCAAAATTTTGTTGATCAAGTCTTGCTTGTGGACTGTGCCAGAATTAATTTAAGAAAACAAACACAGCTTTGATATGATCATTCATACAGTCATATATATATATATTTATTCCTTGACTTTATTCTTAGATTTGCTCATTTTTGTCATTCTTTCCATCATCCTGGGTTATGCTGTGGATAATACTGTTATAGATGGTGTCACGGTGAGTTCCAATAAAGATGCTAGACTCAATAAGATGAAACAGCTAGCGCATGTGTAGTGCACAGATTTCGCATCGCTACCTAGTGGCGAATACGCAGAAGTCATGCACAATGCTGTATTTTACAAAGCCAAATAGGGAAATCGTTGAATTTTGTTCACTGTTCAGCTATTGTTGTAGGTCTTGATTGAAGTCCTTATATTGTAATTATACTTCCATCGCTGTAGGAAAACTGTGGCTGTGTTTATATAGTTATAGTCTCACTGTAATAAATCCACATCATTAATTTATCATTACATCAAGCATTTTTATCATGCAGTGCTCCATGGGCCCCCGCCCCCAATCAGCATGCAGACTGTGTGCATGAGTTTTTTTTTTTTAGAGGTGCAAATCAGGGACTGTCTCATCTTACTGAATTTGGTATCTTTGGGTCCAATAAATATATGTGGGGCAACAGCACAGGATCGGCAGTACGGTGCAATTGTCCAGGTTTGGAAAATCAAGCAAAATGATGTTTGGGGCAAAAAATTTACCATTCTGTTAATTGCTGACATAACAATCTAAATTGGCAAAAATTGAAAACTCTATTTTCATTCTTGCTCAGTTTCTTCAAGTTAGGCCGGCCGTGGGATATTACTGATTGTGTGCTGTCATCTCACCTGAGCTCAACCTTTCTCAGATGTGATGAGAAATTCAGCCTGTAAAGGATTCCTTGATAAATGAAAGGAGCACAGAGATGTTGAACTAGTGACTTGTATATTTGGCATATAAAGGGATCAGATCCCTGAAAATGACAGTGGTACACGTGCTCTCCTCTGTCTCCTGGTACTACCAGCCACTCTTTCCTCCCTCTGCATCTCTTTTGGCCCCTACGACCACAAAAGACAATACAGGAGATGAAACAACAATGAGAAAGAAGAAACAAAAAACAGAAAATTAAGAAAAGGGGGCCAAAAGCTAAAGAACTTTGCCATTAATAGTAAAAACAGCTGTACTTATTAGGTCAAACTGAAAGTGTATTCTTATTTGTAACATTTTAACAATAGAAACTGAAACACTCCATTCAGTGCTAACATATTATAATGCCATCATCATGAAGACATGGCTGTCACTGTTTTGAGCAGTGGTGTTTCAGTCTACTTTGACAAAATAGAACTGTTTGATATTGTTCTTCTACTTTACTGCCCTGCAGCAACAAAACATTGTATTATTGTCATTTGTGGGTGGATCTGACAAAACAGGGCTTGATGACATTTTTATACTCCTGTAAAAAATATCAAAATGTAATAAAATATTTCTAAGACAATTTCAAGCAAAATATTTTAACTTAGCGCAGAAAAATGGCTAATCTGTCATAGTATAAGCAGGGATGCCAAAAGTCCGGTTTTTCCGTTTTTTTCCAGTTTTCTGTGTATTTAATCGTCTTTTGTGTGTTTGTGATTATTTAAAAACTGTTTAAAAAATGTTTGTTTTGGTGCAAACATGATGACACATTCATTTTTCAGGGTTTTTTTGCAAAAATCATTTGGCATCCCCGTATAAGCAATATCTCAGTTTGCAAGGAAAATTTGTCCCTTTTGGAGAGGTTTTCTCAGGAATTTGATCTTTCACCTTAAGTCCAATTTCATCAGATTCACTCACATTTGATGTAACCATGTTACATCGTGTTCTGTCATTGCCTGGCAATTTAGAGGAATGATCTTTATTCTTGTCTTTTCTTTCAGAAATGTATTCTCAGTGTACTAGCCATCATTCCCCTTACATATTATATTGGAATGGCCATCACAAGGTATGTTTTTTGTACCTATTTCAATTTTGTCTTGCATTTTCTTTTCTTCAGCGTGACGTTTTTCATTTTTTTTTTTTTTTTTGCCATTTCTTTCAACTGACTGCCCACTGTCAATTGACTATCCCGTGCTTTGGGTGTTGAGGTACATGAGAAATATTTTTTTTTAGGCCTATAGAGAAGAAATTCCTGCTGGATTGGAAGATCAAAATGTGGCAAAAAGAAAAAGTTGTATGTGGCAAAGCCTCGCATAAGACATAATACAGAAACGATATCTGCTCCAAGCTTTGCTGTGACCCTACAGATTTCCTATGGGTTTTTATAATATTTTGTCAATGGCTTGGAAGATATAGACCAGTCCAAAGAAGTGCAAGGCAGTGCTGACAGTATGCACATTATACAGATCGAATATGCGTGTCACAAATCCCAGACTGGGAGATGTAATAATTATAACAAGACAACAATCACGAACGAACAAGTATAACACTTAACAGAACAACCCATCAGACTCACACATTTATTATACATAAAGATACAGATAAAAGTGCAATTACATACACTATACTATTGAATTTACTACCGTCCAACGGCCTTATTCCCACATGCACTCTTCCTCGGGTCCACAACCCGGTAGTTACTTCTAAAGACACTTCGGCCTCAGCCTCTCCTCTCAGGGTCTTAATAGCACATTAATATTTCACTGGCACCGCAGTCTCTCAATAGCCCCTTCCTATTGCCATAACACATTAGCATTCCAATAGCACATCAACATGGCCATAGCACATTAGCATTTCAATAGCACATCAACATTTCAATAGCACATCAACATGGCAATAGCACATTACGATCATATATACGTCCCTGTCGGTGGCCAGACTGCCACGACTCATGTGCCTCTACTGTCCTGCACCGACAGCTTCCTTCCTGGCCTATGTGTGGCCTCCGGCCCTATGCTGGCCTATCCCCTGTGCTCACCGTAGGCGGCCGACCCCGGCACCAGTCATCACTGGAAAAACACTACTCCCAAGTCTTCCGACTGCTCTCCTTATGTTCGCCCTCTGGGGCTTTCTCCTGCGTCCGCTTTCTTAGACGTCTTAGTGTGCAGTGATAGTAATACAGCGCTCTCGCCTCATTCAGACCCCCACTACTCACAACATGCACGCTTTCCCTTACCCCGTGGCCCGTGGGTTAACTTTATTCTAACCCTCTTCTCGTAACTACTGATCCTCGCTCACTCGCACGTGACAATGCGTTCTTCTTCGTCTTTAAGCCTCTTGATTCTTTGAGGAACATAGGGCCGCAACATCACTCCTTCAACGCACATGGTTCTGGCAGGTCCTCCTTAGCTCGGTCCACATCATTCGGCTGCCTTCACTTCAGCATTGATACTCCTGCAACACGTCTGTTTTGGTTGACCCACCTTCCGCTTTCCAATATACAGAATGTATTATTAGCCAATGGAGTGTTTTGTGGTCCTGTTCTCGGTGCTATGGAAATCATAACTGACAGTTTCAGTTTGCGCTTATACAGCATGGGTATGGATGCCGTTTGAAGTACTCATTATTGAAGTAGCCAGTTGGTTGGCAAGTATATTAGAATATTTCTTTGTAAACATAAATATGACAGCTGTTACACCTCCAGTGATCTTTCTCCTTCCTGAAAATTCTTAGCATTTCAGCACAGAGCAGTTTTGCAGTGGGAGCTATCCTCAATGCAACTTTTGGATCCATGGTAGAAGTGATTCTGTTTATCATTATGTTGAAGAAAGGCAGAGATACGGGACAAGAATGTTACCAGGAGTTGGTCAAATCATCTCTTACAGGTAAGTTATCCCTCAAATTGCAATCTTTACTATAAGTCAAAGACAATAGAGTTAGATTATACAGAACTGTGACTTTTTCACACCTATATAAATAGCTTGCATACAAGGGGCACAACCTCTGGTGCATTGCATGAAAAGAGAGATTGATATAATGATACATTAATCACACGATTTTATCAAAGTGGTACTTCTACAGTAAAATAAAAAATAATGGTGACAGGTTACCAACAGTGATATAAGTTATACATGTAATTACAAGATAAGCTAATTCAATGAAGGCCTACAGTGGTAGTCTAACAGTAAACATAACCTAGTATTTTCACTGTTCAGCTTCGTAAATACACCAACGTAACACGTTAGTCACTAAGTGGTGGTGCAAAACCCAAGAACACAAGTGCCCATGCTGTCTCATGTTAAAGTGTCTTATCTGTGCTATAAGTGAAGAGCACCAGATTCTAATTCTGACGTTCGTTGGAACTGCATATAACAGATATGTAGTTTTAAAACACTGGGCATTCCTCCTATTTCTGTCTTACCTCACCGGACATTCATTTTGATATCTTAGAAATTTTTAAACAGGTGTTTAACATGATTTAACAAAATGTACACAGTGTTTAGTCTGGGCTAATTCATAATGGCCGCAAATCAAGTGAAATCATTCAGGAAAGAAGGTCCCCTTCTTAAATCACAAGACTATTGTGAGAGATATTTCCATGCATTATCCATGATAGATGTGAGAAAATTTGCAGTAGTCTTTAAATTTTTATTATTGTGAAATAAATTTTTTAATTGCAATGAATTTAATAAAAAATCAGCATTTGCAATAATTAGTATTTCAGCATTAGGTGACTTGCAGTTGAAGGCACCTTAGGTATACACCTTAGGGGATTTTAAAGGGAAAACAGAAATTTTTAAAAAAAAACAAAAAAAAACATTTATCCTGTTAACAATAATTTCACATTTCTCAATTACAAGAGCAGACATTATAATATGATATGATGATATGCTAATCTTATTCCTGTGTGCAATAGTGGTGTAAGTAGAACAGCTAGGAACCCTTTCAGTGTCAAATTGTGGCAAATTACACTACCCAAAAATCACTCTTGAGACGCATGGAAAAGAAATTATAACGCCCTCGTTCTTATTCGCACAATACTTTATCATAGATCCAATTACCTATCCCGGATCGACCACTATAGTGATCTCGGCGCGCATTATATTTATGAAAATGCCGGCGACCACTGTGGAGGTCTGTGACACTGAAAGGGTTCAAATGTTTGTATAGAAATTCATAAATTAATATATGCAGTCATTTTCTCACTGATTCTGATTTCAGGTGCTATCCTATGCAGCATTCTATTCATTCCTGTGAGTAACTTTTTTCTGTTGTTCGATTTGTATGCATAGGAAGTGTTTTCTTATGATTGAAAATGTTCTGTTCGTATTATCAGCATGCTGAGTTGTACGAGTATAGATGTATTTTTTTATGATTACATCATTCATTTTCGTTAAAGTGTCATGACTGTGTAAACTTGTTTCGTCTAGTGGGTTACACATGAACTCTTAAGTAACAACCAGTTAAAATTCTTTCCAGTACTCCGTGTGTCACTTGCTGTAATTTCTTTAGATAAAGCTCCACAGTTTTTAAATTGATAGTGCAACTTGTATTAGCTGTATTTCTCAAAATTCAAATATGTAACTTGTGTGGCATCTTCTTCTAATAGGGAATGTCAATGGTGATTGGTGGCTTCAAATTCAGAACCCAAAGATTTAACCCTAAATCAGCCAGCATTAGTGCATCTCTTCTCTTTTTGGCCGTAGTAGGTGAGTCACTTCAGTACCCTTATCCTTTTGCTAAAATATTGATGTCATAAACTCGTGCAGTGGAACAAATGATTATTGTGAAGAAATATTTATTTGACAAATATGTTCATGCTCAGATTCACTTTCTGGAGAACAGTTTCTGCCTTTAAACAAACTGACTGTTGCTTGCCACAATTTGACAGTAACAGAGCACTCAGGTTCTGAACTTACTGATACATGTATGGGTATTTTGGTGACTGGCAGTAATTTACACTAGCACCTTTCATATCACACAGTTTTTTATTGTATCAGCATGAAAACACCGATACTGTGTTGGGCGAAAAAAATTCAGACAATTTTGTCAGGGGTCACTTACAAGTCTGTAGTGATAAAAGTATGCATGGAAATTCGCATCACAGACTTGTTTACTTTCAGGTGTCTTTGCTCCCACCATTTTCTCCAAAATTTTTGGAAGTTTGAGATGTCAAGGGTGTGAGAAGATTTTTGAATCACTCATCGTTTATGAGAGTGCAAATGCGATGGGAAATCAGTCTGCTGCTAATGATTCAGCGGGATTCCTGTGTCAGCAGTGTGAGCAATCTCTGGTAAGTTCTGAGAGAAAGTTAGGAATTATTGAATGTAACTGTTGATGCAAATTTCAGCACGTTATGATGGGGAGAGTCAGATGAACTGATCGTCTACCCCTTAAAAATGAAACTGTCTTGAACTGTTGTAGAAATAAGTAACAGGATCCGATGAACAATTAATACTAACGTTTAATGACTGTAAACAAGAGCTGATATCCACAAGTTACTTACACCTAGCTAGCCGGGAAGACACACTTCTAACTACGATTGGATTTGAACACCCCTCCTACTCGCCTGGCCCTCCTTATATATATCCTGTCCAGGAACGCTCAGGAAGCGGCTTAACCGCCCGTAAGCATGAGACAGACCTAGATCGTTCGGGACACATACAAGCCACCCAATCGTACACAGACACGTCACAGAATTACATCACTCAAGGTCGACCTAGCGTAATCTCGGATACTGCAGTACCTTCTAGACCTTCTAGGTTTTCTACAGTGAAACAAACAAGCCACACAGCGAGACATCAAAGAGAAATACCGGCCTTGCTGGCGAGAGGGGGGGGGAGAGGAAGGTCGCCGAGTGAGACTCGCCATGCAGGGGTGAGAAAATATCGATCGTTCAACTAGTGGGATGCTACATTGAATATTGGATGAAATTTAGGATTGAAGGTGAATTTGTTTGCTTGAAACGAATACTCCTTTAAATACTTGAAATTAACATATCCCTTGCCCAATTCCTTTTAAGGGTACGGGTACTATTGCCACCTGAGAGTAGGTGTAATTTTAAAATTATGATTGATACTTGGTGAGTACTATTTGTTTTTGGTAGCACCATTGGGAATGACGTCACAGATGTTTTGTTCTTCCGACACCCAAAAGGGCCGGTGGATCAGCAAATGAGTAACTTCGAGATATGTCTAAGCGGGTAAAATGCCTGCTGGTTGCATTGCAGTTGACTGTTATGACAGGGGTGGAAAGGATGGATCAAGCTAGTCAGATTCCCTACCATCCGTGTAAACAAGGGCAAGGAAGTGAAAGAATTGACTGAACGTCTCCCATTGAACATATACATACGTGTCATTGTGTACTGTAGCGAACTACTTTGGTTCGCGCCACCTCAAGTGCTGTCAGTGCAAATCAGCTAACAAATCAAAATCAGTGCTACAGTCACCATGGTGATACGTTGGTCCTTACAACAATGGTGGCCGATATGCGCGCAATGGGCCTGTAGGATACTCCATGAAGTACAACCATGTGAATCTGAAATGTGTATGAGGAAAAATGCCAGAGTTACAGCAAAAAATTTATGTTTTCATATAACCTAAATGTCCCAACTTTTTTACTTTGTTTTAATAGGACAAATATCCAAATCTCGAGGCATTTTAAGGTGACGCAGCTTCCTTCTATTTTGATGGATTTTAAAAATTTGAAAAGTGTTTAAATCAGCTCAAAAAGGTCTGTTCATGTAAGTTTATAAATTGTCAAAGCAGGTTTTTGGTGTGCATTGCTACTGGTAGTTTGAACTGCACATCAAATATAATTTACAATTCACATAAGTTTGAACTTTTTGTAGCATTGACTTGTTTCCTGTTTGAGTACATCTTTGAAATAATGTGCTTTAAATCTTTGCTTTGTATTCAGTTCCTTCTGGTCTTTGTGCTTACTAATGCTTGTTTTGTAAGGTCATGTATTGTTGTTTGATAAAATAAAGGCATTTTTCATTCTTGTCCCTACATCTCATCTACAGTCCAGTGTAGTTTTACCTATGATATTGTGTCCACTTAACTCATATGGCAGTGAATGATTTTAGTTAAATGATCCAGCGATTGGGTCTCTTAAGAACCTATCGCCAGTGGCACTTAGTGGGTGAGAAAGAGGGTGAGTGAGTGAGAGTCTTATATGACCCAATCACCAGTGATGTTAGATGGTGGTCACTCAGAAATTGGCCAATGGAGTTCACTAAACTAAAATTTTGGGAGAAGTCACAAACTTTCAAGAGTGGGAAGTAATTTTTAGCAGAATGATGGGTTTGAAGCCGCTATTGGGTTAGACTCAATCAGTGCAATGGCTTAACCCAAGTGTTGTGTTTGTCACCTTTCTGCAGAATGGCTTGCATGGAGACAGATCTCTGTACACCAAACACATTGAGCCACTGGTGTATGCCATCTGCATCATTCTGCCCATAGCTTATGTCATTGGTTTGGTGTTCACCATGAAGACACATTCAGCCCATGTCTTTGAGGAATTTGAGAGAGAGCTGAAGGAAGAAAATGTGGCTCAGGGTGAGTGGTTTTTGTGGCACTTTACAAAACAATAAACTTGGCCAGTTGCCTGATCAGGGGACCATCCACAAAGTTTGTATGTTTGGTTTTTGGCAATTTTTGATCCTCCTTTCTTTCATTTATGCCTTTCATACATTTGGCCATAATCCCCCTTTCCCCTCTTGTACAAGGATAAGGCCATTGCAATGTTGAATATTGATAAGGCCCTAATGTTTGAAAACTTTAAATAGCATTATGCATGAACTATTTGACTGTTCTACTACAGCCATGATTTTATAGTTTAACAACTTTATTTGCTGAAAAAAAAGTAAAGGAAACCAGATGTTTGATTATTACTGTATTTGAAAACTATGCGTATGCTCCCCAGAAATATAACCCCCCCCCCACCCCACCTTTTTTTCCCCCATAATTATGTATGCTTTTTGTATGCCATCTATACTCACCTAAGTCCATCAGGCAAAGGCTATTGTGTGAAGAATGGGTTATGGTAGTCGTTTAAGCAAATGTTTACTACAGCAGGCATTCTTCACTGTTTTCTCAAAAGTGCAGAACACTGATGAGCACTGTTCCATCTGCAGGTCATCATGGCACTGCCCAGTGGTCAAGAATCAAAAGCACAATTATTCTTCTCTTGTGTGCTGTAGCTATAGCTTTATGTGCTGATCTCATCTCAGAAAATATCCAGCCTTTGCTGGAGGAGACAGGCATTTCAGAGGTGAGTAGTTAGTTGGTCCCGTTACTCAGAGCTCCTAGCACTCAAGAAACACCTAGTATCTTGTAGAATTTTGTTCTCCCCTAAAATCTCCTAGAATCTCCTCCCTTTTCTCTTTAGCTATTGCTGGGGAACCATATTCTAGTTACAAAGCCAAATAGAGAAAGTACTGAGATTTGTTAACTCTTCAGCTGTAGCTTACTATGTAAAATAACACAATCCCCAAACAGTACCCGTTCTCTTAGAAAGTCGTAAAGTTTAACCCGCCATCTTTTCTACCCACATTTCACAGAGAGGCTCAGTACTTCTGCTCCCGCGCAATAAATTAATGAAACAGAATGGAAATATGAATGCTTGGCAGTATGATGGTCAGTAATGTCTCCTGTCAGGTATAGCTCTGCATAAATTAGTTTGTTTTTAAAGAATATTTGCAGTGTGGCATTTTCTGTCACTTAACCTTTTCAATTGCAGGGATCTAAACTCTCACATGTCCACTGTACATTCCTTTTTTTGTGGCTGTTACCTGTGTAAGCCTTGATTTTGGGGTGATTTTTAAAATTCGCAAAAAATCTTCTGATAAAGTTTACATATCATAATTATTTGGTATCATTGGAAAGCTTATAAATTAGAGAAGAACAATAGCAATCGTATGTTTACAAACACAACAAACAAAACAGAAAGTGCTGTGAAACTATGCGATATCTCAGGCAGTGTGAAGTGCTGCGAAAGGGTGTGCATGCGGCAGCATCTGTCGGGCGCCTGGTGTGTGGATCAGTTGTAAAACAGGCTGCACTCTAAAGGTATGGGGTGATATGGAAAGGTTAATCCATTTCGTGAAGTAAAATGTTTGTGAGCCAAGGTTGTTGGTTTTTTTGTGCCCCCCTGTAAAAATTTGAAAATGGAATTTAGGAGGTGGACAGAAATGTACAGTAATGATATGTTTTATATTTATATGTATTCCCCAGTATTTCATTGGAGTGACAATGTTGTCACTTGTGTCGGAACTGCCAGAGGTTGTCAATGGAGTGCAGTTTGCATTACAGAATAATGTAAATTTAGGGTAAGTAAACACACTTGCTGGTAAATTTTCATTTCATAAGCATAAGCTCTGATGTATGTAGGAATAACTAATATTGTGGGGATAATGACCCAGCACCAGTAACAGTTGGGTATAGCTGTTAATTTGTAATCTTGCTTGGAAGTCTGAAAGCTTAGAATTTGTTCTTTCAATTTTGAATTTTTCTGGATTTTTTTGTTTGTTTGCTGTTGTATGTTCCTCATGGGGGGCTTTGCAAAGTATGATTTTTAAAAAAAATTTTTGGCCACAGTTGAAATGTTTTTTTATCGAGTATTTATATTATGTAAGGTGGCCTAGTGACAGGGAATTTTTATTTTTGTGTCTTGAATCACGACATTTTACACTCCTGCATGTGTGAGTGATTGGGTGATTTATTTTCTCTTCCCAGGATAGAAATTGGTTGCTCAACAGCCATTCAGGTCTGCCTTGTACAGATTCCACTGCTAGTGTTGATCAATCTCATCTATGTAAGTTTGAATTCTTTCTTTGATGAAACAATAACAGTTTGTTTTTGAGGAGGTAAAATTCATTTCAGGATGGTCCATTGTTTACAACTAAAGATTGTAATTGGTATTAATTCATTCCTTGAAATGCTAAAAAACAATTGCCCGTGACAAAGAGTTTTAAGAAGTTATGGACAAAAGCTTTTTTGGGGATTTCTTTAATTTAAATTTTTAAGCATTTACTGACACATCAGACAGGCAAAGTATTGTCCATTTGGAAATGTTTAACTGTGAAAGACTCCTTAGTGGGTACATCATAACGACTCATCTAGGTAGAATTTAAAAAGGCATTTTTTTTCTAGGGAGGGATCTGCTCTCCTTCAGCCTAAGCCTAAAGAATTCTCTTCGGGTTTAAAAAAAGAAAAAAAGAACCACTATAAAATTGGAAAAAATTCTGGAAAAAAAAAATAATAATACAATAAAAATTGTTCTTCTCTCATATTTCTTACATTTAAGTGGTGCTGGAATTTAACATTTTAGCCTTGGAAAAACATTTTCTAAGAGATACAGCTCAGGAACACTGGGCTGAGAAATAGTAGGCCTACTGGATCTGCTGACAACAGGAATACAGATTGGTAAAAAATGTCTTGACCATGATGTAACGGTCATTTTATTTATTTATTTATTTATTTTTTACAATATTTTTTTTTCCAGCCCATGGGATTTTATGTTGTGTTTAATGATGTCCACTTATGGGCAGTCATCTTCTCTGTGGTCATCATCAACTACATTTTCCAAGATGGAAAGAGCGATTACTTTCAAGGTGAGTTAGGAGGGGATAAAACTGCAGGGAGAGTAGTCTCTGAACAATATCCTAAGTTCATATTGCGATTCATACCTCCCGGGACCTGTCAGACCCAGACTCCCGAACAGAAAAAAAACAACCCCACTATAAGTGATTTGTTCCTCAGGGAGGCTATCAAGGCCAGACTTCTCAATTAGAGAGGAAAAGAAACTAAGTACTACTTACTTGTATCTGTTTTGTGTGACCTGACAGACCCAGTTTTAACAATAAAATTGCTTTACCAGGCATATAGCTGTGATAGGCCCATTGAGCATGTAATAGAAATAAACCAAAGTTATGGTCAGTGGTCACTAACTCGCTGACTTTTGTGAAGAAATTGTATTGCCAGCAGTTACATCACAACATTTGACACAGGATTAGATAAAAATGGTGACATTGATACAGAAAGTAGAAACGGAACTAAAAAATTCACATTCCAAATGTTTTATTTCACTTTTTAAGAATGTAAATGTCAGTTCAAATGCAAGAAGTGATTACGGTAGTCTGTCTAAGAACTCGCCGCCTTAGAACCCGATCCGTCTTAGAACCCGCTGTTGCCACGAAACCGAATTTTTTCACTGTAATATACATGCGTAAGAAGGGGGAGGCGAACCGTGGAAAGGATGGAGCCCAGTTACATGTTTCATGTGCAAGCAGGCCAGTCCTAGACTAAATTAGCATAGTCATCACCGAACATCTATAAACTTGTTGTCTGACTCGAGGGGCAGAATTTTATAGGTAATTGACCATGCCCTTGGTTTGCACGCCACATGTACTTAGGCTGATTGTGGTTATTACACAGGGTATCACTGGGCCTCGTATTGTATCCGCCTAAGTGCCCGGTCCGCCTAAGAACCCGCTTTTTCTGTCTCCCGTTGACCGGGAATCTCCATTCTAAAATCTCCATTTAGAATCTCCATTCTAAAAAAAAAGGGAGGTAATCACTTCTTGTCACTGAACTGATGATATATTCAAAATTGGAGTTGTGACCTTTCTTTTAGACAGGAAGGGAGATTAACTTATGAAAATACATTAAAAAAATTTTGTGTATTTTCTGTCTTCTCTTTACTTTGCTTTGTATTGTTTGGGTTTTATATCTCACGCGGGGTTTTGCAACGTACAACCTTTTCGTTTTTGCCCAATTTTGACTTTGCTTATAGCCCTGCTGCGACCCCACAGTTTTTCTGTGGTTTTTATGATATTTTGTGAAAATACATGAACATTGTGAAGTACTTGGTTTAGTGATCTTTGCCATGCGTGGCTAAAAACTATATATGGCATACACCATGTTGTCTAATCGACACCACACTCATAAAGAACATTTTATTAGGATACTGTCTATATAAGGATGGTGTGTGTCAGACCTGACAACATACGAGGGGGGAGGGGGGGGGGGATATTTTAGTAAAATCCTCTTTAGGAGTATGATGTATCTGAGACATCAGAATGTACGACTAAGGGTATGACGGTCATATCCTGCAATAAAGTCCTCTTTAAAAGTATGGTGCCTGCGAGACCCCAGGACCTATGACCGGGTAAGAATGGTAAAAATGCTTGTGCGTTCGTGCATATTTTAAACTTTTAAAACCTCGGGGAGATGGGCAAATATGTAATTGGGGAAAAGCTGGAATTTCAAGTAAAAAAATCCGAGAAATAAGACAATTACAAACGTTTATGATAACTTCATGGTTCATTTGACCCACGACGCATGGCAAAGGTTATAGCCAAAGTCTACAAAAGTACTGCTTTGCTCATTCCCGTTTTGCTTTGCATTGTAAGGACTCAACTGTTTATCTCATTTGTGTTGTCTTATCCCACAGGGTCTATAGTAGTGTTCATCTATGCCCTGTTGATGTGTATGTATTTCTTCATGCTTACACCTGACCATGCGCTGTGCCATAATGAGGTGGCAGACAATGGAAACTTCACAACAGCGATTCCAACAACCATTTCCACTATTTCAACTTCATAGCACTGTATTATATTTGAAAGTAAATTAGCTCAATGTAAATTATGTACAATTATATATGGCCGTATGTTTATGAATTATTATCCATATTGTATTAAAAGTACACTTGAAATGCCCGCAAGAATTATCCTTTGCTTTGTTTTTCCAAAGGCATTTCCATTGTTTTAACTTTGAGGCATTATCAGTGGAATATTAAACCATACTCAGTGTAAAATCAGGTACAATGCAAATGTATTGCATTGGCAGACCTACCAACTATCCTGGCAACCTGGGATTATCCTAGATTTTAGGCCTGCTCCTGGATTCCTGAAAACAGTGCGAGCTTTTTTTTAGATTCTCGAGACCACATTGATTGTGTATTCAAAGCTTGGCGAACAAAAGAAAACAAAAACAAAATGCAAAGTCTCTTGCTGTAAAAGTTACTGGGGAGGAAAATGATATGTATATGGTTGGATTTTGCACATTTTATTATTTTTATAATATTATAGATGAGTAATTATGTTCACTATTGTTGATCCTGAATTTTCAATCAAAATCCTGACTTATTATCCCTGGTTTCATCGGTCGGCTGTTGGAACCTCGCTAAAATTACCCTTTGAGTTTAGTTTAAATTAGGTTCGAACAGCTGAATGATGATTTGATGTTATGGAGATTGGCAGGTCTGCACTTGTTTTTGTTTTTGTTTTTTTGACACACTTTCTCATCTGCGGGGGGGGGGGGGGGGGGTCTTGAAATGTCCATAACATTTCACTTTTTGTTTCAGCTTTTCCATGAACCGCAGTAGACAGAAATAATTTTATTTTTTTCAAGAGATTACCTCTTTAAATATTGTATGTTCCTCACTGCTTGATCTGATCTGAAGAGAATGTGCATAACATGTATGTCCTGTGTTGGTCTCATTTATTGATACACTGTGTTAATTTTAGCAACAGTAAACTTGGGTACAACAGTGTGCATGAATTACTTTGATATAATTATTTATCGCAAACTGAGAGCTTTAAGGCAAGGTTGGAGATTGTAAAGTCCATATTCCTTCAATACACAGTTTTTTCAAAATTTGATATGAATAAAAAATGCACTGATCATAAGTTTATGTATCTTTTTTTTAGTTGATGAAGGATTTTGGAAGAGAATGATTTAATTCAGTGGTTGGAAATGTGCCATCACATTATTGAATTGCAATTGTATTTGGTAATTGCAAAATACATCTTAACTTCGACCACTGATCACAGTTTATAAGAAACTGAATTATATTTTTTTGTCATTTACTTTTGGCTTCCACTCAGGAGTTGATCCACATTTTAAGATAAATATTTTTGTTTTTTCCTGCTGTATACACTCTTTTACTAATTCATTTAGGAAAGATGCTGGTTTTAAATTATGTTCTATATTGCTGGATCATCGTTTTGTTCTTGCGATGTTTTTAAATGTTGTATGGATTTTCTATAACCCTTGCAGTATGGAGAAAATGTGCCTTTCCTCACAAACATATATGATCAAGGTTGTAAAATGAGATGTTAAAAAAATTTGATCATATTGTACCAAGTAACAAACCAACTTTTAACTCATTTGATGCTGGGTTTTTTTCCGAGCAAAACCGCTTAATACTGACAGTTTAAGGGTATTTTCATAAATTTATACTGACTTTCCTTATTCATCAGTCACAATGAAATTTTCACCCAGAGAAAGGAAAGAAACAATGCTCAATTTAATAAACCAAAAAGAATATGTCTAGTTTATGTAGATCTAGTTTATTTTCCACAAATTTTTGGAAAGTCAGACAGATTTGCATTGCACACACTTTTTTTTGGCTTGAATGGTTGAAGCTGTGTTTGCATGTATACGGAAACGGCAAAAACTCCATCAAGTAGGAGAAAGAAAGAGTGTCTCCATGTGTGTGGAAATGGCATTACTGTACACATGAAAATGTTCTTTCTATTTCACTACTTGAAAAGTTTTTGACGTCTCTGTTGCCGTTTCTGTACACATGAAAAGCCAGCTTTAGTATACAGTTTGAGCGACCATCGTTTTGCTAACTTTCTGGTGGTAACTAAATTTAAAAACCATTGACACAATCCCGACGTAACCATTCATGCAGTGGTGCAGTAGGGTAAAAGAGCATCCAATGGCAGACATGCAGTATGTGTAGGAATGAAAAATTGATGATGTACCTCCAGCAGGGGTTGTGGGATCAGTCTCGAATATAATATAGACAATCCTGCAACTGATCCAGGATTTGTAGCAAGTGAGTTAAAGGTTTCCTGCCAGTCTTGGATTTTTTAATTTTTTTTTTGGTGTGTGCATGTATATCATTTGATTGTTCAAGTAATGCATGTAACCAAAGATACTACAATTAATAAGATGAGACAGCTAGTGCTTTTAGCGTGCACAGATTTTGCGCGGCCACCTAGCGGCAAATGGGCGGAAGACATGAAAAGTGCTGTATTTTACAAAGCAAAAAAGGGAAAATATTGGATTTTGTTCATTGTTCAGCTATCGCTATAGGCCTTGATTGACGTCACTTATTGTGGAATTATAACCTCAATTGCTGTGGGAAAACTATGGTCATTTTTTCTTTTTTTTTTTTAGTTGCAGTTGCACTGTCATAATTTTGCATCACAAATTTACCATTATATCAAGCATTCTTTTCATATTATGTACCAAGGGCCCCACCCCAATCAGCGCGCAAATTGTGTGCACGGTTTTTTCAGTGGTGCAAAGAAGACAGTGTCTCATCTTATCGTTTCTAGTATCTTTGATGTAACTAACAAAAATACAATGGGTTTGATTAGCGCAGGGCGACTATAACTTGAGCTTTAAAAATCCAACTTATTTTACATATCCTTTTTCTCCATTTTTTAAAAATTCCTGGATCTTTTTTACTTGTGTTCCAATTTCTTATTATTCAGTCTGTGCCATTAAAAAGTATTATACTGTGCAGTGTGTTCTGCCTTTGAAACTGAGGATTTCAAAAGGAAATAGTTTTAGTTTTGTACATTTTTCTTTCGGGACCAAAGTTGGTTTGTTGGTACTTGATCTTTTTTGACCGGTGCACTTACATATGATCTGTGGGTTGTGGAATGAAAAGGACACAAACTTAAATACATCAAAATTCAACAGGTGGATTGATGCAGTTATTGCTGTAAAGTCACCATTACTGCAGAGCGTGACACTAGAGTTTGTCCATTTTATCAATCACATTCACATCTTTTTCAACTGCTCAACTTGAGATTATACATTTTCTTTTTCCTTTTGGTCAATGGAAAGGGTTAAAATTTGGCATAAGCTTCTACGTCACGAGGTAGAAGTCTGAAAGTAGTTTCGTCTTTTTATTTACTCATAGAGCATTCTGAGAATAATTTTGTTTTTGATTTTCGAAAACACAAAACTATTATTAGTTTATATGACGTATTGTCAGAAATAAGTAGCATGTAAGAAGCATTTTACACTAATTTACATGAATTTACAGGTGAATTTAATGATTTTCTAGTAGCCAGTAGAGGGATGTGTCCTATATATCTGCTCACGAGTGAACTGTGATATTTTGAACTATTAATCAGAGAGCCAGTATGCAAGCTGATATTTTCTTATTCAAGTTTTAAACGTGTTTCAAGTTTTTCTTTCTTTTTTTTTTTTTTTTTTACATTTTCCCTGAGGAAATGAACAGAGGACCAAGGCCTGCATATTATAAGTGTGTTTTTTCATTCTGCGGAAACTCTTTGCCATTGTGGAAATAAATTATTTGCATTTACTGATCTTCTATTGTATTTGCTGGTCTTTCTTCAGTTACACAGAGTATGAAATTTGCAGCAAACAGCGAAAATGAGACACAATGTACTTCATGCAGAGAATTTAAGATACCCTGTTTTTCTGTGGCTTAATACTTGTGTGCAAGTATCAAATTCAGAAAAACACAATATTTATCCAATGTAATCTTTGTGATTCATTTTAACTACAGTTGTGATAAAAGTTCATTTGAGCTGTTTTTTCCATTATCTGTAAGTTTGAGTTGTTTGAGGATCTCTTCCAATCAAGCTGCACAAATGTATGATTCACTTTATATATGAGATACTTCCCTTTTCAAAGTACTTTGATAAATTTACCTTGAGAATTTTACACTGCAGTAGCCTGCGTGAAGAAGGTTTTGCTCATTATGTTTGTCGAGGCTTTGTCATCAATTCTCAAATGCCCTACATGTCATACTGAGGGCTGACAACCAGAATGTTGTATGTCCAAAATCGTCAAATTGAGAAAAACAAGTTTGAAATTTGTAATCTCAATGAAAATTTAAATAATTACGTTTATGCGCACGGCAACTTTAACATTGTCCACACAAATAGTTTTGTAATTTATTGAAATAAAGTCACACACTTTGTGCCTTGGATATCTACAGGCAAGTTAAGAGCAATGATTAAAATTAGACATAACACATTCTGATTGATTAAACCTCGAAATGTCTGAAACAAATCACCTGGTGCCCAATGTCCTGTTTTTTTCAAACACTTAATTTTTTTATATTATTATTACTAGATGAGATACCCGCATTGCCTGTGATAAACATGTATTCCCACCCTTCTTTCTCTCTCATGACACTGTGGGAAAAAAAAAACGTGAGGATGTATCCACCTTTAATACGGTACCCAATTCCAAGAGGTATTAGTATTTTTATTATTTTTGTTTAGGCTGTAGCACTGAGCAAAAAAAGGGGCCAAAACTGCACTACAGTGAGATATTCCCACTACTATTTTTTTTTTTTAAATAAGATAAGAAGATTGGGCCATTTTAAATTAGTTTCTCATGTTTAAGAAGTTTTAGACTGGACAATCTGTATCTGGGCATCAGAATATTAATGTAATTTTACAGATCTTTATAGTGTGTGAGATGCACAATGAAGATTCTCAGATGTGATCCATTGATGTACGGCATGAATTGTCACAATAAATGAATACACTGTAAAGTCTTTTCTATATGTATACAGTAGATAGATCGATTTCATATCAAGGGGTGATGCACTCCCTCTCAAATGCACTCCCTCTCAAAGAGTATTTCTTATGTTTGTGCGCAGGATCTTTTTCTGATTTTAGTGAATCTCAGTTTGCCAAACTAGAGAGACACAGAATATTTCCTGGAAATTGTTTGCTTAAGAAATTTAGGGTTTGCGAAAAATTCTTTTCAACTTTTTGTGCACGGTTGAAAGAATTTCCCCAAGCAAGAGAGATGATGTATCTAACTTTCCATATTTGATAGTCACTAGTCATAGTTTTGCAAATAAACTGAGACTTAAAGTTGTCTTTTGTAACTCTGAAACGTTGATACTTTTTTTATGTGTATAATATCAAAAGTGTAATCTAATGGCATCAGTACATCAAATCATATTGTTTATTTAGAATTATTGTTGCTTTCTTATACCAATTACAATGCAAGAATTTTCTTAACTTGTAAAGATAATAATTATGTTAACAATAATCAACATTTTAATCCATGTACCATGTACATATTAACTCCTTGTGTGCCAATCACCAATATATCGGTTCTTCTGCTGGTCACGTTTGTGCCAGTCACCGATGTATCGGCACACAAGAATGCTAGGCTATTTTGTTTCGGGGATAAAGAAAGTGGGCTTTCTATTAATAGATGATGCTGTAGTTAGTCTTTATTCGTCTCCCCTACAATTTTCTTCTTGTATCGGCAAACGTGGAAAAATTCATGGCATACAAGGAGTTAAAGTGAAAGATATGTCAATGACTGCATTTTCTTTTATTTTGTATTCAGAAGGTCAGTTCAGCCTAGCTTTATATTTAACTGTCGACATGTTCACCTTCATTATTTGAAATACCCCATCGTTTGAGTAATTTTTGTATTCCCTCAATTCATATTTATGTACTTTTTTTCATGGTTCTAGTTTTCATGAACGGATATTGACTAACTGTGAAATGGATCTGTGGACTTTCAAACTTTAAAAATGGATTTTCACAGTTTCACATTTTGATGGCATGGGCTGCATTTCCCCTTGTGGTCTTCATACATTTATATAGTTGGAAAATCAGTATGTGCAGCTGAATGCATTTCATAGGTCACACAGTCATGTCGGGGCTTGATATTTTTTATCCTCATGTGTCGGGAGGGCTATATATCACAACCTTAATCCTTGTTCGCTCTGTCTCCATTTTCTGAGAAACTGGAAAGCTTTTAATATGTAGAAGAGGTATAACAAATGCACACTTTGACACTTGGTGAAAATGCGTTGTGGCACTTCCTAAGCTGTTTCACAGTTCCCATTTATTCTAACTCCTTAACATAATATTAAAGCCGTAAGCGTTTAATGTTGAATTTCTCAGCAGTGCAAAAAGTGGAGGTGGAAGAAACAGGAACTGAGGTCACGATATGTCATCTTTTACACTCACTCCTGGCTCTCTCTGTGCACTGTGTTTCTCTTTCCATCGTATTCCTGACTTCGTCTTCATCCTATCATTATAATTATTATCAGGAATCTCTCTCTTCTGTTTATACAAACTTCTGTTCACAAGTTTATAATCAACCTTGCAAAATAACTGTGCTTCAACTGGAAAAATACCAGATTTGATTGAGTAAAACCTGGGCTGGAACCACTTTGTTTTCACATTCTATCTTAGCTGATTTTTTAAATTTTGTTTCTGAATTTTCTTCATGTTTTTTTTTTTGTCCCCCAGTGTTTTGCACATGAAAATTTTATCTTATCAAAGGGGGGGGGGGGGGGGGGGGGGGGAGTGGTAAGGATAAATTTTATTTATCTTTTACTGCCCTCAAATTTCTAACTTGATAAGAAAAGGGGACCAGTTTGATGTAATCTCTATATAACTGTATAATATGTATAATGTACATTTCTTGTTATTTTAAGTTTCTGTGTTCCTCACAAGAACCTAAATTGAAATGGTCCATGAGATACTTGCATTTTAATTATGAAAACGGACGTGGTCAAATGGAAAGGCTCAGATGGAGCAGAAAAAAATTAGATTTCCTCACTACACATACCAAAACTGGCTCAGCTTGATTGTATATATGCTGCCTAAGGTAAGGTAAGATAGGGCCATGGTCAGAACATCATGGATAGAATGTGCAGAATTTTTGCTGTTTATTTAAAGGGAGACCACTTTTCACTAATTTTTGTAAGAGAGTTATTTATCTTGATGAACTCCATGGCTTGCTATTATATCTCATACCTAGATATCTGATGTCCATGATTGGTGTCAGTTGCCAACTGGCTACCAGTCCTCTTCGTCATCATTGTTATCACTGTATCGGTAATCAGAAATTTTTCCATTGGTTTGTTTTTGCATTTCTTACCATATCTGTGGCTTGTATATATAACCCTACCCAAGTACCTCCGTTGTCATTATTCAATGTCAGCATGCTCAGAAATGTTTTTGCATTGATTAATGACATATTATTATAATCACATATCCATGTAGTATATTCAGCTTACTCTGGCAGGCCGAGTGCTAGTAGTTACAGCACTTGACTCAGATGCAAGAGGAGTCAGGTCAAATTCCAGTTATTTTGATTGAGGGATCCAGCCATGTAAGAAATTGCTTGCATTCACTGATACTACTCGTAGGCCATGTATGTGTTAAGCCTGATTGCACTGAAAAGAGACATAAAACCAAATACAGGTAAAATAAAAGAAGATTCTTTGCATTTATAACCTCTTTGCCCCTGATATTCATGTGAAATTATTTAATATTTAGATTTAGCAAATAAGCTTTTTGTAGATGAATGAAAATTCTGTAACACTGCCAGAAGAGCCCAAAGTGAAGGGGCCATTTCGTCCGGGTAATTGACTTAAATTCAAGTTTTATACGTGTATTCAAGGGACCAATGCTGTAATTTTATTTTTTTTACATGTATAAAGCAAAAAGGCTTGCCATATAATAAGATACGGAGAGCCCCAGGGAGGGGGAGCAAACAACAGCAATTACCAGTGGAGTTGACTTTGCTAAGCATTGATTTTTGGAGTCATAAATGTTTTTTTTATACATGTACTATAATGCGACGGATTTATGGGCCTTCCTCTGCAAATGATCCTGAGTGCCTTCACCTTTGCAAAAGAAGAGACAGAAAATTATTGTCAAACATTGTGGGCCTCATATTTATTATAGGTTTAACTTAAGAAATATTCCGTACATACAGGGAGCATGATATGTATCTGATCTGAATAAAACTGCATTTACATGTATGCCGAATCTGTGTTTGAGTTTCCAGTGTGTTTTCTAATAATAGTATTAATTGAAAGGTGTGGTCTGAGACACGGAATACCGAGACGAAACATTCTTTCTCCCACTATATGTCCACAAATTGCGTGCGTATACTATAAATACGGGGAGTCAATCAATTACAAAGGGGTGTGGTGCGATTTGTTGCATCGTTGACGCGCGCGCAACTCGACGGACTGAATATGACAATTCACTATATCTCGGGTGTGGGACTACCTGTGTAAGTTGTGTTAACGGGGCCGACTTTTTACTGCAGCTACATTTGAAATTTCATCGGATTATGAGCAAATATGAATGACCTAAATAAGGTACATGTATTAGCACCCGGCTGTGCCATCACGGCCAGGAACCCTATGGAAATCCGATGCATAGGGCTGACGTCAAGTTTGCACAGAATAATGGCATCGTTCCTATGTAGTTCCAGTGGTTGGGATATAGTTCCACCAGTCGTCTCATGTCGCTAACCCGCCCCCCTACACGTTTTTTCTTTTTTTGTCCTAATCCTATTCCTCTCTGAATGCTGGTAGCTATAGCTCCACTTCTAAAGCAAATGGGTTATCAGTATTGACATGCATCAAAACGACCTATTAAGGATGTAGATCATGGATTCTCAACGTAGGCGACATAGCCCCAGGGGGGGAGGGTGAGTTACGATTTTGATTTCTGTGGGGGCGGGGGGGGGGGCGAAAACCAAGAAGAAGCCGACAAGGAGGCAAAAACAGGAATAGGGGGGGGGGGGTGGCGATTTGGGGACAAATCGTGGGGTATTTGCCATATTGCTGTATGCGACGTTTTGCGGAACTTTTCAGGTTTTGTCATGAAAATGGTTGTCTCACTCCTAATTTCATTATGTATATAATGTAGATCTATATGTGTCATTGCAATCGATTAAAAACTTTTCAAGGTATGTGTTTGCGATGTAATGTTGTCCTCTGAGTTTACACAAGTCTTCAAAGTCTCGATCCTAATTTTCTCGAATAGACAAAAATGCACATTACATTAATAATATGGAATATACCCGACGGAATACAGGGCAGCCACTGTCTTGTTCAGGCAGCACGTGTGGCTGGGTGGTATGAACCGAAAAGTGCATGTGATAAAGAATGCTTTCTGTTTTATAATGATTACTCAACACGCTTATTGTCACCAGTAAGGCTGTTGTTTTTTTTTGTTTTTTCTTTGAAAAACCTAACGTCATAATTTGTGTGTAGTCTTGTCTTCTCGTGAAATGGGGCTGGAGGGGGGGGGGGGGCAATGACATAATTTGGAGCCTAAGGAGGGGATTGCCTGGAAAAGGTTGAGAACCACTGATGCAGCTGAGGAGTCACGTCATCTCTACCAGAAAAACTGTACGTTGTGTTTTAACAAATATCTGAGAGCTGCTGTCGCCATTGACTCATTAAACTCATAATTAATTTCCACAACCAAGTTCAAATTGTCGATAAAAGGTCGGAAATCATATTATTAGACACAGAGAGATAGAGGATTGGGAATACCAGTTTATTCAGGGCAATGGCGGTTACTTCATTTAGTATAACAAAAGTAAAAAGAAACACTGTAAGCTATACAGATACTATCGATCCCCACCAATATCATCATCATCATCTGTTGTCCTGTCTGGAACAGACGTTGGCGATCATGGCTCTCCACTCGGATCTGTCATCAGCCAACCTCAAGAAGTTGTTGTTGTTGTGACGTTTATTTGTTGTCCATGAATTAAGACTTTCAGAGACAGTTTTCTCTGTCTACCCCTGCTTTTCCTGCCTTCGATCTTCCCTGTGACTGCTAGATGTTCGAGGCTCCTGGGGCGACATAATTATGTGTCCTAGAAATTTCAGTTGCCTCTGTCTTATTGTTTTAATTAATGATCTTTTCAGATTAGAATCTCTCAAGACTGACACATTTGATTTCTTCTCCATCCATGATATTCTCAATATTCTTCAATAAACCATATTTCCACCAATATCATTCTTTCCTTCTTTTTCTCTGTTCTTTCTGGCTTTCTTTCTTTCTTATTTTATTTTCTATTCTTTGTTTCTTCCTTTCTGTCATTCTTTTTCCGTTCTTCCCTTAAAATTATCCATTAATATGCAGCATGGAATTTTACTTCACTCCAAGAGATTTTTTGCTATACTCTCTCTCTCTCTCTCTCTCTATCTGTCTGTCTTACTATCTGTCTGCCTGTCTGTCTTCTCTCTCTCTCATGCTCTTTCCCCTTGTTAAGCATCCTGTTTAATTTTGGTGTAGTAGTGCAGATATGCCCCACTCGGGGTTCAAGGGTTTAACAGTGCAGCATGGAATTTTACCGAGGCATTTGCTCTACTCTGTCTCTCTCTCCTCCTCTTCCTCTCTCCCCCCCCCCTCTCTCTCTCTTTCTCTCTCTCCCCTCTCCCCTCCTCCTCCTCGTTAAGCCTAGTTCATAATTATATATTCGCCTTATATCTGTTTCCTTGTCTGCTTGTCTGCCTGTTTATTATCAGGAGAAGATTGAACGTCAAATACGAATAAAGAATTACACGTCATGTACCGTTCTGATAACGAAGAATGGCTATCTTGAATCCCTGCGATCACGAACTTTTGGCCAGGCACATTCTCAATCACTTCACACTCGTCATTCATGACCCAGTTATTTGATTAGGCTAGCTAGATAGGGTTAGGGGCCATTCATAAAGTACGTGTCGGTATGTCGATTTTGGTAATATTTTCACTCGCCCCCTCCACCCCTACCCTCCCCCTCCTTTGTGTGAGCGTACGGCCATTAAAATAGTGAATGTTCATGATAAAATCTGGGTGCTTTTAGACATAATTAACTAGGTCGGGTTAGGGGCCAGGCCACTGATAAAGTACAAAGCTTGATTTTGGCAATTTTCCCTCTTCCCCCCCCCCCCCCCCCAATCCACCGCTTATATGTTCGCTGCTCTTTGTGAAATGAAATTTAAATTGATGAAGCTCGGAATAGCCAACATACAAGTCATAAGGTGCCCAAATCATAGACGACGAAAGGTGCAAAATGGCCGTTATCGTGCAGACCCGCCGTAAAACCCAAATTCAGCCTTTAAACCCCAGACCTCCTTCCCCAATGTTCGCTGTTCATACGTTTACAGCCCCCACCCCCCCGCCCCAATTTCCATCTCCTTCGAGCGTACATGCTTTATTGATGACTCTATAAAGTAAAGTACATTGGACATCATAATGCGCAGTTTTGTGAATAGGTCACTGACCTCCTTGAAACATATTATTTGGTGTCTGACAGGTTTTTGATTTCAGACTGCAATTCAAAAGTGACTGTATGTTCTCCCACGCCAGTAGGTTATCAGCTTAGATAATTATATAGGGCCTACTTGACTTGTATCAGGCTACTTGCGAATTGGATTCCCAGCATGTACGTGCACAGACCAGAACAATGCCGTCAGTTAAGTCAGTGTTGCCGTTGAAGATTTTCAAAAATCCCAAGAATCCCATATCATTAAAAAAAAATTCAGATTCCCTCTCCCCAAATGCGCATTTAACATTTACGATTTCGTTATGCATTGAATTTAAACTAAGCATTGTCAGTGATTAGCTCGCACACCAGGCAAAAAATCTCACACAAGTAAACTGTCCCTTGACCCATTTGCCGCCATTCGCCTTTCAGCTGCAAATTATTGGTTTGTGAGTTGTGAGTGGAAGGGCAAATTAATTTGTGTGTGTGGGTGTGCGTGCGTATGTGTGTATGTGTGCTATGTGTGCTATGTGTTTAAAAAGAAATTTTATAGCAATTACACAAAAGCCCCAAAAAATCCCAAGATCTTAAAAAAAAAAAAAAAAGCCAAGATGCCAAGTTAACCTCCAAATTCACAAGATCTTGAGGAAGACCCCAAGGACTGGCAACTCTGACTGCCGTTTTACGGAAAAAGACTGCATACGCCGACGTAGGTCAAAAGTTAACCCTTTATTAACATCATTTTATAGAATGAAATATATTCTCTTTCCACCTGGGTTACTGTTTTGTATGAGGAATAGTTCCATTAGGTCATCACAAAATGGAAACTAAATAAAGCATTAAGCGCAATGAAACATGAACTGTTTGTTTGCGCCTCCAGCAAAATTATAAGGTATTTTCTCATAACATGGCAGAACAGAGGGGAGACCATGTGGTTCAGTTGGCATGGGCTTACGATTTTGAGGAAGGGGGGGGGGGCTACTTCCCTTGATAGAGCCAAGGAACGGCAGGGGGGGGGGGGGGATCATTTCGTAAATAATATTGATGTTGTAAACCGGGCCTTTTAACACGTTACTTTTAATATTTTGAAGAAGATTCGTGGAAGATTAAAACAAATAACATAATAGATTTATTATTATATCTCTGCTCAGTTTGAAACAGAGCCCACCCAGCTACCACCCCTAGGGGAATTCGACGCATAGGATTGACGTCACAGACTAATAAAATACCCAGACTGGATGATCCCATTGTGTGACGTCACAAAACAGCGAAAGGTCATGAACCATCCGCCATTTTAGGTTTACGGTTGCGACCGACGCTTCAGCATAGCTACAATTTTGAATGATACCATTTTGACGCGCCTACTGAACGCGAAAGTTTGGTTCCGCACCAAGAAATCAATACATGTAAAACCAATCTTGACAAATAAAAAGAAATTTCTATTGCAGATAGAACTAGAATCGGAATTACCCGAGCGGCGGCCATGTTGGTTATATGTTCGCCGCTCGGGAAATTCCGTAAAAAACGACACAGTCCGAAGCTCGTGTTTCCAGTCTGGTTAATTTATTAGTCTGTGATTGACGTCAAGTTTGCTCACAGGAGTGAGATCGTTCCTATGAAGATCGGCTGGCTATGACATTGCACCGACGTCGGTTTGATGTAGAAAACCGGTGTAACAGGCCAAAATATACCCCCCGCCCAGAATATACCCGGGGTTAAACTGGCCTAGCCCAGAATATCCCCCGGGGTATATTCTGGGCTAGGCCAGTTTATACCCCAGGGTTACTTTGGGCTAGGCCAGACTATACCCCCCCAGTCCAGATTATACCCCCTGCTTTTTCTTTAAAAACAAGTCGAGACCACAGTTTATTTCAGCCTGTTCTTCATCACTGTCATCAGATATCATATTAAGACATACATGAACACATTCTTGACACCAACAAGTCATAATGCAATTTAGAGAAAATAATAATAACAGTTTATTTCAGCCTTAGTTTACTTTGGTGTACATACATAGGCCTACATTCTCGACTCCTGTAAATCATGATACATTTTAGAAGGAACAAACATGCCTTAAAATGCATTGATATACAAAAGAGTTGAGTATCCATTCAAACTGACATGATTAGACTTCAGCATTAATTTCACTCGTGAGTGTTGATGATATTATTATTATTATTATTATTATTTTGATAGTTAGTTGGCCATGAGTAAAACATGCATTGTATTTTTTGTTACAATGATGTAGGGAGAAAAGGCCAGAAAAGAACACACAGAAAAAAATAATAATGATAATCCAACTGCAAGATAGTGCAATTCCATCATCCAGCAGATATAAAACTAAATAGGCACTTAATGTTTGCGACTGATGAACTCCACCTGTCCAGATCCACTTGAAACGTTACAGAATGCTAACCAGTAATAATGATAACAATAAGAACACGAAATCATGTTATTTACTCTTGAAAATATAGAGAAATATCAATATCAGAATCATCATCATCATCTTGGAAATTGCAAAGATATGAGAGGGAGTGTAAAAATGGCAGCGTATGCCTACAAATCATTCTAGAATTTATAAGCAGCAATGTATGTGTATCAACTATATATAAAAAACGTGTTAAATCTTTTCAAATATATTATTCAAGTAGAACTGGACAGAAAGCTTTAGTGAAATACTAAATAGCCTTGACAGTTGTGTAGGCCGACAGAGTAAGTCCACTGAGACAAAAGTAGTGCATTATAAAAGGTAATTAGATCTATAGCATGTTGAGGCAAAATTCGATGGATCATGTTACATTAACAGTATTTCTTGTCAGTGAGTATCATTCTTTGATAGGTTATTTGTAGAAAGATATACATTTCATGTACATTACGGTTTAAGACACTGGATTAGTTTGCAAGGTATTTGAAAGACTGAACTTATGTGTTATAATTTATAGTGAGTAAGGGAATGTCACTCGCGAGTGAAATGAAAAAAAAAAAAAAAAAGACCTTGTCCGTCTTTACCTTCCTAAGCTTAACACGTCCCTTGCCAAGGGATTTAACAACTGTGTATTTGTACACAAAAAAATATTTAAAATGACTTCATTTTTATGAGTCCGTTAATTATTTCATCCGTTGGGATGTGTATGTCAGTGCCAAACAAACAGTACCGTGCAAATTTTACTCAATGGCAATCAACTACAAAAACAACTACAACATGCCAACGAACGTGGGTGTCACTAATCCAGTGCCTCAAACCATGAGCTACATAAAATGTATACATTTCTACAAATACGCTATCAAAGAATTTACTAACAAGACATGTTCATGCAACATGATCCATCGAATTTTTGCCATAACATACTATAATTACTTTCTGCAATGCACTGTTGTCTCAGTGGATTTAATCTGTCATTTTACATGACTATCAAAGCTACTTCGCTAAAGCTTTCAGTCCAGTTCTACTTGAATAGTTGAAAAGATTTAACACATTATTTTTTACATGTACTTGCACATATATTACATATATTATTGCTGCTTATAGATTCTAGAATGATGTGTAGGTCATTTTTATATTCCCTCTTATCTTTGTATTATTCCAAGATGATCGTGATTCTGGTATTGATTATATCCTCTTTATTTTCAAGAGTAAATAAGATGATTTGGTTTTCTTATTGTTATTATTGTATATTACTGGTTAGCTTTCTGTAACGTTTCAAGTGGATATGGACAGGTTAAATTCATTATGTGAAACAATTTTAGTATGTATTTAGTTTTGTGTGAAATATTTAATGTTTGCTGGATGATGGAATTGCACCATCTGCCAGTTCAGCTGTTAAAATGTTGTTGTTGTTTTTTTCTCTTTTTTTTAGTCCTGCCAATCGTGTGGAAATCTACGTCGGATTACTAATACTGCCTAGGTAATTGCAAATACCGTACAGGTGTTAATTAGCCCAATTTGAAATAGAGCCTATTTTCAACAGGCTTCGTTACAATCATGACAGCATTTGTTAGACCACGACGTGAACTGCCGCGGCAGGCAGTCCCGCTTATCTTACAAAATACAGTGTAGGTTAATGAAGGTATCCACCGTGCAAGCTCGGAAAGTGGGAATAGTGAACATGTCAGAGGCAAAATATTCGCCTGTCCCTACCCCTCGGGCATTACCGTCTCCCCCCCCCCCCACCCCACTGTATGGCGCCATCCATGAAGTGCATTGGCGTGCCCCCAACTTACGAAAAGGCGCACATTGGGGGGGGGGGGGGTGAGGGATTCTGAGGAGCGTAAGTACGCTTTCCAACTACGGCAATGGCTTAAATATCTTGAGTTTAAATTTTGTTAACTTTTTTTTGGGCAAAATTAAGGTCGTTGACTACATTAAAATCATAATTTCTACTGAAACAAACTCAATCAAATAGACCTAGTCCACGCAAAATACCACTCAAAAGTTTTTCGTAATATCAGGGCCTTGTCGCGACACCCACCTTACAAATGGCCGAACGCTCGTAAGGGAGGGTTTGGGGGTATGAAAAAAAAATTGTCGAAATCGAGTGTACGTACTTTATGGATGGCCCACATAAGTTTGCCAGTGGACTGTCACAAGCCGATTTAAAGGACCGTATAGTACTGGTACGCATATAATATAAATAAACCAGTTTTGACATGTGACAGTACATCTGCTCTTACTTACTACTTAACGGTGAACTGCGAATAAACAAGATCATCATTATGATTTCCAAGGCCCGAGCAGTGAGGCTTTTCAGACTGCCTGTTCCCTTTTGCTCTATCTTTACTACGCCACTAGGATAACAGCGTTTGTCAGAAAGTTTGGCCTGATATCTACGCAGGCTGATAGCAGATGCGATAAAGTAACGTTGTTTTTGTAGAACTGGCTAATATGCCTTGTTCCGGACTGAGCATTTTTTTAAAAAAAGAACACCACTGACAACTTTAAAGTATAACTTTATCCCGTCATAGTGGAGTTGAAGCTTCTTGGTGATGAATGATCCAAATTACTACTATTTTGTATGTGTGCAATAAATATGTAATAACTGTATAAAGCAAAGCCTTCTGAACCTTTGTCTATGGTTGCAATTTGCGACCGAGGGGTACAAAATTATAATAATAATTATAATCATCCATAAATGTAGGCCTATGTATTATTACGAATGAGAAGTCTGGCCAAAGATACGGTATCTTTGTTCTGGCGTACAGTCAAAAGAGTCTTTCCTTCAGTTTTCGAGAGCTTCTTAAAAGTATGTCGGTACATGGACGTCTGATGGATATATCAGTTTCCTTTGATTTCTCAAATGTAGGGCCAGTACAGTTGACACCCACTCATTTCACTACTGCGTTTTCTTGAGAACAAAAAATGTGCGTTGAGAACTGACCCAGTTCACCGCCCTCGAGAACCGGTGTACTGTTAGTAACCTATTTATAGATAACATCATGTGATCGGTGAATCCTGACCTAATTCTTGATTCATAACAAGCACTTCAGCTCAGGTGTTTTGCTATGATTGTTAGTCCGGCTATGCATGCATTTGTGTTCGAGACAGTGATCGCCGACAGATAATTACTTTATAATCAACACAGAATCGTCTCACAAGGAAAGATCAGCTATATAGAAAGTAAGTTGTTAAAAGCAAGGCCATGTAGAGTCTAGTGCTTTGGGTCTTAGATCTAGAATCTAGATCTAGAGTCTAGATCTAGATCTAGATCTCTAGATCTAGATAGAACCTGATCCACTGACATTTCTAGCTGGAGGCAGACAACAGAAAGTTGAGAAAGTAGCCTAGATCTAATACTTGCTAGTACTAGTAGTAGTAGCTGAAGTGCAGTGCTATTCTTGCGAAACAGTAGCCATTAGGACTAATGTGAAATTAGTCAGCAGTCAGAGGCTGCACAGTGCACATCCATAGCGTCGTAATTCTAGCTAGATCTAGATCTAGATCTAGATCTAGTTTAATGTAGGCCTATTTGAAAATAATGACTACAAATTCACATGACTGCAATAGTGGGAATTTGGTTGTTTTTGTTGTTGAAGGCAGTCCAAGAACTAGCTATTCATTTATAATTCATTCATTTACAAATGGAATCACTACAACAAACCAAACTGAAATAACTTTTTGAACAATAGGTCTCTATAGGCTATTTGTTTTAATAACTGTTTGAGTTTCCAGGATGGCAGGATGTTTTCTATTGTTCGGATTTCATTTTATTTTATAAACTATAAAATTTTGCATAAATTCTGATCTTTAGACTTAAAATTTAGTCTTAATTTTTCTTCACTTAGAACTAGTTGGAACTAAGGTGGGACTCCTGCCTTTGGTTTCTAATTGAGCTGATTGAGAAATTAGAATCCCCAGCTGCCATTGCCAATGGATCAACAAATTTTTATCTGGCTTCAGTCTGTGAGTCACATCACTAAATTGTTATCAGAACTGCTCAGCCAGTAGGCCTACTGCATCAATTAATCAATCCAAGTTGATTGAAAAAGTTTGCTCAGTGGATCTAGGAATGACATTGTTTCCACATAGGTCTGCCTGTTGCGATATGCTGTCACCGTCAATTATTTATATTTAGGGGTAGGAGTTCCATTTGGGTCATATAATAGGGATACTACAAGGATGTGAAGTATACTACAAGGATGTGAAGTAAGAAGTGCATGTGACTATGTGAGCGGAAGGTTGCAAGGTGGCGAGTTAGTCCTCTTCTGGCTCCAGATGGATGTTTTTATAGTAAATGCAGGGCTTGGTGATCAACACATCAGAACATGAAATATATGTGCCTGACCAAAGTTGTGTAACTCAAGTGATACTCCTTTCTGTATGTAGGAAATCTGTCCCAGCTGTAACCCTAGCAACCCCATGGAATCTTACAAGTGCAAATCTACGTCATATTGATGTAGGCATGTTAGCTGAGTTTGTTCTTTTTGTACTTATAAATATTGTGTTTCCCAATTTCACAGTTTCAAGACACAGAGGACTATGCTGTGAATGTAGCAGAAATCATCCCGGGAAACATTTTAGCCACGTATTTACAAGTGCACAAGGACATTCATTATGGCTGGTGCTAAGAAAAACCATAATGAAATTGAGATTGAAGATGAAACTGAAAACCCTGCCTCCCGCAGGATTGGTCAAACTTATCAACAAAATGGTCTGAGTTACAGTACAGATGGTCAGTCAGGGGCAGTACATCGGCGGTCTGTCACCCAGGTGTCCAAAGTTGTTCTTCTGGAAGCTGAAGGATCTAATGAATTCAGTGTGGTAGAGAAGGCAGAAAATGAAGTGGAGGCCAGGAAGATCTACAATAATTATGTTGTGAGTACTGATGTGCTTCTTCTGTTTTAAAAACTCTCTGCATTTTTTTCTGTCCTTTTCCTCTTCTTTGATGAAGGGCATCCATAATGTATGTCACTCAGAGAGGAGAAGGGGGAGATTTAAAACCCGAGCATAAGAAAAGTGTAACTGGAAAGGGAGGTGGGGGGAGGGTGTTGTCAGGTGGGCATTGCACTTTTCAGTGGGGATCATGGTGTTTTAGGGGCAAAGTGCTTAAAAATTGCCTCTTATGCCAAAGGTGCCAAGTTCAGGCAGGGGAAAAATTCCTGTCCCTGATTGTATGGTAGGTAGAATCAAGCATCTGGTCTTCTCAGTTAAGGACAAAAAACTTGGAGGGTCTTTGCGCATGTTGTATACGTTAAAGATACCTTGGCAGTTGAAAGACGAGAATAGCAGGCTGAACAAGGCCGCTGCCCCGGCAAAATTCTAAAAATCTAGTCCCTACCATAAAAACACACAGAAACAAGAACAAGAAAAATAAAAACTAGAAAAGTGAGGTGTAAATGCCAAGGGCAGCGAACCTCCTGAAATAAAGATCTAAACACACTTTTCAATTGTGTAATGAATTTGAAACGTTTGGTTTTATTTACTTTTTGTTTTTCCAACAAAAAAGTTGTGGGATTAAGTATGAAAATTGAACACAGCTTATTTATAGAAGGGAAACAAGTCAAATAGTCCATGCAAAGTGTCACTAATACTTTAAAAACACCAAAGTCGTATCGTGGTCATTCACCATTCTAATGGCTGTAATGTGCTCATACATGGGGGAAGAGGGGATTTAAGCCAAAATCCAGCATATGAAAAATGTACGTAGGAGTGTCAAAAATTGCCAACACAGAGCATGCATACTTTGTGGATGGTCCCCGATCTCAGATTTCCTGGGGGTATGGGTAGGAATGTAAGTGCACATTTCCATTTATCTTTTCACTGGTATCATCCTTGATATTTTTATTATGGAATTTTTATGTTGACAAGATTTATTGGTTGTGTACAGAACTAACTTAAGAAAAGCTTTGTCATATTTGCAGAATATTATGTCTAATTAATTGACCTGTGAGGCAATAACCATCATACCTTCTCCAAAGCCATTCCAATTCCAGACCTACTATTTGTATACCTGAAATTGGACTTGTTTGGATGTATATTCATCATGTAATAATATAATAGGCAGGTATGTGGAATCAATTCAAAACCCGCACAGCCTTCTTTGTGTTAAAATGGAAATATTTTTTTAGGCAGACTAGGTGAGGTACCTGGCATTATGCGGGATAAGCCTGTGAACCCACCATTCTGTCTCTCTTTTTGGTCCAGAAAGCTTATTCTACAGTCTTACTACAGATTTCGTGCACACCAGAGCACTATGCACAATTTCTGTTGGTAGGGAAATGGCGGGCACCGAATTGAATGCACATTAATATGTTTCTGGAGCCATGGGCTTAATTCAGGCAGTCAAAACACAGATAATTTTATTTTACATTTTTTACAACTATTTATTTCAAAATACCTGAAACTTGAATGAGCACAATCAGTCGATACAAAAGCGATTGGGCTGGATTAGTTGACACAATGACACTTAAGAAAATTAATGTTATAATTTTTGAAACTGTCATTTAGGCTGTAGCGTTGAGCAAGAAAGGGCGAAAATTGCACCACAATGAATTCATCATCATCATTGCCTTTCTCACCCTGGATCAGGGTATAGGCCACCAACTAACACTTTCCATCCCTCTCTATCATGGGCCAGCCTCTTTACATTATTCCAAGTCTTTCCGCTTCGTTGCACATCATTTTCTCTGGCTCTTCTCCACGTTCCGCGCGGCCTTCCTCTTGATCTCTTGCCCTGGGGATTCCAATCCAATACCTTCTTCGTGATGCTGTTTCCTGGCCTCCTGAGAGTGTGGCCGATCCATCTCCATCGCCTCCTACCAATTTCCTCTCTGACTGGGCTCTGTCTTGTTCTTTTCCATACAATTTCATTGCTGACCTTGTCTGTCCATCTGATCTTAAGTAGCTTCCTCAAACATCTGTTGATGAAAACTTGGATTCTCTTTATGCAGGCCTGAGACGCATTCCAAGTCTCACATCCATACAACAGGACTGACTTCGCGTTCGAGTTGAATATCCTCAGCTTTGTTTTTAGAGATATATCCTTGGTTCTCCAAATCTTGCTTAAGGACGTGAAAGCTGCCTGTGCCTTTCCAATTCGTGCTTTGACTTCTGCCTCTGTTCCTCCCTTATTGTCAATGATACTACCAAGATAGCAGAAGGACTCTACATCTTCCAGTGGTTGATCTCCTACTCTGACTTGTGCGCTTGGGGGTGCAACAATTTTTAGGACCTTCGACTTCGCAGGATGTATCCTCAATCCAATAGATTCTGAAATTTTGTTTAGAGCTGTAGTCTTTGCTTGCATCTGGTCGTGTGTGTGCGACAATAGTGCCAAGTCATCTGCAAAATCTAGATCGTCCAGCTGTGTCCATGGGGTCCATTGTATGCCATTTCTTCCTCCACTGGTGGTTTCTTTCATAAGCCAATCAATCACCAGGACAAACAGAAATGGGGACAGCAAACAACCCTGCCTAACACCAGTCTTGATATCAAAGCTGTCAGTAAGCTCGCCATCGTGTACGACTCTGCAACTTGTCCCGTCGTACATGCTCTTGATAAGGTTCACCATCTTCTCTGGGATTCCATAATGTCTCAATATTCTCCACAGTGTTTCTCTATCGATGCTATCAAAGGCCTTCTCGTAGTCAAGGAAGTTCACTATCAGTTGGGAGTTCCACTCTAGCGACTGCTCTACTATGATTCTCAGCGTGGCGATCTGGTCGGTGGTTGATCGATTACTCCTGAAACCAGCTTGCTCCTCACGAAGTTTTTGGTCTGTTGCATTCTGTATTCGCTTGAGAAGAATCCGATTGAAAACCTTTCCTGGGATGGAGAGAAGTGTGATTCCTCTGTAGTTACTACAATTGCTGAGGTCCCCTTTTTTTGGAAGCTTCACGAGGTGTCCTTCCTTCCAGTCCTTTGGAAACTTGCCTCCGATCCAAATCCTCGAGAATAGTGAGTGCAGACCCTCTGCAGCCCCAGCAGCATCTGCCTTCAGCGCCTCTGGTGGGATCTGATCTGGTCCAGCTGCCTTGCCTCGATTTAACTGCTTTATGGCATCATTAATCTCTGCTTTAGTCGGAGGGTCGCAACTGATCGGTAAATCATTTCTTGCGGGTAGAATGTCGGGTGGGTTGCTTGGTGGAGGTCTGTTCAAGAGGCTGTTAAAATGTTCTATCCATCTTTTTGCCTGAGCTTCCTTTCCAAAAATAGCCTTCCTGTTGTAATCCTTGACAGGAACTTCAGGTTTTCCATATTTTCCAGCAAGAGTCTTTGTAGTCTGGTAGAGGATCCTCATGTGTCCTCCTGTTGCTGCCTTCTCTGCTTTCTCTGCTAACATTCCTATGAACTCCTCTTTGTCTTTTTTAATTGATTTTTTGACCTCTTTAGCTGATGCCCGGTACTCTTCGTGGTTACCAACTCTTGAGCTTCTTGTACGACTTGCATTTACCTATTCTTTTAGGTCTCTTCTTATCCTTATCAAGTCCAGTGATTTTTGACTGATCCATTCCTTGTGTTCCACTTTCTTTTCCCCAAGAACATCCTGACATGTCGATGTAAATACTCCTTTTACCTTAGCCCAGTTAGTCTCCAAATCTACTGTCTCTTCGAGGTCAACAAGGGGTTTGAATCTATTCCTCAGCGTCAGCTGGAACTCTTCCTTCTTGTCTCCATCCAGAAGGCTCACTTGAAACTTTCTCCTCTTTGTTCCTGCCCTGGTACCTTGTTTCTTGAGGCGGAGTTTGAGTCTTGCCAGCAGCATGTGATGGTCAGATCCAACATCAGCTCCTCTCTGTACAATGACATCCTCCAGTGAGCGTCTGAAACGTCGGGTGATGCAAAAGTGGTCAATCTGGTTTTCAGTTACTCCATCCGGTGAAATCCAAGTGGCCTTATGGATCCTCTTGTGTGGGAATACTGAACCTCCAATCACATAGCTGTTAAATGCGCAGAAACTTGCAAACCGCTCTCCATTCTCATTCATTTGTCCCAAACCATTGCACCCCATAATGTCCTCATACCCTGTATTGTCCTGTCCTATCTTGGCATTGGCGTCTCCCATTATAATGTTCACATCTTTTCTTGGCAATGTGTCAACTATTTCCTGAAGCTGGTTGTAGAAATCGTCCTTGTCCTCATCGGTTGCTTCATTTGTTGGGGCGTATATCTGCACAATGTTCATGTTGATGTTCTTGTTCTTTGTAGTAAATGATGCCAATATAATTCTCCTTCCGTAGGGTTCCCATCCCCTCAGAGACCTCTGGGCGTGCTTGCTCAAGATGATCGCTACTCCTTCTGTATGCTTTTTGTCCTCCCTTCCAGAATACAAAATCTTTTCCCCAGAATTAAGTTGTTTCAGTCCGGACTGTATCCAGCGGGTCTCGCTAACTCCAAGTATGTGCAGTCTGTATCGCCTCATCTCCATTGTAACCTGGGCACTCTTTCCTGCTTCATACATGGAGCGGACATTCCACGACGCAATCCGGAGTGACTTGTTTGATGAAGGAGCAGTCAGGCCAGTGGAGTCCTTTCGGCTTTGTCCATTGTCCTTCATTGAATCTACAGGTGCAGATGCTCCCCCTTCTCCCAAGATAAAAGACTGATTTAAAGTATTTGCTTGTGTTTCTGTAACTGGTTTATTTTTACAGGGTGGGTAGTTGGCCCACCGCCAACTGGCTCTTCTCGGGAGACCAGGACCTTTGCACCTTTAGTCGCCTCTTACGACACGCAGTATCACGTCAGATGTATTCTTTGCTGTCCCTCTTCTGCAAGAGGGCCCCGCATCTGCACGGGCGATCCACAATGAATTATTCCCCCATTATTTTTACGTGTATATTCAGCATGTTAACATTAGGCAGGTATGTGGAATCACATCAAGACCTGCACAACCTTCATTGTGTTAAAATATTTTTTTAGGCAGATGAGAGTAAATAAAAGCCAAGATTTTAGAGCTCTGACTCATTTCTGAAGGAGATACATGGATCAGATTAAAAGAATGTTATTTAGTGAACACCACATTGAAGCCTCTTCAGAATGAATCATTTTGTATGTAAAAGTCAGGCCTCAATTGTAAGCCAGTGGCCTTCTGCATGGTCGAGAATTACATTTTTTCCGGAGTCATCACATAAATTCCCTTTTAATCTATCAGGGTTTGATCTCTAAATCTCCAAGCATGACCTGTTTGTCTGATTGATTATCACTATCAGTATGCAAATTGACCTATATCCAGGTTGTGATTGGATATAACACCACGTCTGGGGAACCACATAGTAGAAATACATTTAATTAATCACGTATTCTCTTCACGGTTTCCAATTTGTTTCTTTGTGAATTGGAATTTTAGATGTCACATTCTCACGAATGTGCCAACGAGTTAGATGCACCTGGCCTACTGTTGAGCGGTGGTTCTCAACCTTTTACAGGCAGTCGCCACACGAGGTCCTTTTATCCCCCCCCCTCCCCCCCCCCCCCAAAAAAAACCCTTCTCAGACCCAACAGATACATTTCCCAAGAAGACAGACCACACACACCAATAATGATGTTACCATTTTCAAGACCTTGTTAAGGGCAACAGGCGTATTGTTTACTCATTGTAAAACAGAAAGTATATCCAAAATGTATCAAATACCTATATCTAGGCGTGCTTTTGAGCAAGTCAGTGGCTGCCCTGTATTTGCCCCTAAATCGTCCTCCATTCATATTTTCGCCCCCCTCCCCCTGCTTTCATCGTTTTGCCCCCCGTCGCCGCTTTCTTTGTTTTTTTCCAACCCCGGGAGGGGGGCGAGGAGATCGAGACCAAAAAGGCGGTTGCCACGGAATGTAGTAACGTTATATCGTAAGAGTAATACACCTGTAAAACCGTGATGCGTCAGAACCTCACGTTCTAGTCGGTGACCTTTGCATTCACTGTGTAATGAGTCGATCATTATTGATCGAGTGTTCGTTCAACCCCTCGGCCAGTGTGGAACAAACAAAACAAGTCAAGCTAACGAGGCAGAATATTTTTCACTAACAACAAGAAACTTAATTTGTCCAGCATCATTCTGTCAACTTAACAGGTCATCTTGCCTTTCTGTGAGCATCATATTATGTGCACGGCTGAATTAACCAATTTAAAGCAAAATAAGCACGTGCTTAGGCCATCGAGGGAAAGGCAGCAAAACAAATTTTTCTCATTGCGGGATTACAATAGTAAATAATAACTTGGTAAGGGCGCCTAGGTCATCATGTATTCACGAAAATACGGAGTACACCTAGATTCAGGCCCGCCGAGTGATATCGCCGCTGTCGGACCATTTTCATATTATTAATGAAGATTTTCCCAATTCCAACCTATGGATGTAAAAGCACAATGACAGTGATTACTATACAGACCACGTAAATGACCAGTACGGTTAGAGAAATATCATGTAAATGGCGAACTTTCGATCAGCGCATTTGATTGTCCGAGTTCTGCAAGTATTTCGTATTAGAATTTAGTCGGCGACATTAGTTTTTAGCGATGAAGTATAATCTACTGTTAACCTTTTCCGTACATCAAAGTGGATGCTTCGATCTTGTCCCAGTTTATGGACTCAAACTGTGATGGTCACAATTCTTTCCCAGACACTGGCAGATGTGTTAAAAAAACACAACAGCAAAAAAGATATTTGGCATATGTCTGCCCAGTCAAGTGTCCGTCCATTTAGTTGTCTTGAATAGTCTAAAGTAAAAATGCTGATAAACTCACTTGCCGCACTTTTCTGATTTTTTTTTTGGTTTGTTTTGAAGCGAGATGCGTTTCCTGATACAGCACAATTTACGAGTATATAATTATGTATAATAAAACAGCTTATACGTGCAACATAATTATTACCCTTTTTCTCTTCCACTGATACAGTTTAAATAAAGAGTCGATTCATTGAATTCTCCAGCCTTCCAAGAGTTAATTTCTCTGGTAACATCATCAGTGCAGTTTTAAGGAGCACTTTTTTAAACAGAAAAAAATTATTTTGTAAGAAAAAATCGCCGGGGCGGGGGGGGGGGGGGGGGGAGCACGCGGCACAATGTCACCGAGATTTTTGCGCACATAAGGGTATTCCTAAGCACACCAAGTGTGCCATCTGAATAATAATGGTTGCGAGAGCCTATGTTCTTCCACGACATGAACAACCTTGAACTAATTAATACTGAATTGCCCTTGGCTAGTTTGTGAGGTAGGCCTACAGAAGTAGATTCTGTATAATGCGACGGTTCTGTCCAGCCAGTTTCCGATCAAACTTCACCCGAACTTACCACTATAACGAAGTATCATGAGAAGGGGATAGAAATAATTTACCAGAGAGTATAATTATGCATCATAGAAAGGTTTCGCTGTTGGTCATTTGTGCTGCGAGGCAGGGGAGACTGCGAAACCACTAGCATGGAGCGGAAAGTAGGTCGCTGCGGTAAACAATACTCGTTTGTTCATTTCCACATGAAGTAAAAACTTACAAACGGTTCTAAATTGGGTTCCCCCCCCCCTCCCAATTCTTGTTAGGCATCGACCTAGTTTGGCCATTTGGCAGAAGTGATTTCTCTCCATACAATTAATAATACATGTACATACTCTCTGGATATATACCAAAATTAATACTCGCTAAACCAAAAGCTTAACAGATCGGGTTCGTGACATTTAACCAAAGACACTCTTTGGTTTAACCAAAGGTACTAGAAACGATAAGATGAGACACTGTCTTCTTTGCACCACTAAAATAGCTGAACAGTGAACAAAATTATCCCTATTTGGCTTTGTAAAATACGGCACTTTTCATGACTTCCTTGTGTTTGCCGCTAGGTGGCGGTGCGAAATATGTGCACGCTAAAAGCACTAGCTGTCTTATCTTGTCAATTCTAGTATCTTTGGCTTGACCACGAGAGTACATTGGACACGTTGAACTGGACATTATGATTTGGACCCCCCCCCCCCCCCAAAAAAGTCCACCCAGTAACCCTAGGGCAATCCAATGCATAGGATTGATGTCAGGTTTGCCTTTAGGCATGACATCATTCCTGCGAACATCCACGACGACATCGCGCCGACGTCGATCTGATGTATATAGGGAATCCGCTTATACGGTCGTCCTACCAATCTTACGGAAATTTACGTTGGTTTGACATACGGATTTAGGGATTTGGCTGGGAAGGAACTAAATTATGATTGCCCCGGGATTCCGAAAGGGAAGTTTTTTAAATCGCTGTAGAAAAGTGGACGTGCGGGGAAACATCTAGGCCAACAATGCATGTAATCAGCTCTTTGACCACTCATGCCCGGAACATTGGCAAAAACTAAGGGAAGCACTTGGTGAATAATTTGGTGTTTTGAAGTGTCTGTTGATACAAGATTAGAAGAAATAATGGCCACTTTTAGCAGATTCACGTCAGCCTTTTTTTTCTTTTTTCATTTTAAGGGAAAAGCCCTCATTCTGCCCTCTCGGTAAGTCGGTGACCGACAGCAAGGCTGTGTAGGGGCTTCAGAAATAAATATGGTAATAGTAATAGAGAAGTGTGATTTTTTTTCGTCCTGCTTCAGATTTTTTTTTTTTTTTTTAACCTGTCGCACCCGCTTATAGGACCAAAACAGTCAAATTGTGCAAAATTCTACATAATTATATATCGCCATGATCGTTTCCCAATATCTTGGCCAAGAAACTGCGTACGAAGTTCTTAATAGATAAGAGTGTGTCATTCGATGTTAAACTAAGGAAGCAAAGGAAAAGGGACACTTATTATTCGCCTATCAGTTGGTATTTATAATCGATAGTAAATGTAATCAAATAGTATAATGATCAAGTAATTAGATAGTGTCCTTGGCATAATTAAGTTGTCTGCAGTTCACGTTCAAGACACCTTTTCACGCTGTCCAATAACTAATACACACACACACACACACACACAAACAGACACAGACGCGCACGCTCTCTCTCTCTCTCTCTCTCTCTCTCTCTCTCTCTCTCTCTCTCTCTCTCTCTCTCTCTCTCTCTCTCTCTCTCTCTCTCTCTCTCTCTCTCTCTCTCTCTCTCTCTCTCTCTCTCTCTCTCTCTCTCTCTCTCTCTCTCTCTCTCTCTCTCTCTCTCTCTCTCTCTCTCTCTCTCTCTCTCGGAAACTGCCCTACCAGTTGAGTAAAACTAAGTCAAACTGCCAACTTTCGTTATTGTTGTAGGATTCCTCAGCCAAGCAAGTCAAAACATTTACCCTGATCATACACTTATGTGGACTATTTAAGGTTACTTTTTAGCATTGTTTTATTTGCGTGAGCTCTATCTTTCGGGGTTATGATTTCGTAAGACTAAAAGTGCCCTTTGGTCATTGCAAAATGTAATTGAAAAAAAGTATAGCAAAGCGTAACGCGGCATAATGTGCAGGTATTTTGCGTCTCGTTTAAACTTATTTTTGGATCGTATTGTCTTTTTCCGCAACAGTCTTCCTTTCTGTCTTGGAGCTCCACCCCCCCCCCCCCCCAATCCTCATATTATCCTTCAGCCGCTCATTCATTTGTTTGTGGCGCTCCCTTCCCTCAAACCTCCCAACTTTGACCCCAATCTTTTCTAACACGCAAGGTGATTAATTAGCTGTTGATGGTGATATAAAATCGAGCTGTCTTTATGTTAATATAAATCGAGCTGTCTTTGGGCTTGGGGTTGGGTGGGGTGGGATGGGGGATACGTTGGAGAGGACACGAAAACACGACGCTAAAAAATAGGTCTTTTTTTTTGGTTGCTTGATATTCATCTTCGTGGATAATCTTTCACGAGTTGCGATTTCATACTGCTGACCGCTGACTCCAGTAGTTAACCCAGAGAGTATATTATTATGTACTACAAGATGAAGTTCCCGGCATTATCCGGGATAAACCTGTGAACTCACAGTTTCCCCCCCCCCCTCTCTCTCTCTCTATCTTTTTGGTCTAGAAAGCTTCCCATAATTATTCTACAGTCTTACTACAGATTTCATGCGCACCAGAGCGCTACATACTCCTTTCTGGTAGGGAAATTGTGCGCACCGACCTGAACGCTTATTAATACGTCGTTTCCGGTGCGGTGGGCTTACTACAGGGAGCCAAAACAAAGATCATTGTATTTTACATTTTTACAACTTTTTATTTAAACATACCTGAAACTTGAATCGACACAATTGGTCCATACAAAAGCGATTGGACTGGTTTAATTGACACTTGAGGCAATTAATTTCATAATTTTTGAAACTGTCATTTAGGCTGTAGAGTCGAGCAAAAAAAGGGGCGAAATTGCACCACAATGAATTACTCCCGCCACTATTTTTTTTTATAATAAGATTCTCTCTGGTTAGCCATACGCTGGCGTTCTTTGTCCCGTCTCATGACCCGGTCAGTTGTGGGGACAAGAGCAGACTAATATTCTTACAGCAGTAGACATTCATCAACTTAGTCTTCGCATAGAGATCTGAGAATTGCCGTCCTTTTTAGGGAGGAAATTAAGGCTCTTGTCATGTTTTGGGGCTCAGAATTGGTAATTATGAATCACACTCAGCAGAGAATGAACATGTATTCTCAACAATGGAGAGCAGGATATGGATGCAGTTAAGTCTCCAAGCATACTTTGGCCAGCAGCTGCGAGAGCAACAAAACATAACGAACTGAGTAGCCGAAATCAGGTCACACGCGACCTTTGCAATACCGGTACTAGAAAGTTATATAAAGCAGAACTTGAAAAAGAAAGTGTCCTTGTGTGTGAGTAACCGAAATTAGGTCATCATGTTACACTTTTCTATAATCATTGCATTGTTTTGACCTTTGTACACAGATTGTCATCGTAGGCTGGAGCTTGTACCAAGCGTTAGTTAAAAATAGTATGATAGAACTTCGGATACTGACAATTCGATGTTCATTTTTGACCCTCACGTGCGGTTTCGCCAATGCATTGCTCACGCGGACACGAGTTGACTTGTGATTGACACGAGGTGAAATGAAACTGCAGTTTTGTGTAACAATGGCCAGAGGTCTAAACACTAAATAGTTCTTGTTTGTTCCAACTCCACTTTTTACACAGATCAGAAACTTGACGAAACGTTTGCGACCATAGTATTGTGATAAGGAGTTAAAATAATCGGAACTGTGAAACAGCTTGATAAGTGCCACAGCGCATTGTAAACAAGTGTCAAAGTGTGCATTTATCATACTTCTTCTACATTGTAAAGATCTCAAAGTTTTCAGAAAATGGAGATCTAGAACAAACAAGAACTAAGGTCGTGACTTGTCTCACAAGTCTTAATTCGTTAAATTTTAATATGGTATACATGCGCTTTTGATCTAGGTGGAAATGAAATGTAATTTGATTATTATGGATAAGCTCTTGGGTCAGCTCTTTGGCTCAGCTGTTTTATTTTCACAGTTACATTAAAATGTTTATCTTGAACTTTTCTTTGCAGTTTGGCTTAAGAAAATGGAAGAGTCACGTGAGTTCTCGTCCAATAACCACACGTTCAGAGATTGTTCAAGATTTATATTCCGACATCAACAAATACACTGCTATCAGAGGTTTGTGTGGTTTTGTTTGTCACTTTTTGCCAGCTTACCTTTCGCATTTCATGGATTTTGCTAATTTTTCTGCCTATCGATCTATTTGTTCATCTATCTCTCCGACTATCTGTACACCCATCTATCCATCCACCCATCGATCCATCCATCCATTCAAGCATTCGGTGTCTTTCTGTTCAACCATCCATAAATGACAGAATTTCTATCCATTTGCCACTTATCCGTCCCTTCATTTCAGCTGTACTTCATTATTTTTTTGACATTAGTCTGTCTTGTGTTTTTTTTGTTTTTTTTTTTTTGCAATTAACATACTGGTCACTGGTGCATTAATGTGATTACACTGGGGAACAGTCACATAACCAGATTATTTATAAAATTCTAACTGAATATCTATTAGCACAGTACAGTCTGAAACAAAGTCATCATTTGCGTCACTGCAACTGAAGATTTTAACATGTTAGTCATGGAAAACTTTAGATGACTGAGACAGCATAGAGTCTGTGATAACCCCTGCTCTATATGACTCCAGCAAGTTAAATAGAGACAGAATAGTGACATAACTTAATTTTGGCATTTTGACTCTCCCCAGTTTCTACGATCAGAATCTCCAACATTCTGTACTCAGTTTTGATAGGCTGGTGGCTGGCTCTTATCTACCTCTTAGTTGGCTCTCTCATGTTACTGACGGTGATAGGGCGAAAATATGGTATGTTGAAAAGTTGTATGATAAATTTTGTGATGCCTGGCTTCAAACAAGTACCCTGCCCCCTTCCCTTATGGGTGCACGACCATTACAATTGTGAATATCCATGGTAGGCCTGATGTTCTGAAACTGTAAGTGGCATTTTGCATCATCTATTTGATTATTTGAGTATTTCATTAGAAACCTTTATTGAACTCTTGTGTAATCCTCAAACTCATTTTGTCAAACAAAAAAGATAAATAAATAGAACCAAACACTTGAATTTAAATATATATTACCACAGTGGAAAAACAGTTTTAAGAGAAAATAAGTATTAGGCGGACGAAGGTTGTAGTGCCTAGTAAGTGCTCAAGAAAGCAAAGCGGGAGTGAAAGAAGGAAGAAAGAAAAATGATCAAGATGGGACTAGAACCCGCGACCTCTGCTACGGCACCCGTCGCCTTGCCAAGAAGAAAACAGATCGCTTAACCGCACGGCCACTCCGTCTCTCAAAAAAAGAGACGATCGTGGCCGAACTGTTTGACGGTGTCTCTTGCTGACTTGAGTATTCGTTCGCTGGGACCCCAAACCCACTTGCGTCACCCCTCCCCTCCCTGTTCTCTCTTTTTCACCCGCCTGCCATTGGACAATACGAACATCTAGAAGCGATCTGTTTTCTTCTTGGCAAGGTGACGGGTGCCGTAGCAGAGGTCGCGGGTTCTAGTCCCATCTTGATCGTTTTTCTTTCTTCCTTCTTTCACTCCCGCTTTGCTTTCTTGAGCACTTACTAGGCACTACAACCTTCGTCCGCCTAATACTTATTTTCTCTTAAAACTGTTATCCTAGTGCTCTGCCTCCCCCCGAGCTTCTGCTCACCTATATTGACTTCCGTTTGATAAAACTCGGAGGCATACATCTTGTATTCGTTGTCCTAGATGTTCGTATTGTCCAATGGCAGGCGGGTGAAAAAGAGAGAAGGGGGAGGGGAGAGGTGACGCAAGTGGGTTGGGTCCCAGCGAACGAATACTCAAGTCAGCAAGAAACACCGTGAAACAGTTCGGCCACGATCGTCTCTTTTTTTGAGAGACGGAGTGGCCGTGCGGTTAAGCGATCTGTTTTCTTCTTGGCAAGGCGACGGGTGCCGTAGCAGAGGTCGCGGGTTCTAGTCCCATCTTGATCATTTTTCTTTCTTCCTTCTTTCACTCCCGCTTTGCTTTCTTGAGCACTAACTAGGCACTACAACCTTCGTCCGCCTAATACTTATTTTCTCTTAAAACTGTTATCCTAGTGCTCTGCCTCCCCCCGAGCTTCTGCTCACCTATATTGACACAGTGGAAAAAGTGTGTGTACACTACCCAGGAACTTAAAAAATAGACATTGAAATTTTGTTACGTAATCAGAAAATTGCCATTTATTTTCAGTTATGGCCAACTACTGCTGAGTTTATTAATAAAATTCTCACTGAATCTACACATTAATTATCTCAGTTTTTGTTCATTGTAAGGATATTTGTTACAATTAAACCTTTGCTGAAAAAATGGTGGGAAACATTTATGCCTGCACAACGTTTTTGTCATATTTACTTTTATTTTAGGTTTCATGTGTTTCCGACTCGCTGGTTATTTCTTGTGGCCATTTGGGAAATTTGTTCATCAAGTAAGTTTGTCTGAGTATGCATTAATCACTGTTGGGATTGCTTAGCTGACAATTCAAGTCATCAGATGTGCAACTGTGCAGTCAATGCTTATAGTGCTCTATGGTCAGAGGTACTGTGTAAATACATCTTAATTCTTATCAAAAATAAGAGCAAGTTCTATTTTGATGAGCAGTATAGGTACAAAATGTCATTAAAACTTTTTTCTTTTTTTTTTTAAACAGAACATATCAGGGGTTGGCAACCAGAATGTTTTATGTCCAAGATAGTCAAATTCAGAGAAATGAGTTTGAAATTTGTAACTGTATGAAAATTCAAATAATTGCAGTAATTTCAATACAGTCACATGAATAGTTTTATTGGGTTATGAAATAAACTCATGTGTAAGATGCAGATAAAATTGAAAAAACTAAAAAAGCCAAAGCACCAACCAAAATTTCGAATGGATCTTTTAAAGACAGATCAAGACATGAAAGAACGTTTCTGTCTTGATGTAAGCACTCACTAAATTTCAAGCTCTAGAAGACATCACGGAGGCTGAAAAACTATTGGAAAAGATGAAGGATTCAATAAAGGAAGCTACGGGAGAAAATATCCCTCAACAGTCCGAGAAAAGGCTTAAAAAATGGATGACTAAGGACATACTAGAACTAATGGAAAAGAGAAGGAAGTCAAAAAAAAAAAACGTAAGAGAGTACAAAGCTTTAAATAGGCAAATAAAGAGAAAGTGTGATATTGCAAAAGAAACATTAATAAATGAGCAATGTCAAGAAATAGAGAAGAATCAAAACAAAGACAGCAATTACATGCATTCTAGAATCAAAGAAGTAAGTGGAAAGAGAGGATGTTTAGGTACAGGCTGCATTTGATCAAAAGAAAGAGATATTTTAATGGACAAGGAAGATGTGTTCAACAGATGGTCAGAATACATTGAGGAGCTTTTTCATGACAATAGACAAAACAAACCTGGAATAAAGAAAGATATAGACAGACCACCAATTTTGAAAGAAGAAGTGGAGGACGCCATTAGGAAAATGAAACATGGGAAAGCCACAGGGCCAGATAACATTCAGGTCGAAGTGATTGTTGCTCTGGAAGATCTAGGTATTGAAATGACAACTAAACAAGATTCCGGAAGACCTAACCAAATCGATTTTTATAGCTTTGCCTAAAACGCCAGGTGCAACACAGTGTGAGTTGCATAGAACAATATAAGCCTCATGAGCCGCTTAACAAAAATTTTACTGCGAGTACTATTGGCTAGAATGAGAAAATGTTTAAGGCCAGAGATATCCAATTTGTCTTCGTCCCAGACAAAGGCACCTGAAATGCTATATTCACTCGCTAATGGAAAGATGCATAGAAGTACAGAAGGACCTATAACTATGCTTCATTGACTATTCAAAAGCGTTCGATAAAGTTAAACATGAAGAATTATTTAAAATTCTGGAAGAACTAGACATACATGGAAAGAGGTTAAGAATTATTAGAAATCTCTACTGAGACCAGACTGCTGCGGTGCAGATTGAGAGAGAATACAGTGAATACCAGAACATCAAAGGAGGAGTCAGGCAAGGATGCGTCATGACACCTGATCTTTTCAACAAATACAATGAAACAATCCTTAGAAATAATAGAAGAAAGTCCAAGTCTTAAAGTAAATGGAGAAAATATTAATAATATTAGATATTGTCACAAATCCCAGACTGGGAGATGTAATAAGTATGACAGGACAACAATCACGAACAAACAAGTTTAACACTTAACAGAACAACCCATCAGACTCACACATTTATTAAACATAATTATACATATAATAGCGCAATTACATACATTATATTATTGAAATGCACTGCCGTACAACGGCCTTATTCTCACACACACTCTCCCTCGGATCCACAATCCGGTAGTTACTCCTAAAGGCACTTCGGCCTCAGCCTCTCCCTCAGGGTCTTAATAGCACATTAATAATTTACTGGCACCGCAGTCTCTCAATATCACCTTCCTATTGTCATACACCTTAGCACTCCCCTAGCACCTCAGCAGGGCAATAACACATTATTATTTCCATAGCCATCAACATGGCAACAACATAGTATCAGTTCACTAGCCTATCAACATGGCAACAATATAGTATCTCATTCACTCTCATATCTACGTCCCTGTCCGTGGCCTGACTGCCACGACTTTATGTGCCTCTACTGTCCTGCACTGACAGCCTCACTTCTGGCCTATGTGTGGCCTCCGGCCCTATGCTGGCCTATCCCCTGTGCTCATCGAGGTGGCTCTGCGGCCCGTCCCCGACACCAGTCATAACTGGAAAGACTCTCACTAGTCTTCTCGACTGCTTCCCTTTATGTCCGCCCGATGGGCTCTTATTCACAGGTCCGATCCGTAGGACCTTCTAACTTGCAGTGATAGTAATCCAGCGCTTTCGCCTCATTCAGACTTCCACACCACTCATACACGCACGCTTTTCCCACTTGTCTGCATGAGTTATTTTTACTCTTCCCCTTTCACGTCTTTTCCTATCCGTCTGTCGTGAGCTCTTCTTATTCTACACCCGCTCTGTAGCAATCCCCTTAATTGCACTCACTCCACTCGTGACAGATATGCTGACGACACAGTCTTAATGGCAGTTTCAGAAAGAGACCTTCAATTGCCTCTGGACACTATGGTGACTGAAAGTGAAAGTAAGGGGTTATCCTTAAACATCAAGAAAACAAAATGCATGACAAGATCTAAAAAGGCGGTAAACCCTGTCTGTAATCTCATAAGTAAAGGTGAGAAGATTAAACAAGATCAAAAGTTTAAATATTTAGGATATACAATTACATCCAATGGCAAATTTACAACAGAAATAAAAAGAAGAATAGCGATAGCTAAAGGTAGTTTTAATAAAATGAGCTCAAACCTAAAGAATGGAAACATCTCAATGTCACCAAAAACGAGGGTTTTGAAGAGCTCTGTGTGGTCAACCCTTCTGTACGGATGTGAATGCTGGACATTAACTAAGGACATGGAAAACATGCTAGAGGCAATAGAAATGTGGTTTTTAAGGAGACTTCTATATATTTCATGGAAGGAAAGGAAATCGAATGGTGATGAAAGACGCCAACACGTGGTGATCACTAATAAAAATGATTAGAAAAAGACATTTGCAGTTCATGGGACACCTGAATCGACACAAAGGTCTTGAACACCTTGCTCTAACTGGAAGAATAGAGGGCAAAAAAAGCAGAGGTGGACAAAGAATAACATATCTAGAGAGTTTGAACAGATGGGCGACAGTGCAGTGAAAAACCAGGACACTATAGGCTTTTTGAGAGCATCTGAGCGGAGGAATGAGTGGCGAACCATGATCGTCAATATCTGTTCCAGATCCGGCACTTGAAGAAGAAGAAATAAACTCATACACCAAGTATCTTGAGTATCTGCAAGCGTTTAAGAGCAATGAATAAAATTGGACATGATACATTCTAGTTGATAAACATCGATATTTTTCCCTCTTGAACTTTTGTTTCATCATTGCTTTCTTTCTTTTTTTGCCAGATAATTTAATTATTTGAAATCTCTTTGAAATTCACAAGAATTTCTGAATGAAAAGTATTTTTAAGAAAGACAAAAGGGTTAACAATACTTAAATATCATTTTCAGTACCATCAGGTTTCCATGGACTCAGTAGCACAGTACATGACAAGCAGTACAGGGTCACAGGAGTTGACCAAAGATGCTATAGAACAGGTCAACAGTTCTCAATCCGATGGTAAAGAGGAGACAAATGAGAACACTCTTCTTCTGACTAAACCAAAAAGTGATGGGTCCTCTATTTGGGTAAGTCACGCAGGAAAGAATACAATATCTCACAGAGCTGCCAACTGTTATGTATTTTACAAGGCTGACCTATATATTTAAGGTATTGAAGGGACGTGAGAAATGTTTTTTTTTTCTTTTTACAAAAAAAGAAATTCCTGCTGTGTATTATACTAAATACCTGGAGTACTTTATGGGTTAAGTCATTGCCTAGGTGTCGCCATCATGATGATGATGGACATGGTTTGCAAAGCCTACGCACAGCCATCATGACGGTGACAAGATTTTCCAATTTTATCGGCCTTTATAACAGTAGAGAAAGGGAACAAACATGAGGTTAGGATATTCCTCAACCATTTGCATATAAAGTGGTAAGAAACTTCTCAGGTGGAGCGAGGCAGAGGACGATCTTCAGAGGAAGAGTGGATTCTTTCATTAGATGTTTCGGCCTTTAACTTCGTGACACCTTCTAGAACCCTGGCCACACCGAGGGCATGACTCTTGGTGTTCGTCACCCACCTTTTTTATTTTTGCATCGCCAGGCTCTTCTTTGAGTTTGAACCAGTACGGTTGGTGCAGGTGTCTTATCCATCCTGCCAGCACTGCCACTGGTCTTATGGTTTAATTTTAGGCTATATGAATTTAGTGTTCATTTCTTTTACAAATCCGGCAGGAAGCATTTTTACTTTTGACCACACTAGAGAAAATTTACATAAATTTATAGCATTTTGTTTTTGACGTGATTCTCATGTGATGTTTTGAGTGAAGAGACCTGTCAAAATATTAGAGAGACAAACCCTGAACATTTTACGACTTTAGATCTATTGAGCAGGCATTAGGAATGGTTTTATGTGAAGGTTCAGATGAGGAAACTGAAGTTTTAGTTGACCTAGATGAAACTGAATGTGATAGAGGTGAGGACTTATATTTTTGGCAGTGAGGGAGAGTAACTTGGACAACTTATTACGGAAACCGCCATCAAATGATGAGTTTGAGTTTGGGTTATAATTATATCAATCTACGAAAACATGGAAGAATGACCTTTCATTATGTATATAACATGTTAGTCAAATGTAAATCTGGACAGTACATGGACTTTTTAAAAAATGGTATATAAACTGTGTTACAAGTGGCTGGCTGGGCCTAAAGGCTGCATAGGCAATAACCTAAGTGACATGCAGTGTCTTTTATTTGTGCTTTCTTTTCTATAGAAATCGCAAGTAAGTGTATGCATTTGGCATGCATTAGCATATGATATCGTCCTTGTAATTCTCTAACCGTCTAACTTCACTTTTTGCGGACCAATCTTTCTTGTTCCCAAATGAATCTACAACATTTGTTTTTGTAAATATATACAACATTTTGGCGCAAAAAATATCTGTCATCATTTTGAAGATATAATTTTGTGATTATATGTGTGTGTGCCTGAGAAAACCCGGCATAAGTCGGCAACATGACATTTTGAGTTCTGTACACATAATAAAAGACAAGACATTTCTGATAAATTGAAGTCAGTGACCCCCCTAAAACAAGATTTTGAGAAAACGGCATTTAATCCTATAAGTGGCAATAACTAATTGACCAAGTGATATTAGAGTGATTGCTGTTAGGAGATCGTAGTCTAATAACTAAGCCCTTATAGAGATCATAGTGAGTAGTGTTCACTGCTCATCTACAGTTTACCCTGTAACATGCCGCGGTCCCCTAAACAACAGCCAAGTCGGAAGTTTTTGTCTCTTGTTAGGAGACCGTAGTCTAATTACAAAGCTGTTATAGAGATCATAGTGAGTAGTGTTCACTGCTCATCTACAGTTTACCCTGTAACATGCCGCGGTCCCCTAAACAACAGCCAAGTCGGAAGTTTTTGTCTCTTGTTAGGAGACCGTAGTCTAATTACAAAGCTGTTATAGAGATCATAGTGAGTAGTGTTCACTGTTCGTCTACAGTTTACCCTGTAACATGCCACGATCCCCTAAACATCAGCCAAGTTGGAAGTTTATGTCGGACCCATATTTTCACTTCAAAGCCGTTTTTCTGAAAATCAGCTCTCCCGACTTATGCCGGGTTTTCTCAGGCACACTCACATATGTTAAAAAATGACTCAATTTCCGGTGAAGGAAATAAATACAGTTGTTTTGCTCTCCCATAAAATTTTGCAAAAAGCACTTAGATGGTTGGCGAATTACACAGTCGATTTTGTTTGGAATTTTTCAGACAGTTGACAGATCACATTCTATATGTAGCGTCTGAGCACAGTGCAAGCCAGGACACTACTTAAACAATTTTCATAATGTTCGTATGTACCTTTATTCCAGAAAAAGCCCAGAACATACATCTGGTTGGTGTTTGGAGTTCCAATTTTGGGCATTGTTCACGTGATTATCTTTTCTCTGGCGTGGTTTTTTGTGGTAACCATTCCAATTGCAAAGGTAGGTAGAATGAACACTGTAGTCTCAAGACAATGCTGTTTGGTCTGAGAAAGTGTTGCCATTAACCAGCTGCCATTCCTTCCTCTGGCTGTTGAAATAAATTTTATGCATCAATATATTTACATTGTATTCTTTCATGCAGGGGTGAAAAATCACATTAAATTGTTTGGTCTATGCAAATAACAAAAAACCCCACACAAAAACACTCAGTCATCACCCTCTCCACTTTTTACAAAAAACTGAGATAAAGCCATAAGATGGCATTACAAAGTGTATTCTATCATTCTTGCAAAATCATGAAGGTATGTCTCCTCTTGGATACATTTTTAAAAGGTGAAAAAGTTGTTCTGACACTTGTGTAAAATTTAAGTACAAAACTTAACTTGCGATTTTCTCAAAACGGGGGAGATATGGAGATGGAATAAAGCAGTACTGTGATGATACAGGGGTAGAATTTAAATATTTCATTAGTGCACACATCCTGTAAATTTAGACTTTTTGGAGATGGTTGCATGAGAGAACCTTGATATAAAACCATGTAAATTGCTACTGACTAGAGTATGAAACTATTATATTTTATGTTGTGCATCAATATACTTGGTCAGATAATAACAAACTTGTGAGAGAGATGTTTTCTTGATGCATAAGTATTTAAGACTCTTTTAACAAAATATGTACCCAATACTAATCAGGGTTGATATTCAGTTGAGTATCCGTATTCACTGTGTAGTAAATGGTATGCTGAGAGCTCTATTAAAATCATTATGTGATGGTAGGAGAACTGGATGGCTATTATCTCTATGTATTTTTCCAGATCTCTTGCTGTTATACAGTGATAATAGATCTCATGGTACATTACCACTTATTAGTGATACTGGTCGCATCCATGAGTTATACCTAAACAGTGCACAACTGTTGTATTATTTCTAGCATTCATTTATACATCGCAAGTATTTCTGATGTAATGTACGATTGTTGCTGTCTTGTCTTATTATTGTGTGTGGGTATTTTGCAGTGCTTTGATGAAGTTCCATTTCTTAAATGCCTATGTAATTTCATTTTAGGTCCCACTCTCTTTATTATGTACATTGGGCCCCTGTCTAATATTTTTAAAGATCATGGTTTTTATTACCATCAGTATGCTGATGATGTCCAACTATATCACCCTGGTACGACTTTAGGTCATGTTGACAATGTTATAAAAGATAGCGAAAAGTGTATTATGGACACAAAAGAATGGATGAACCAAAACAAACTAAAGCTAAATGAAGACAAAACAGAAGTTATGATTATTGGAAAGAAAAGACAAATTACTGCAATTAAAAATGTAAAATTAAATCTTGGTGAAAGCACTGTAGCAAACATGAATAAAGTTAAAAACTTAGGCACAATTTTAGAATCAGATCTCAGCATGGAAAATCAAATAAGTTCATTATGTCGATCATTAATGTTTCAATTAAAAAACATCAGCTCTATTCGTCCATTCATATCCCAAGAGGCAACTCGAATACTTATCACTTCACTTATGTTTTCAAAGCTTGATTATTGTAACTCTCTGCTCTTTGGAATTCCGAGCAACAAAATAAAACGCCTTCAGATAATTCAGAATAATGCAGCTAGACTGATTTTTAGAAAATCAAAAAGAGAATCTGCCTCAAGCCTTATTGACCAACTTCACTGGCTTACTGTTGAAAACAGAATAAAATTTAAAGCTGCAGTTTTGGTTTACAAATGTCTTGAAGGTTCAGCTCCCTCCTATCTTTCGGAACTTTTGAAAAAACATGAGTCTGATAGATTTTTAAGATCTACTACAGAAAACAAACTGGTTGTTCCCAGGTGTAAAACATCAAATTATGGAGATAGAGCTTTTAGTTGTTTTGGTCCCTGTGTGTGGAATTCTTTACCACAAGAGGTTCGAAATTCTGCCTCTCTAAACATATTTAAAAACAGGTTAAAAACATTTCTTTTTAAAAACTGAATTTTATAGCTTGCTATGTGGATGTATAAAACTAGTTTGTCTGTGTGTGTGTAAGTTTATTTGAATGTGCTTTTATGATTTTTTACTGTGTACAGCGCCTAGAGCTTTTAATGTTTTAGTCCTGGCGCTATATAAATGTATATATTATTATTATTATTATTATTGTTACTTATTGACGATTTTATAAATTTTTCAGATTAACAGTAGAACTTTGACAAAGATTTTGTTCATGCCGCCAGAGGAGATGTGCATTGGTGACTCCGGAGCTGGTATACTGGTGAGCATTGTTACTTGTCTTTTCTTCTCACTGATGAAGCCATATCAAGGCTGAATGATGAACAGTGCATGTAACACCATAAACACATTTGTCCCTGAGATTATTGTGATTGGTATAAGTATCATTCTTCTTTCCCCCAAATTCTCTTTACGGTCATAGATGAAAATGGTCCGCATTTTAGAGGATTCCGGCTGAAGTGAGATTTTGCTACCTCTGCGATCCTCAGCTTGAAAATTTCCATTGCGTTGATCATATGTTTATTGTGTCCAAGAAATGTAAAACAAAATAATAATAAGCAGAATGAAGTAATGTAGCAGCCATTTTGAAAAAGATTCTGCACTTGAGGAAGTGTCTTTTTGGTTTTTTTTTTTTTTTGTATGCAAGAAGTGTATTTCATTGAAAATGGGAAAAAATTGCAACATACTTTGCTTTTAGAAACCGACCTACTTGCCCCATTTCTTTCCCCCTGAAAGCACATTTTTCAGTTTTCATCATATGATAAATTTCATGCAGAGTAAGGAAAGATATTCAGTGTTGGATGATTGACAGGAAATTTAATTTCCTGATGTGCCATAGATAAGCAAAAATGCCTAATACTTAATGTTAAGAAGATCTTATCTATTTCAGGACCTTTTTTACTTCAGTAATTTCTTGATTATCACAAATTACGTGTATGTTTGTCCGTTGAGTTGATGAGGACCTGCGGACATCCAGGGGGGGTTGTGGGATTGTATCAGTCAGTGGGTGTGAAGATGACTAAGACCTATCTGGGAATGGTTCAGTGGTAGAGTGGACAGAGGATGCGGGGGGGGGGGGGGGGGGGGTCATCTTGCCTGTTGTAAGTATGCTCTGAATGCGATGTATAAGAGACTTTTTGCAACAAAAATGCAACATAATATGTATGTATAAATTTCTTATTTTATTTTGATGTGCAGGGTGATGCTTCAAGACACAGTGAAATCATCATGTATACTCATCAGTCTTTCAACTTCTACTATTTCAAGTACACAGTGGATGGAGTGAATGTCATTTTGACCAGTATCCTTTCTGTCAGGCTAATAAAACGTTAGAGAGTTTGAGGGGCCTACAAAAAGCATAACCGTGCAGCTGAGCTGCTGAAGCTCCCTAGCTTAGAGGCTACCATTTGAGCACAGCCAACGAAGTCTAGAACATATGTTTTGTAGTAAACATCCTTTTCAATTTAGAAGGATTTCTAACAGCACTGATCGGCATTTTAAGCTTTGGAAAAAATTCCAGGATGAAGACATTTGAGCAAGGACTCTGGACCAAGTTGTGAATTTTTCTATCTCGGTTTTGTATTTTTTTTTTTTTTGAGTTTTTTTTTTTTTCTTTTTAATTCAATTTCAGAAAATGACATTCCTCTCCTAAATACAACACTACACCTAAGGACTGGTGTTTATGAATGTATTCACTGGGCTTGGATGGGTGGAAGAGATGACAGAACCTACTCATTTTAGAAAGCTATTTATTTACTTGGAAAGTTAAGACAGTAGTACGTGTTCAATTCTCTGTGTATAACTTGGCACCAATCTATTTTTTAAACTATTCTGCCATTCGTGGATGGAATCCACCCATATATGTGGCAGAGCTGAATTTGACACTTTTCACCCATAAAAAAAAAAAAACAACACATAGCCTTTTGTATTCTTTGATCATTCATATTTTAATGTTAATATGGTATAATATGACACGACTCATTTTATTTTATTTTTTCTACTCCAGCTATTATAGATCTATTTTGCAGACTTTCTGGAGGTGGATATAATTTGTAGATAACCTGTGGTGGAAAAAATTTAAATTCAATTTGAATGCAAATTTTGATATTTTCCTTAACTTTGCTAAAGATCTCCTTGTTTTTGTTCTTTTATCTATTGTAATTGGCTATGCTGATGAGGCCAATGAGCTAGTGAGTCCTATCATGGTAAGTTACTTGTAATCATTTGCCTTGGTGGATTTTCATCTTTTGATATTGTCAGCGCCAGAATTTCAGAAGAGAGAATGATATTTTAAAAATGTTTTTGGAATGGATTGGTGAGTTTAAGAGTATGTAAATTTGTCCAGATGAAATTTTGAAATGTCATGACAATGTCATCAGAATTCAATGTGGCTCATTCTTCTTTCTTTGTTTATTTCTCTATCCTCTTGAGCCGTTAAACATGGAGAGGAGAATGCAAGGTTCGGGCATGAATCTGATGGGTTAAGTTTGTCAAACCTGAAAATATTCTGTAACAGTGCTGGAATATATGTTTTCTTTATAGGAAAGTGTCATTGATTCTCAACATGTACAACCCAGAGAACATCAGTGGTATAGATTTTTTTACACAGTTGTGCTGATTGCATTTCATTCCAGTCGTACAGTATAATTAATTTTGTTGATGAGCGCAATTGATTGTTCAAATTGTTATTTCCCCAGAAATGCATTCTTAGCATTCTTGCCATATTACCAGTCACCTACTATATTGGCATGGCCATTACCAGGTAATTATAGACTATCCAGTGCCTTATATCCATGTTAGTCATATGGATATTGATGTGGGTCGATATTTTACTGATACTACTTGGGCTGTTTACCTCAAGAATACATACGTGATATTTAAAGTTGAATTTCAGCCAACAATGTGTAAAGAGAGCCGCAGAACGAAATTTCTGGTGATTCTTTTCAATTTACCCAGTGAATCTGCCTTTTTGCGGTTCAAAAAACTGTAAGTAAATTATATTATAGGGTGAATTCTGCCCCCAACAGATGCGTCCATGTAATTTATCATCAGAAATGGTAATTGCACATAAAGTTTCATAAGTTTTGGTCATGTAGTCACAAAGTTTTAGGTGCTTGCTTGTATGCCCTTTAGTTCTATTAATGTAAGATGTAGATTGTTTGATGCTTAGACTTTCAGTTATGCTTCTATCGAATTACAAAAAAATTCAGAAGAAACCAGCCCGGATGACAAAACACTTTTCAACATTGCTATTGTTGTGCCAAGGGTAAAATTATCATAGATGGGAATAGTGTGACCACAGCCCTATCAAGATTTGTGTAAGCCCTCAGCCTGTATTATATTCAGGTATAATCATGTATTCATGGAGATACAAAATATGCAAGTTTACAGCGAGATTCAGGTCTAAAGAATGGTTTCGGTACATTTTCGGTATATTTAGAAAGATTTCCTAATTCCCATTTATGACAAGTCTTGTTCTGTTTTAAATTTATCTTTGCTACGCATGAACAAGATCATGGCAGACTGTGACCTCTGCATTTTAGCAGTGGAAGAAAGGAAGTGTTATTAACAGGCAGTATAAAATTTGATCCCCAGCATTTCAGCTCAGAGCAGTTTTGCTGTAGGTGCCATTCTGAATGCCACATTTGGTTCCATGGTAGAAGTGATTTTGTTCATCATTATGTTAAAGAAAGGGAAAGATGCTGGAGAGACATGCTATGAAGAGCTTGTTAAATCTACATTGACAGGTGAGTTTGTTTTACCAGAGTGGCTGAAATCTACTATTATAAGTTGGTAACTCAGAGGCCATGTGCACACTTTTTGCAAAAACAGCTGAATATACAGTCGTGCACATTTCAGAGATGAGAAATCATGGTGCCAATTTGTGGATAAATTGTTCTGAAAAAGAGTTAGACCAAAACAAAACAAACCAAAAAAAAAAAAAATTATATATATTGTGAGACTGGTGAGAAAGCAAAGACCTCTTTGGAAGAAAAGTTACATTTATGTGGATGGGCAGTAAATCTCCCATGTTGCCATACATTTGATAACAAGAGTTTTCAAGAACGACAGCCACAAGTCTGTAGACTTGGCAGAAACTCATAAGGCAGAAAGTAAAAATTTGGAGATCAGTAATGATTAGACAATGGAATATTTTTAAAGGCCAACAAAATGTGATGACATAAAGTTAATATCTATTTTCTATCTTTTTCTGTAGGATCAATCTTGTGCTGCATTTTACTTGTTCCAGTAAGTTCGTATTTCTTAATCAGTGTATATTGTGATGAATGTCAACACCTGTAGACCCTCATGGAAAACCTTAAGACTAAGACCAGAACTTGAAAAGATGGCCTATCATCTTTCAGAGCTGTGAATGCTTCATTTTACAGGTTCACCACACTTAACTGTTTATTCCAAATTTTAATAAAATGTGAAACTCAAACTTTAAAAAAAAGAAATATCACTCTTGAACACACCTGTTACAGGTAGCATCAAAACTTGAAGATGCTTTCGTCTGACACTTAACTTCTGTAAGTTGATGGAATCAGTTGTATCTCAGAACTCCTTCTTGTCACACAAGTGTCATGTGGTGCCAAATTTGTTTTAAATAGGTAGGTGGCAACAGCAGTGCAGTGGTCTCTCTTGTGATTGATATATCAGGTGAAATGAAACCTTAGCATAACACTTTCAATTAATACTTGATCTAACTGCATGGGCATACCAGTTTTGTCACACTTTATTAAACTTGCAAACATTTCTCATATACCAGTATGCATTATGAAGGCCCAGATGTAAGAATGCCAATTTTAAAGATTTTTTGTTTATTTTAAAAAATGATTACAATGCTTATTTTGTTCCAGTCCAATGCTTGAAATCAAAATTAGGCTTAAAAATACGGATATCGCGATTTTGTACTTTTCGGTTAGTTTATCCATTTAGGAACACTATTTTACTGACCAAATGTCAATTTTGAATGTTTATAACCCTGAAATATGCCTTTTAGTAAGGTGGGGGGTCAAGAAAAAGGCACAAGAATCATGCCATTGGGCCGCAAAATTAGCCCTAAATAACATCTTAGTGTCGCTATCAAAACCCCTACTCCTCCGTACACATCTGTCATAAGCCTTTGGTGGTTTGGAAATCATTGTTGAGGCTCAGCACACCAGTAACGATGACTTTAGCCATGTGTAACCCGTTTCAATAACATTTTTATTGAAAAAAAACTTCCAAATGCGATTTTCTCAAGATTGCACTTTTGATCAGTGATTTGTGAACTGGTTTTTTATTTATTGACCAATTGGTATAAAATTTGGCTAATAACATGTTTGAACAAATCAAAAAATTCATACAGAAGGAAATTTGTTTAACTTTTCATTTTTTTTTTTGGTTGAATTCTGTTTGTGATAGAAAATAAGAAAAAATGGAATTCCGCTACATACCATTTTCAAAAATTTATAACAAAAAAAATGACAGAGATATCAAAATTCCCTTCTGTATAAAGTTTTTAATTGGATTGAATAAGACATAGAGAAGTTTCAAATAAATCCAATAAAATTTGGCGAAGCCTATCTGTATTGAATTTGGTACTTTTTGGGGACTCAAAATCCAAGACGGCGGCGCTTCCATGGCAACAATATGACAAACAAATTTTTTTACATTTTTTTTCTGTTAATTCAGACATCCTGAATTTGATTATACTAGTTAAAATTGTCTATTTCTCATAATAACAAAAATCGCCTTCAGGACCCGCACCCCCCCTTAAGTAAATTTAAAGCTTGCTGCTGCTGAAACAGGTTGCTTTTCTTTATCTCTATTAAATGTGCACTTGGGGACTGTCAAAATTTTAAAATTGATTCTTTCAATTTCATGGATATGTGACCGCGGCCATTTTTCCATCTGGGTCTTCATATGTTTATGTAACTTGTAAAATTTCTTTCTTTTATGTTGATGACAGGGCATGTCTATGGTGGTTGGTGGATTGAAATTCAGAAAGCAGAAATTCAACCCAAAGTCGGCAAATATTTCTTCATCACTTCTTTTTGTGGCTATTATAGGTAAGGGGTTAGATATAAGCATCTTCCTGCTGGGCTTGAGGTAATTAACTGATATGAAGAATTTTAGGGTAAAAATCTATTGATATCAACAATGATAGGCTTCCACAGCAGCAAAATGCAAATGAATTTTGTTGATACAGTAGGATGACGATCTTTATTTCTCGAGAGTTTCAGCTTGGAAAAAGATGTTAGCCCGCATTTTCTAGATACAGTTTTAGAGAGCCTTGCTGAAATAAGAAATTTGGGGAGTAGAAGATGGATGCCCGTCCCAGTCCATTTGAAACAAGAGACAGTGGATGATTTTTAAACTTGTGTTTGAATTATTTTCATTTTATGGATTTCTTTCATTTTCAACACTCCTGTCCAAACTTTAAGACATGCGAGTAAGCATTAGTTAGATGCTGATATATTAATGCTTTTCTTTGTTACTCAAAATCCTCTCTGAAATTTGCTTTGCAGGTGTATTTGCTCCAACAATTTTTGCCAAAATTTATGGCAATTTGGAATGTGACAAATGTGAGAACTACACAGGTGGCAACGCCACACATTCAGCCAACGAGACAGGTTTTCTATGCTCTGGATGTCGGACTGTCGTTGTAAGTTTACACTTGTTGGCAAAAACCAAGTCAAAATCTGGCAAAAAAAGAAGAAAAGGTTGTATGTGTCAAAATTCTGTGCATTAGAAACAAACACCAAAGAAACATTGCAGTAAATCATGAATGAATTAGGAATGAAAGGAAAAAGAAAGGTTTTGCGCCAATGAATCTTTTATTTTTTTAGCCACATTAGAATTTGTCTTAATTCCTGTGTGACCCCATAGATTTTCTGTAGTTTTTAGATATATTTTGTTCAAGAAACCATTGGTTTGTGTCTTTAGTGCAAGGGTTCTTAACCAAGAGGATAATTCCCTCCAATCAGGGGGAAGTTACATTAAAATCGTGCAGCCAACAGATATTGTGAAAATACAGGGCTGCTGGTTTTGGAACTTTTTGTTTTTCCTTTCTTTTCTTAAAAACTTTTGAAAATATTGATGATTTTTTGAAAAAAAAAAAAAGTTTGAGGCACAGCTAAACCTCTGATGTCCAATGCACAATATGAGAAGCACAGTATCCAGTATTCTGTATTAGGACCATTTTGTGGTTCATGAATACTTATTTTTCCCCCCATCAATATCTGTATTTTTATTATCAAATAACTATTTTTAAACAGTTTTGTAAGTTACAGAATATTTGGATAGAGCAGTCCTATTTAATTAGCATTTCTTTTGCAGATCGGTCCAGATGACAACCACAAATTGTACACAGCCCACATCCAACCTCTGGTCTACACCTGTGCTCTCATTCTTCCCTTTGCCTATGTTATTGGCTTGGTGTTTTCTATGAAAACCCATACGGCAGAAATTTTTGAAGAGTTTGAAAAGAAACAGAAAGAAGAAGGTAGGCTCTGTTCCTTATTGTTCATCTCTTTATCTCACAGATTACTTCACAGAGTGCAGAACGTTTGTGCGTGCTTTTTAATAACAAGCAGAATAATCCAGCTTACCCCCAGGCTTAACCCTTTTGGTGTCACAGCCCAGGGACATTGTGGCAAATTGTATTACCCAAAAATCACTCCTGAAATTCATGGAAAAGAAATTATAATACCCTCGTATTCGCATAATACTTCATCATAGATCCAACCAACCCCCGATCAACCGCTATAGCGATCTCAGTGCACATATTCAGGAAAATGTTGGTGACCGCTGTGGAGGTCTGTGACACTGAAAGGATTAAGAAAAAAGCTTTAGTCTTGTCAAGTACACTTTCAACACTCTGCAACATACACCTAATACTACACTGCAGGCCTTACAGAAAACAGGGACAATTGTGAGTACATCTGATGAACTCGGGCTTAAGATGAAAGACCAAATGCCTGAGAAAACTCCTTCAAAGGGCAAAAAATATCATTGTCTATGGAGATTGAGATTTACTTATTATTATATGAAAGATTAGCCATTTTTCTGCATTCAGTTAAAATATTTTGCTTGAAATCATCTGAGAAATATTTTATTTTGATTTTTTAAAAGAAATTTGTATTTCACCATAAGCTCATTTTTGTTGGACCCAATCAGAATTGTATCTTATTAGGCCCTGGAACTCTTAAGACTGACATTGTCATTGATTATACCATTGATAATTTAGTTTCATTCTTTTATTCTGATTGCTTTCACCAGGTGCTGGGGGCCACCATGGTAGTGCTCAGTGGTCAAGAATCAAGAGTGCCATTATTTTGTTACTGTGTGCCACGGCCATTGCCTTGTGTGCTGACCTTATCTCTGTCAATATTCCACCATTACTCAATTCATCAGGTGTCTCTGAGGTAAACTCATATACATGTTTTAATCCTCTAGGCTCCGCTGCTATTCCTGCTTTTGGGAAAATTCTGATTTTGTGAGAATTTGTTCTTCGGGGCATGATTAAGGGCTTTTCGTGATCATTTGGTTGATTTAGTGTTTTTTTGCAGAAATTCCTAAGAAATAACTTTCTTCCCTTGGGTTCTTGTGAGGACTGCAGCAGAACGATAAGTTTCTTTGTGTCACTGGTAATGCATAGGGCCTAGAGAGTTGGGATCATTTGCAAACTCCAAGGTGACCTTTAGTCGTCAAAGCTAAATGTAACAATCTTGTATGAAAGCCTAAAGGTTCATCAGATTGAGTTTTTTTGAGAGAGTGTTTGCTAAGGTCATGAGCTGCCTATATAACTTGATTTAATAGCAGTGCATGAAGAAGCATTTCACTTGTCAAACATTGTTTTTGTGTCCATAGCTGAGAAAAGGTCTTATGTAAATACTATAATTACTACTGATACACACATAATGTGAAATATATTATTAGGGTAAAAGTGACCAGTACATGTATGAGCCACTGTGGCTAGTTTTGCCACATGCTGGTTAACTTTGTTGATTTTATAATTATTAAAAATGATATTACTTTTGCCAGCATTTCATAAATGGTACATAAATATTATATGGAATTTATTAGCTACAGCAACTTACTTTTTTTCTTCTTTTTCCATTATTTCAGTATTTCGTTGGTGTCACTTTACTGTCAATTGTCTCCATGTTACCTGAGATTGTCAATGGAACACAGTTTGCACTGCAAAACAATGTAAATTTAGGGTAAGTAATGTTGTGGTATGCATGTAAGAGACAGTGCCTAACAAGCCAGTCTAATTTTCTTTATTCTTCTCCAACCACGTCTAAAAACGTTTCAATCTGCAGTTCAGGTGTTCTTCAAAAAGATGGTCAATTATTATTTTACATGATACCAAATGGGAAATAAGATTGTAGTAAGTGATACAGATCTGAAGTAAAAGAGACGCCAGCTCGCTTCTCTCAACTATAAACTTCTGCATAGCAGTTGCTCAAGATGAAAGGCATTTTTTCATGCCAACTTTCATTCAGTACACACATCATTTTTGTCATTTCTTCTGTCTCGTTTTTCTTCCATTCTCATTTTATTCTTCACATTCTTTGACTCTTGCCATATCACCATAAATTGCTGTGTTTTCAGTGTCAGAATGTCTACTATGTTCATTTTTGTGTGCTTTTCTTTTCCTTGGATCCCCAGTATTGAAATTGGCAGTGCAGCAGCGATACAAGTGTGCATGGTACAACTGCCTATTATTGTGTTAGCAGATCTTATCTATGTAAGTTTTTAAATTGTATGCTGCCATTCATTTAAAAAAAATTTTTTTTTGACTGGGCTTTTTTGTTTACAATATGACATTTAGGAACATTTTTGAACATTGACAGAACTTAATGAATCTCTTCAAGGCAGTTGAAATGAAGAATGGAGAACTGTTGAGATAATGTTATTTTGTCAAATGAATTAACATGAACCAATTATCTAGTTTCCTCTAACATTGCAGGAACAGAGGTTGTCAGCTGCAGAATAGTCTATTTATTTATTATTATATATTTTGTTTCTGTTAATTGATTTTCTGTTAGTACAGAATTTGTTTTGTATTCTCTACCCCAGCCCTTTTTTTAAGAGTACAGGATGTGTGTTTCATTCAGAATATCTTATGGTGGTCTCTTCTGATTCATATACCAGTACTTCTTAATTACATACTTATAGAGTGAGATATCTGAATTCCTCTTCTCAAAACTAAATACCGAGTAAACCTAAGTGTATGTGGTTCTAATAACGTTTCTAAATTTCTTTCCCTTTTTCAGGAATCGATATATTCTAAAATTCCATTTCTGAATTTGTTTAGTGTTTCAGCGGTGCGTAAAATTGTTCTGATTTTACATTCTAGCATTTTTGGCGCCTTCTTAAGTTTAAATTGTGAATACTCCTTTTCAGTTTCATTTCTAATACTCGCAAATTGTTTCAATGGAGATAAAACATGTGATGTGATCTTGCTTCAACAAAATGGCGACTGGTGGCGAATCGAATTGACTCGCTTATCACAAACCTGTTTGAAGATGAAGAAAAGACAGAGGAGGATAAGAAAAACGTATTAAGAAGTGTGTGAGTGAGAGGCTGGGTATCATACAAAGCGGAATGGGCTTCAAATTAAACCCCACCATGATTCATCAATCAATGAAGTTGGAATAAAAATAAAAATCGTTCTAAAGCAATTCGGTGCTGAAAAAGTTAGAATGGAATATTCTAATTTCACTTTTCTTTCTAATATAGAAGCGCATTAGAACCATTGAAACACATGTGTGACCGCCAATTCTAAATAGAAAGTGAAATTAGAAACATGGAAACAGAATCTATTCTTTTCTAGATTTTTCTAAATTAGAATCATTGAAATAGCGAGGCGGATTTTGATTCAGTTCTAAAATTAAATAGAATAAAATATTAGAATTGTGTATACACAGCTTAAGACAGTGCTCCCTGGACTGCATAAGGTTTTGCTGCCACATATTTTGTGCCTCAAGTTCATCCTTTACTTAGTTCTCCTTCATTCTGTTTCTTATATCTTTTCTTCCCATTTTTCATTTACCACCTGGCATCCTTCCCAGTGATAAACTATTTTTGCCAGTTTAGGCATCATCTAGTTTTATGTGTCCTTTTCTCCTCAGCCAATGGGATTCAATCCTGTATTCAATGACATTCACTTGTGGGCTGTGATTTTTGCTGTCATTATCATCAACTACATCTTTCAAGATGGGAAAAGTGATTATTTCCAAGGTGAGATCATTTTAATCATTAGGAAAAACATTGATCCTGAAAGTGATATTCAGATAGGTTTTATGAGTTGGAAAACATGTAATTGTTCTTTCCAGTATTAATTAAGTTTTATTATTAACAAAACTTATTCCACTTCCCCTACCTCATTTTCATGGACTGTTCATGGACTAGATTCAGATTGCTTTGTAAAAATCTTGTAAAATGAGATTCAAAGAGCCCAAAAATAATCATCATACACCCTCCTATGCAGTGCATGTCTGCACAAATGTTGTGTTCGTGAGTCAGTTTGCTTAAGGGGAATATTGGTTTTAAGTGCAATTTCTAGGCATGTAAGTGTGTAGATTTTCATCTCTTTTTTTTTTGTGGATATAATATACTTTATATTGATTATTCCAGGTATTTTTGTTCAAGTGTTTGTCGATTGGGTTTACAGTGTCCTTATTACACAATAATTATGGGTACAGATAGACTCTTTTCGTGATTTTCTTTCTTTTTATTGAAAGACCTCATACTTTTAGGTGTAAAGGTTTGACTGTTAGGTGGCTTGTATGATGGGGTTGCCTCTGAAAGAATTGTAGCTACTGTATACATATTAAACTTGATTCACCAATTAGTTAGTACAGTGGTTCTCAACCTTTTTCCAGGCAATACATTTCACAAGAAGACAGATTACACTCAGAGTATGATGTTAAGTTTTTCAAGGTCTCATTAATAATAAGAATGATCAAATGCATGGAAAAAAAAAATTGCTTTCTTTGTCATAAATGTCATCTGGGCATGTTATTGAACAAGTCAAGGCCTGCCCTGTATTTGCCCCCAAATTGTCCTCCATTCGTGTTTTTGCACCCCCCCCCCCCTTCATCATTTTTGCTGCCCTGTCACCCTTTTCTTGGTTTTTGCCCCCCCCCCCCCCTGGGGAATAGATCTGTCCTCTGGGGGCAGATATTGCCTATGTTGAGAACCACTGAGCTATTGCATTCTTTTCACCAACACAGATTTTTTTCTTTTGACCAACAGGTTCCATTGTAATGTTTATTTACATTTTGCTGATGGCCATGTATTGCTTCACTGTCACTCCACATCAAGCTGTGTGCCATGACAAATAGCTCACTTCTGAATGGATGATGGTACATACAGTAAACGTGCTACTGACTGTGGATAACAGTGGGAATCACAGATCTGCATTATTTGAGTCAAATGTGCTCGACTCAAAACCAGCTAAGGGGGTATTTTAAAACTGTTTTCAATTGGTGGAATTACAGTGATTCTTTGTAGCTGACCTCTTCACATCACACGGCTCATGCATTTCACAATCCATTTGAACATGTGGTGGTTCAAATATTTTGTCGCTCACTCAGGCATTTAGTCAAAATATGGCAGACAGAAAAAGTTGTTTGTAGCAAAGCCTTGCATGAGACAGGGTTCACACAGGTCCTTAAAAGTCCTTAAAGTCCTTAATTTTCATAAAAGAAAAAATAAGTACTCAAAAAGTCCTTAAATTCTGAAAATGATGCCAAAGTCCTTAAAAAGTCTTTAAAATTTTTGTTTCAGCTGAACCATTTGAGATTCAAATCTTCTAATTGCGCACTGGATAATTGGTACTTTGAAATAACTGATTTTTTCAGAGTGAATTTACTATGTTTGAACTCTGGATACAGAAACTTTCGGTTTGGATGGGTGCTTCACACCACTTGTATAGTTGTAATATTTCTTGGTCACAGGCACACAGGTCCTTAATTTGTTTACTGTGAGTCCTTAGGACGTCCTTAAAAAGTCCTTAAAGTTAGTTTTCAAGACTTTGTATGAACCCTGATATTGAGAAATAGTGCGGAGACACACAAACTTTGTGTTTTATTATATCATTTCTGTATTATTCAAAGTTTGCATTTTATTGTACCATTTCTGTTTGCTCCATACAACTTCTGTTTGCCATATTTTGACGTTGCTTTAAGCCTTGCTGCACCCCCACAGATTTTCTGGGGTTTTTATAATATTTTGTAAGTCATTTCATTCAGTGTCTGCAGTGCCATGGCACATGGGGTCGTCCTTGTTTTCCAACCTCCATGGTCCTCTACTAGGTTCTCTGCTTCCTGTCAACTGATGCCAAGTTGTTGTTTTGTAAATCTTTCTGTATTGTGACTTTTTTGGTCATCCCCTTTTTCACATGCCTGTTGGTGACCATTTCATGATTCTCTATGGAAATTTGTACGTCTTATTTCACAGTAATTATTCCCTGTAGATGTGTGATTTTTGGGGTAAGTTTGAAGTCCTGCTAAAGATCCCCAAGTTGTCCTACAGTGAGACAAGTTAAAATAAGGCAGAAAGATTTAGTTGAACGTGGCAAAGCTTCGCATAAGATATAATACAGAAAGGGTTCAATAAACCGCAAAGGGAAAAGAAAGAAGACCAATTGATCGAAAGCTTGATGCATCTTTTCTTTTCCTTTGCGGTTTCTTGTGTCATTGATGTATTATTTCACAGGTGAAGCTTTATATATAACTAAATCTTTTTGCCTTATTCAGACTTTGGTTCAAACTTTGCTGCAACCCCACAGATTTTCTATGGTTTCTTAAAATAGTTTGTCAGTAAGACAAGTTGTGTCAGTGTATAGGTTATTGAGAGCAGAAAACAGAAATATTATACAGCTGTATATTTTGTATGCAAACATTGTACATTGTGTAATGCAAAACCTCGCAGACTCGGGTATTTGAGTGGCGTGGCGTGGCATGAAAGCTTGGGTGAAGAGTCTCTCAACTGTAGCATGCAGCATTCGGAGCGGTTGTGAAGTGGAGTGCTCAGGCATTGTGCAGGATGATGTGAAAAGATTAATATTTTAGTTTGCCACACTCCAAAATCTGGATTTACAGTTAACAATTAAGTGTCAGAAACTACCCAGCAAGCAACCCTATGTCAGTCCAACATAGAATTCTGTAGGGTTGGTCGGATTACCATAGGGACTGATTCCCTGCATCAAATTGATGTCGATGCGGTGTGGTAACCAACGGATCTATGTTGGAAGGACGTCATTCATGTGTGCAAACTTGACGTCAATCCACGCATCCAATTTCCATAGCGTTGCTGGCTGGGTAGTAATTTTTAGTATGTTATATTAGCAATTGTGTTTTGTCAGAACCATCTGAACAGGTTGCCGTGTTGCTTGCAGCCGGTACTTCTTGAGGTAATGTTGACAAATATTACAGGAGAAATACAAAACATTCCCATTTTTAGTGCATAATTTATTAGTGGGTTAATCAGACTGAATTTTGTGCTGAAATGTCAAGTTTTACACAAGGTGCCATACAGTTCCAGAAGTAAGAAATTCATATTCATAGATCAGGGTCAAAATAGCTATTATATAATATAAGAGATATCATATCAGGGTTAGTATAGTAATGATAAATCTACAAATATACTGTCGTATATGTATATGTATATGTATATAATTTATATATCGAGCGGCATTTGCCATGTTGTTGTATGTGACATTTTGCCAATTTTGAGGTTTTGTCATGAAAGTGGTTCTCTCACATTTCATCATGTGTATGTGTCACTCACATCAGTGAAAAACTTTTTGAGATATGTGTTTTTGGCATAATGTTTTACATATTGTAACCCTTTTGCCCACCAAACGTCAATCCTCGTTTTCTTGGAAATGCGAAAATGCACATACAACAATATGGCAAATACCTGACAATATGTATGTTCAGGCTATCTCAGAGATTGTCCATGACCTAATTTTTCAAAGTTTCATGTACATGCTATTTAGATATATATGTACAAATGTAAAAAAATAATTGTGAAAATTCAGATCATCTAGATATGATATAGAACAGCGGTTGTTGTGAACATTTTTACACTTGTAGTCAGAACATTGGCATAATTATAATATATTCATTGTTCTCAGGCCATATGGAATATGTGGGCAATGTTACGTGGTCGTGCAGCACCCCCAAAAAGAAGTCAAATAAGTTGAAGAAATAAGACGGGGGAAAAAAAGAAGTCTGCGGCACATATCTGTGATGCTGTTAGTTAAGACTGATAATGATTTGGAAATTTTAAAATCATTGAGAATGACATAAGGTTCTAAGTTAGTTCTAACTCCCTTCCGTCAACTTTTGAGAAACTGAGGATTGAAGTTTCATATGCTCATAGCTTTTAGAGCAAAAAAAATTTTTTTGTTTTAGTAATACTTACAAATTACACACCGAATATACTTGATACTTTGACACACAATGGAGAAGGCCCATAGAGGTAGTGTGTGGTGTGTAACTCAGTTCAGTGAAAAAGTGGATATAGAACCTTGTCATTCTAAGGGGATGAAATGCTGACCATGACTTGAATCTGTTTTGGACAGAGAGTGACTGAGTCGACATTGTTGTCCAGCCCACATATTTGTTATAATGGACTTTTATGCTACAGCTTATATTAACCATGGCAACAATGGGATGCAATATCATGTTGCCTGGTCTGCATTTATGTAAATATTTACTTTATAATACGCAGTGTATTGTCCATTTCAAGAGGCTCCTTGGCAATCATGTTCTGAAGGTCTGCTTTTGCCAATGTCTTGCTTTTCATTGTCTGTCTCATTTCCATCAGATAATGTTTGCTTCAAGCCGGAGATAGCCACATCTCCCTGGAAAGTAATTTTTATGGTGACGCTTCATGTAAAAGAAAAACATGATTCTGCTTGAATGTGTGTTCAGGCTCAGGTTTGAGCCCAATGACAGTGACAGATTTATTTCCCAAGCTTTTTGTAACACAAACATTCTGTTAATGTAGCACAAATAATATTTTTTTAATTGCTTTTGAAAAAATGGACACATCAAGGGTTATCAACCAGAATGGGTTATGTCCAGTTGTATACATCGCTGTTAAATGTCTGTAGATAACCAGGATGCAAGGTGTGTGACTTTGTATCATAATGCAATGAACAAATTCACGCGACCATGTTGTAGTTATTGCAATTTATTTGAATTTTCAGTAAGGTTACAAATTTCAAAGTCATTTTTTCTCAATTTGACTATTTTGGACATAAAACCGTTCTGGCTGGCAACCCTCAATTTATGTCAGGTATTGTACATTGGTGAGGTGTCTTCCAAAAATCCTGTCTAGTCATTTTATGTGCAATTGAAAAGTCTGACACAAGCATTATAGGTTCTGTGGCAGTCGCCATTCATTGTACTGCAATACAAACCTTGTATTTGTTTTACCATACATAAAGATGGAAAATGAAAGTATCAAAGCCATGACTTTCCTTTTTCACACCAGAAGTCGCCCACCATCCTGGTTTTAAAAAGACACCTTTAGTGATAATAATCATAACAAATGCTCAAATTGAGCACCCTCTGCTATAAAACAGGCATCAGTTACTTTGCTTTACTTTGGTGTAGAACCAGCCTCCTCGCACTTGGGGCACACCCACACGTGCTCAGCTCTCCGTGCCATCATGTCGGACAAGGTCTTCTCACTAATAACTCCAGTAAGATGTTGATTGAACAGTCGCCTTGCAGTACCACACAACCGGCTCTTGACTCCACACTCTCTCTGATGCCCAAACAGTTTTATACGTTCGATGGTGTCCCCGTCTTCTTGTGGTGCTGTTTCTCTCAAAACTGCGAGAATTTCATTTTCCCCGAGACTAAGAGAGGGCCTCACCAGCAAGCTTATCCGCTCTCTCATTTCCAGATACTCCAGCATGTCCAGGGGAGAAAATCCAAGTCAGCCTTTTCAGTTTACTGTCGTGCAGATACTGCACCCATTCAGATTTGAGGTATAGAGACAGGCATCAGTTCTCATCATCAAACTGTCTTTCACACTCCTGAGGGTTTCAGGGGTGATCTTTTGGCACTCAATTGTTATTCCATCCTTTATCTAGGAACGTGCGTGACTTCTGGGACACCCTGTATAGTCATAGTAGTTTTGTCTATATGATGCACATAAATACTGCTTTATCTAGATGGAGCACAAAACTCAAAAACTGCATGAATGATCAAAATTAGTAAAGGAAACTGTTGTAAGTTTGCAGATTTTTGTACCATATCCGGGGCAGTGTGGAAAACTATCAAAGCTTAGTTTTCTTACAAACTCTTCAGAAGCAAAAAAACTGAGTAACTTTCTTTATCACACTTAATAGTTTATGGTATTTCATTAAAAAACACACCAAAGACTATTTAACCGATGGTCTTCAGAATTTAACCCCCAACTTTTAATCCTTTGAGACCTAGCACCGGTATAACAGTGGGAATCTCAGGCAGCTTTTTGCTGTACTACCGGTAAAACAGTGTGGAGATGTGCTTTGTTTTATGGACTGTGGAAAGGCAGTTTCTTTGCCTGTTAGAAACTACATGTATATCTGGGATAGGTAAACAAGATGTTGCACCCACACATGTGTTTTCTGTGAGTTTTGACTGAATTTTCGGTCAGGAGATCAGAGCTCAAAGGGTTAAGACAACACCAAGGGAGCTGACAAAGGCTACAACCATGCTAAATATCGCTTTTTTTTTTAAGAAGGGTCAAGTTATGATAGTTTTTCCACCTGGTCCTTGATATATCTTCATGTCCTTTTTTCTTTTTTCTAAAGTCCCTTCCATGTCATAAAACACTCTGTTCATGTGAGACAAATAAGTTTTGTGTGGACTGTTTGACTGTTCCATTAGATACATAGCCTTTATTTGATTTTTATATAGCCCTGCAACTTTTTTTTGTGTGAAGAAAAGTAAATGAAACTACACTTTTTAATTCATTGCCATAACTGAGAAGTGCATGTGTGCTCCCCAGAACTCCATGTGTATTTTTCACATGCTAGGGTCAGTAAAATTATAAACTTACTTATCGTCGATCGGCTGTTGGAACCTCATTAAAATTAGCTTTTGTTGGGCCAGGGTTCACACAGGTCCTTAATTTTCATAAAAGAAAAAATAAGTACTCAAAAAGTCCTTAAATTTTGAAGATGATGTCAGTCCTGAAAAAGTCCTTAAAATTTGTGTTTCAGTTGAAACATTTGAGACACTGGATCATTGGTGCTTTGAAATAACTTAACTTTTCAGAGTGAATTTACTTTGTTTGAACTCTGGATAAGAAACATCCCATTTTGATGAGTGCTGCACACCTCTTGTAGAGTTGTAATATTTCTTGCACTCGGGCACTTGATTTTTGAGTGCTGCATGCATGTAGTATTTCTTGGTCACAGACATACAGGTCCTTAATTTGCTTACTGTGAATCTTTAGGAAGTCCTTAAAATGAGTTCTGTATGAACCCTGGTTAGGGAATTGCAGTATTTTTACATAGAAATCTATAGCCTAGCAGTGAACACACCTCAGTATTTTCTCTATGTGGTTTTGTAATTAGACTACTATCGGGTTCCAACGGCCAACCAATGTTATAGTACTGTGAGCTGCTTGAAGGGAACAACGGCAAAACTTTTGACAGTGCCATGTGTGGGTCATTCTCAATGGTACTTATGACCTCAAGGCAATAAAGTGTGACATTGTACTGTGGATGAGTCTCAAAATTGTCTGGTCTGTTATCCAATTGTTGTATGTAGGCCTAAGAAACTGGATGCAGAGAATTCCTGTGAGTAGAGTTTGTTATTATTCACAGCCAAAAAAACCCCCAGTATTTTTTGATGCTATAATAAATGGAATGTTATTACAAGTATGTACGTCCCCCAAGTTTTTTGCACCAGGGCTACGTATTTTAAAGCCTTTTGTGACTCCATAGCTAGAGAGCTCCTCCTGAAATACTCCTAGCAACAGCCTTAATTAATTATTCTTTCAAATTTTCTCTTTGTTTTCCTCTTGTTTTTTTGGTTGAAAGGGCAGGGGGCAGGGTTAAGGATTCAATAAGGTTTAGGGTTGGAGATAAGGACGGGGTTAGGGATAGGCATGTATACGTAGGTGCCCCTAGCGCGAAGTGCTTGGAGTGCGTACATACTTATAACAACAGCCTAATAAATGTGAGTGGATGTGACAAAATCGGGCTTGAAGCGGAAGATCAAATGCCTGAGACCCCTCCCAGAAAAAGTCATTATGTATGGAAATTGAGATTTGGTTACCAAATGAAAGATTAGTCATTTTTCTGCATTCAGTTGAAATATTTTGCTTGAAATCTTGGAAATATTTTATTTTGATTTTTTTAAAGAGGTATACCGATTTCGTCAGATCCACTCAAAGGTTATGAAGTATTGAGATGGTAGAAATAATTCGATTCCTAGAGTTGCTCTCTGGCAGCACTAGAATCATTTTGTCATTGCTTGTCATAAAAAATGTAATTTATTGCAAATCTGTCAAATAAAGTCATCAGAATTCATTTTATTTCACTTTTGTTGTTCTTTGAAATAAAATTCTGTCTCGGTTCTTCAAAGCTGTGTTACTAAATTAAAAACATTTTTTTATACAAGTATATATCGTCAGTCGGCATAGATATAAACTACTAAACGTCAGTCGACTGTCACAACCTTGTTAAACCTAAAATCATCAAAGTCCTAAGCATCCAAGTAATAATAGTACAATGCATACAAGCTGGGGATCCTTTAATTTGGTATCGTTTAGTCACTAACCAATGCCAAATATCGCCAGAAAAAGCCTTAAGGTGTTAGAAACACATGACGGGACTTGTGGGTCCCGAACTGCAGAACGCCCATATAAAATTTGTTTTCAGCAAAATGAAGTACCATTTGGTTATATGTGATCCCTCATGAGTGTATTCTCCAAGAATCACATTATTCCCTCTAAAAAAAAAAAAAAAACCTGAAAAACAAAGGGTTAAAAAGTAAAACATTCTTTGCCTCTGTATACTTGTCCACAGCACCCGCTCCGCAGTTTTACCGAAAATCACGTATTAAAAAGTAAAACATTCTTGGCCTCTGTATACTTGTCCACAGCACCCGCTCCGCAGTTTTACCGAAAATCACGTATTAAAAAGTAAAACATTCTTGGCCTCTGTATACTTGTCCACAGTACCCGCTCCGCAGTTTTACCGAAAATCACGTATTAAAAAGTAAAACATTCTTGGCCTCTGTATACTTGTCCACAGCACCCGCTCCGCAGTTTTACCGAAAATCACGTATTAAAAAGTAAAACACTCTTGGCCTCTGTATACTTGTCCACAACATCTGTTCAGCTCCGCTCTTCACCGCTAGAGAGACAAAGAGTGTTTTACTTTTTCATACGTCACTTTGCGTAAAATAGCGGAGCGGAGCGGATGCTGTGGACAAAACCACTTATGTCATAATTTCTTTAAATCGTCATCTATGCTGTAATGCTGAGCACAGACAACAAAGAAAAGGCCAAAAGTGCGCCACAGTTTTTAATACCAAGATGTGTAGACAAGTTATATTTTATAATTATTATAGATCACATTTTATATTATATTTCCCAATGTTATAAGCAGGTTGACCTTTCAGTCTCAAGCAGTGAATGATTCTAAGTGGCAGTTTTAATGTCTGTGGCTCCAGAGACAGTCCACAGTACTGTGAACCCCTTTTCTTAAGACTCTGTATATCGGTCAGCGGATTTCACATCACTTTTGGAGTTTTCTTGGTCCGTTCTCTTAGTCTGCAAAGAAGAGGGGACATTTCATTTTTTAACAATGAAAAAACAAGTCTGTCAAATATCAAACAGCAGTCAAATGTATTCTTGCATGTACTATTAACAGTGATAAAGTGCATGGGATACATTCATTTAGCGTTGGTCTCCATAATGAGGACGTAGGGCACTTTACAATGAAATACAATGAAGTAACTATGTCCGTCTGTTTGTCTGCCTCTCTCTCTATAATTTTATATAGGTGTAAATGAATAGAGCAAGCACCTCCTTAAAATAAAAAACTGAAACTCTCTCCTCTCTCTAAAAAGCTCTCTCTCTCTCTCTCGCTCCCTCTCTTTCTAGGTGTAAATACCTAGAGCAGCGAACCTCCTTAAATAAAACAAAGACCTAAAACTCTCTCTCTCTCACTGACTCAGTCCCTCTCTCATTCTCTAATATGTCGTTTTCTCTCACCCTCTCTCTCTCTCTTTCCTTCTCTTTCCCTTTGCTCTTTTTCTCTTTCTCTCTCACACACACTGTCTTTCTATCAATCCCACACACTCTCTTTCTTTCTCTCCCTCTTCCTTCCTCTCTTTCTCTCCTATCCCCTCTCCCTCTCACTCACCCCCTCTGACTTCCTCTCTCCCTTTCTCTTACTCTGTCTTCCTCCCCCTCCCTCTCTCCCTCTTTTAAGTTCCCCAAATAAGATGTTACCAATCACTCAGAAAAGAAGGGCTGTCCATTTTACCATACAACCTCTGAATACCTTAGCGGACATATTGCAGTAAAATAAGACGCCTGTCAACATTTCTGAACTCCTGATTGAACAGTGCATCTACCAAAGATGGAACGATAACATGAGACATTCCCTTCTTTGCACCTCTAAAAAAAAATCGTGTACACAGTTTGGGCGCCGATCGGGGGCGGGGTCCATGGCGCAAAGCATGTAAAGAATGCTTGATACAATGATAAATTTATGATGCAAATTTGTGACAGCGTTTCTGCGACTAAAAGAAAGAAACATTAGCCAGTTTTCCCAGAGTGATTGGAGTTATAATGGCAAAATAGGTGACCACAATTAAGACCTACAGTGAAAGCTGAACAGTGAACAAAAAGTTTGGCTTTGTAAAATACGGCACTATTCATCATGGCTTCCGCGCTTTCGCCGCAAAGTGGCGGTGCGAATTCTGTGCACACTAAACGCGCTAGCTGTCTCATCTTATTGTGTCTAATATCTTTGCATCTACTGCTGTGGTCAATGGTATCAAAATGTCTTACCGCGTGCCACTCCCAGTTCTTTGGATCCTTTTTCTTTCGATCCGGAGGACATCCTGTTGACACACAAATAGAACTGGTAATTAAAACGAAACACACACCAAAGGCTGATTCCCTTACGACAAAATTAAATTGGGCCAACTGAGACTGAATTAACACACATACACACACACGCACACACACACGCACGTACGCACTCACGCGCACACATACAAATAATAATAATAAAATAATCATGTGCATTTATTATGTATTCAGATAATAATTCATACACCACTTTTGACACAACAGAAACGTACAAACATGCAATTTCATGATTATGCAAACCGTGACGCAAGACATGAAAAATAAATGAGTTCATTATACAGTCAAGTAGTAATTCATACCCCAGCTATGACACAGCAGAATCATAGGCTAATTATCATAAGTAATTAATTTCATTACCAACTAAACATTAAAGCAATACATCAGAATGAAAAATTAAAAAAAACAGCATTAAGTACATGCACCTTCGTGGTGTATTCAAGTTGTTATTCATACGCTACTTTTTGGGACAACAGAGACCTACTGTAACAGTTATGTAATTTCACCATAAAGTCAACTCTAAGGCCTTTTTTAAGGCCAGACATAGAAAAGTAAGCACATTCATTATGTATTCAAGTAGTTATTCATACTCTAATTTGGGGACAACAGAGACCTACAGTTATGTAATGTCACCATAATGTAAACTCTGAAGCTACACATAAAAAGTAAGCACATTCATTACGTATTCAAGCAGTAATTCATACACTACTTTTTGGGATAACAGAGACCTACAGTTATGTAATTTCACCTTCATGTAAACTCTCAAGCTATACATAAAAAGGTAAGCGCATTCATTATGTATTCAGTTAGTAATTCAGGAAAACATGCCCTGAATTATTAGAGTAAATGAAATGTATGTCAATCAATATTTCAGTTACTAGACATTGTAAATTCACAGAGGATTGAAATGTTTATCTCTCTAAATTAATAATGAAAGGCAAAAGCACGATAAGGAAAAACAAATTGTTTACCGATAAGTAATGCAAAGTATATACAATGTATAAAGTTCTGAATAAACAAAGACATTTCTATCCCAGTCTGTGTTCTATCCAGTGTGGCAATAAAGAAACAAAACCTCCAAAACGCACAATAAGGAATCATAAACGGTTTATGAAAAAGATACCGGAAAGCAGAATATTCTGGACAAACAAAGTTGATGTCCGTTCATTGTGACAAATATGTAAAACAAGTATTTTTCTGCACTTTGTATTCTTATCAATGAAAAATGAATAGGAGTTTTTACATTGGAAATACTGAGTTGTGGGAAGACAAGGACAATTTTATATAGGGACTGGTACAGTTGAAACCATTTATAACAGGGTCGGGTATGACAGGGATCCGGGTATAACAGGGATTTTTTTAATCCTCGGTTTTTTCTCCCTCTTTACCTTTAGTAAAATACATCTGCCATAACAGGGACCTACAAGTGCCGGATTGGTTATAACAGGAATACCGAGAGCAAGAATCTGAGCCGTCACGTAGGCCAACAGCGAGAACAGTTCAGTAACTGGAACAAAAACTTGGTTCGGAACATGTCTTTGAGATATCAATGGGTCTACTACATCGCCCCCCCCCCCCCAAAGAAATGTCTAAAACACATGATAAAATTACATGTCTTACAGAATGAGCCGGCTTTTTTTTTCCGGGGGGGGGGGGGGTCGGTCATCTAATCGTAGTTTTATGCTCATTGATGTCGCATATAAATTATACCCATGATAAAATGTGGTATTCATAAGATGTAGTTCGATTAAATTTGGTCATAGTATTACAATAGCTTCAGTATCAAATAATGTTTTAAAACCACTATTAATAAGAGGCTTATGAATTTAACCTGAGACGCAAGCAAGAGTTAAAAGCTTCAACTTGCTATGCTACATAAACCGGACTGCTTCCTGAATCCTCCGTTATCCGGACACTACCAGAGAGTATAGATGTATAGAGAGATCTCACTTCCGCCAAATCGCGAAACTAGGTCGCTGCGGTAAACAAGAAATTGAAGAATTGAAAGAGACCTTCTTCACCAAAGATAGTGTGCATATCCTCTTTACTGTGGTTTGTTCATATTTTTGGGCTGACTGAAACTATTTAAAACTGTTTGTAAGTTCTTACGCCCGTTGGAAATGCACAAACGGATATTGTTTACCGCAGCGACCTACTTTCCGCTCCATGCTAACATTGGTTTCGCAGAGCCCCCCCCCCCCCCCCCCCGTGTCTCGTAGTGCAAATCGACCAATAGTGAACCCTCTCTCTATATATAAACTCTCTGACACTACGCAACTTCCAGTCAGATCAAAATTGTGGCGGGAAAACATACGCTCAAATATACTTTCCACGATAGATATCCGGTCTTTGATTTTCGACCAATACACTCGCTTTGCGTAAGTTTGCCGAGTGTTGCTTCGCTAAAAAGCCACACTAACCGGTACAACCTTGATTCCTAAAAAAACTGGAGTCAAGGGGTAAAAAAGCGATTTAAACACGAAAATAAGGCAAAAAACACTATCCGGGCACCCTAATAAGGTAGGGTGACCGGATGACGTTGGTGTGTAAACATGAAAATATCCGTCTTACGTCGCGAAGACAAACGAACACACATACACACACTCACACAGAAACACACACACTATACTTATACATATCATCGGGTACTTGCCATATTGTTGTTTGTATGTGCATTTTTGGCCTTTTCGGGAAAATAGAATTTTCTTTAAGTTTGGTCGGCAAACGGGCTAAAACGCATAAAGCATTACGTCACAAACATATATCTCGAAATGTTTTTGACCAATTGGAATGACACTTCATACTATAAAGAAATTAAGGTTTCCAGTGAATCATGAAAGGCTGTTAAACCCTGAGCCTTAAATGCTACAAAATATCATATTACGCATTGAAAGACGTATAGGTGTACGTGGGTGTATTTTAAAAGGTTTTTAAGTTCGCTATAGTAGTTTAATACTTTCGTTGATTTTGAGCCACAACTGAGTTTGAACCACAGACTAATAAAATACCATGTTGGTTATACAGTCGCCGCTCGGGAAATTCCGTAAAAAACGACACAGCCCGAAGCTTGTGTTTCCAGTTTGGTTAATTTATTAGTCTGTGAGTTGAACAGAAGAAAATGTTCCGACCTTTTGAGACAAAAAAAAAGAGACGTATTTCCTTTCGAGTAGAATTAAAAAGTTCGACGAGAAATTTTATTCTGCGCCTCAGTTTACACATTGGTGATCGAAATGCAACTTTAAAAATCACATCTGTGTATCCCCAGAGTCAGCGATCACATCTGTGTATCCCCCGAATCAGCGGGCCACTAGTATACATAATAAAATTAGAACTGAGAGAACCTCTTTCATGACAAAACCTCAAAATCGGCAAAATGTCACGGACAACAATATGGCAAATGCCCCTAGACATATTAATATATATTTTATAACCTAATGAACGTCAGATGGTGTATTGTATCGTATTGGGTTTTATTTTGAATTAGTGACTTTTTTAAATTTCCAAAGAGGGCGCGACATGTAAGGAGTTAAAATTTATACATTTTTGTTGTTATTGTTGTCATTGTAGTTTGTCGCTAACCCACTTTTTGACCACATTTTTGTAGCTTTCTGGATTCTTTATAGTTGTACAGCATTAACGAAGGGACAAACACGTTCACTGATATTTCTTCAAGTGGGTACTGTACTGGTGCCTACCGTAAACTGTTTCCCGTCTTTGACCAGACATTATGATCATGGTGACGGCCTGTGGAAAAACACAGGATAAGTACAATATACCAGAGATAATGCATTGTGTGTTTCCTCATCTCAAACTGAGATTTCATTGGTAGAGTGTACACTGACACGTACAGCAATAAAAATAAACAACAACATTATACTTACTAGTTACTGCCCACTTCCATCTTGTGTTTAGGTCTTTATTTCAGGAGGTTTCGCTGCTCTCGGTATCTACACCTCACTTTTCTTGTTATTGTTTATGTGTGTATTTTTTTTTTTTTTTATGGTGGGGATTAGTGGCTGACGAATTTTTTTTTTTTTTTTTCATTTTGCAGTGGCAGCGGCCTTGCTAGGCCTGCTCTTCTCGATTTCCAGCCCGCATTTTTTCTTTAATGTGCACAAAGTGCCCACGGGCCTCCGAGTTTTTTTTTTTCGTCCTTATCCGAGAAGACCAGATGCTCGATCCTACATCTAAATATCACAGGATCAGGGACAGGAATCCCGCCCCCCCCCCACCCCCGCTCACAAATTTCAACATGCCTGCAACGGACGGGAATCGAACCTGGTACCTTCAGTATGAGAAGCGAGCAAATTGTCTGATTCCATCAAGATACGCGCAAATTATTACTTATTTTTATAGACAGATCCCGAATGTTACGTCACTGAAAAATTAAGGATTTCACGTTCTTGAGAGAGCAACTATCACACTGATATCCCCCCACCCCCCCCCCCTCCCGGCCCACTTTTTCCTTCTTTTCTTTTAAACTTAGAAGGGGGGGGGGGAAATCAATAAAAGTGGAAAGTAGTAAAGACCATGCAATGTATTTAGTTGGTGTCGAAACTGTTGACTGAGAAAGGTGCCATTGACACGGGGCGAACGAACTAAATTGTGTGTGTGTGCCAGTTTTAGACAATTTCACTTCCTTGTCACGGATTAAAGATTGGGGAAGACTGAAGATACAAAATGCAAATGAAAGGCAAATTAAAGTGAATGAATATGATACTAATAATTGGAAATTCGCCTTGGTCTCTGTAAAATTTTAATTATTGTAAAATTTTGTCTTTTCTGATAAAGTTGCACAACTGATCAAACATGATGCACAAAAAAAAAGAAACAAACACAAAATAACACAAGGATAGGACAGAAGGAGACTATAGACCCTTTTAATTTACCGTCCTCCATATCACGTGATTTGCAAATAAAATGGCGGCGTGCCCCACTTGTAGGGCGGAAGCGGTGGACAACGGTCGAACGATGCCATCTTCTTGTTGAGCACCCCACCGCACAAACCCGTTACGTGCTGGTTCTGGCATAAAAATGCATCTTTGCTTTGAATGTGCACATATTGAGATGCCATCATCAAGGCAAGTTGAGGTTTTTGCCCTACACGGTGCTTTTCGAAGCCGTGCGGCTCCCTGCAAACAACCGTAACGCAGAAGTTGAAAGGGTCTATACAAGGGGTCCTCACCAACCACCCGCCACAGTTAGAGAGAGTAAAAAGCTGCACGCCAGACAAAATAATACCGAGACGGACCATTCTTTCTTTCACTATAATTTTCTCCACAACTTGCGCGCGTATAAACACGGTGAGTCTACTCACAGAGCTCTTTGGTTCTAGTCTTTTTCATTCAGTTATGAAGGGGTGTGACGCGAATTGTTGCTTTATTGACATGGATGATACGCGTGCAAGGCGACGGACGGAATTTGATCCGCCTCGATATCCTGTGCCTCGAGCTGCACTGATTACACTGAGGATAATGACATTTAAACTGGATATTGTCGGGGCGCGTAGCCTAATTATACAGCCAAATAGAGAAAATACTTAGGTCTGTTCATTGTTCAGCAATGACTTATAATGTAAAATACTATGCGCTCCATACAACAATTATGTAACTCTCAAAAAAAAAAAAAACACAACACAGAATTCTGTGAGAGTGGTTAGTCTAAAATAAAAGACAACGATAACTTACCATGGTTATCAATACAAGCTTTCCAGTCTTCATGCTCCTGTTACCAACACACAGTTTGACTGTATCCAGAAAGCTGTAGCCTGCTTATGTTCAGTCCGATGCTTCTGTCTCTCTCAGGGGCCACCCACAAAGTGCATACATTCGAATGTGGTATATTTTTTATACTGCTATTCCTGTCACCTGTTTTTCATGTGATCGGTTTTAGGTCTTTATTTTAGGAGGTTCCCTGCTCTTGGCATTTTCACCTCACATTTCTTGTTTTTATTTTTCTTGTTAACGTTTTTGTGTATTATTGGCGTAGGGATTAGTTGTCTTTTTTAAATTTTGCCCTAGCAGCGACCTTGTCAGGCCTGTTCCTCTCGATTTCCAACTGCCAGGGCATCTTTAATGTGCGTAACGTGCACACGATCCCTCCGAGTTTTTTCGTCCTTATCCGAGAGGTCTAGGTGCTCGATCCTACTTGCCATAGGATGAGGGACAGGAACTTTTCCTAAAAATCCCAACTGCCTGCCCCGACCGGGAATCGAACCCGTCCTTCAGCATGAGAGGCGAGCACCTTGCCCCCTGACCAGTATGTCGTATGCTTATGAACGTACAACATTATAATCTCTTGGGAAAGTAACGAACTACATGTATGATTTTTCAAGGTAACTTCGTCCCTTGGCGAATCCGTGTATCCAGATTTGGCATTGCCTTCTGAACCATTTTGTCGTGCCTTATAAACTATTCTTTTATTTAAACTAGATGATGTACCCGGCATTATCCAGGATAAACCTGTGAAGCCACTGTTCTCTCTCTCTCTCTGTCTCTCTCTGGTTTAGAAAGCTTCCCACATTATTCTACGATATTATTCTACAGTCTTATTACAGATTTCGTGCGCACCAGACCACTATGCTCTCATTCCTGGTAGGGAAATTGGATGTGATGGTACTTTGTGGATGGCTCCAAACTTTGAAACCCGCCACGTCAGTTTATATAGATCTGTAATCATAATTAGGACAAGGAGAAAGCTTATTATATGTACTTCCCTCACCCATCACCCCCCCCCCCTTTTTTTAAATCATCCTTTAACTCTGCCCACTTCATACCCCTGACATTGTCCGAAGTGTCCCGTTTCTTCAAGTAATAATCTCACCAAAGCCCATTCCCACTTATATTTATTGCTGTGTTTCCTTCCGAACCCACATATTCATTCCCAACATTATTATCCCTTCAATATCTCTTATAACCTCGAGACTATACATTCCTGCTGAATCCTTTCACACGTGACAGTTATTACTTGACCTGTGCAATTAGGATCCACCGGGTATGGTTTCTTTATTGCCAAAATGCATCACATAAAGACATGAAATTTGCTGAAAAACGATTTGCGATTTTTAATTGGATTTCTTAAATCGCAGAGAAATCAACGTCTTAACATATCCGTGGCTACAACAGCAATACCACGTCACAACTTCCCAGTGGCGTTGCGTGAAGGGGGGGGGGGGGCTGCCCAAAATCTCAAAAGAAAATGAATTAGAAATAAATAAGTACAAAAAAAAGCAGTAGCGCACGCGCCCCCCCCCCCCCTCCCCTCCGTTTATTTTTCACACAGCAATCTCTCAGCGTTCGAACTTTCTACAGAACTTCTCAACATGACGAGGAAAATAAACGTTTCCATTTCGTGCTAACAGTAACAGTCCATGGATCAGAATTCGCCCCGGGCGCTGGCAATTAACTCACCTTACGCCTCTGCAACTTCCTGTCTGAACAGATACCAGTGCACATAATTTCCAGCTAGCCGTCAAGTTTATTCCTGCGTGCTTCAGAATTGCACGGTGGACACCAGAGATATCTTAACTAACTTAGTTAAGATATCTCTGGTGGACACGAACAAAAAAAAAATGGGGGGGGGGGGGCGGGGGGTTGTGCTCTGTCTGCCGCTAGCCTCAAACAACTATGAGTACTATATTACACATAGGACTTACCGATTTCTGGCACCAAGTACAGACTAAACAGCAAAACTTATGAGATCCAAACATTTTACACAAGTTGCAACTACATGTACTGATATTCGGGGACACGATGGTCTAGAGGCAATTAAGGTGCTCGCCTCTCATGCCGAATATACCGGGTTCTATTCCCGGTCGGTGCAGCCATGTTGAAATTTTTTGGGGGGGAAATTCCTATCCCTGACCGTGTGGTAGGCAGGATCGTGCATGCTCCCAGTCTTCTCGGATAAAGACGAAAAACTCGGATACCTTGGCAGTTGGAAATCGAGAAGAGCAGGAAGCGAAGGCCTAACATTGCCCCTGACCTGACAAAAAAAAAAAAAAAATCCCAACCACGAAAACAGAGAAAAAAAAAAAAACATCAAGAAGGAAAATAAAAAACAAGAAAACTGAGGTGGAAATGCCTACCAAAAATAAAGACCTAAAACCAAGGAACGATTGGTGCACAGATCACAATGAACGACTGGTGCACAGATCACAATGAACGACTGGTGCACAGATCACAATGAACGACTGGTGCACAGATCACAATGAACGATTGGTGCACAGATCACAATGAACGACTGGTGCACAGATCACAATGAACGACTGGTGCACAGATCACAATGAACGACTGGTGCGCAGATCAAAATGAACGATTGGTGCACAGATCACAATGAACGACTGGTGCACAGATCACAATGAACGACTGGTGCACAGATCACAATGAACGATTGGTGCACAGATCACAATGAACGACTGGTGCACAGATCACAATGAACGATTGGTGCACAGATCACAATGAACGATTGGTGCACAGATCACAATGAACGACTGGTGCACAGATCACAATGAACGACTGGTGCACAGATCACAATGAACGACTGGTGCACAGATCACAATGAACGACTGGTGCACAGATCACAATGAACGATTGGTGCACAGATCACAATGAACGACTGGTGCACAGATCACAATGAACGACTGGTGCTCAGATCACAATGAACGATTGGTGCACAGATCACAATGAACGACTGGTGCACAGATCACAATGAACGATTGGTGCACAGATCACAATGAACGACTGGTGCACAGATCACAATGAACGACTGGTGCTCAGATCACAATGAACGATTGGTGCACAGATCACAATGAACGACTGGTGCACAGATCACAATGAACGATTGGTGCACAGATCACAATGAACGACTGGTGCGCAGATCACAATGAACGACTGGTGCTCAGATCACAATGAACGATTGGTGCACAGATCACAATGAACGACTGGTGCGCAGATCACAATGAACGACTGGTGCTCAGATCACAATGAACGATTGGTGCTCAGATCACAATGAACGATTGGTGCACAGATCACAATGAACGATTGGTGCTCAGATCACAATGAACGACTGGTGCTCAGATCACAATGAACGATTGGTGCTCAGATCACAATGAACGATTGGTGCTCAGATCAAAATGAACGACTGGTGCTCAGATCACAATGAACGATTGGTGCTCAGATCAAAATGAACGACTGGTGCGCAGATCAAAATGAACGACTGGTGCTCAGATCACAATGAACGATTGGTGCTCAGATCACAATGAACGACTGGTGCGCAGATCACAATGAACGACTGGTGCTCAGATCACAATGAACGATTGGTGCTCAGATCACAATGAACGATTGGTGCACAGATCACAATGAACGATTGGTGCTCAGATCACAATGAACGACTGGTGCTCAGATCACAATGAACGATTGGTGCTCAGATCACAATGAACGATTGGTGCTCAGATCAAAATGAACGACTGGTGCTCAGATCACAATGAACGATTGGTGCTCAGATCAAAATGAACGACTGGTGCGCAGATCAAAATGAACGACTGGTGCTCAGATCACAATGAACGACTGGTGCGCAGATCACAATGAACGACTGGTGCTCAGATCACAATGAACGACTGGTGCACAGATCACAATGAACGATTGGTGCTCAGATCACAATGAACGACTGGTGCTCAGATCACAATGAACGACTGGTGCTCAGATCACAATGAACGACTGGTGCTCAGATCACAATGAACGACTGGTGCTCAGATCACAATGAACGACTGGTGCACAGATCACAATGAACGATTGGTGCTCAGATCACAAGGAACGATTGGTGCTCAGATCAAAATGAACGACTGGTGCGCAGATCAAAATGAACGACTGGTGCTCAGATCACAATGAACGACTGGTGCGCAGATCAAAATGAACGACTGGTGCTCAGATCACAATGAACGACTGGTGCTCAGATCACAATGAACGACTGGTGCTCAGATCACAATGAACGACTGGTGCTCAGATCACAATGAACGACTGGTGCTCAGATCACAATGAACGACTGGTGCTCAGATCACAATGAACGACTGGTGCTCAGATCACAATGAACGACTGGTGCTCAGATCACAATGAACGACTGGTGCTCAGATCACAATGAACGATTGGTGCTCAGATCACAATGAACGACTGGTGCTCAGATCACAATGAACGACTGGTGCTCAGATCACAATGAACGACTGGTGCTCAGATCACAATGAACGACTGGTGCTCAGATCACAATGAACGATTGGTGCTCAGATCACAATGAACGATTGGTGCTCAGATCACAATGAACGATTGGTGCTCAGATCACAATGAACGATTGGTGCTCAGATCACAATGAACGATTGGTGCTCAGATCACAATGAACGATTGGTGCTCAGATCACAATGAACGATTGGTGCTCAGATCACAATGAACGACTGGTGCTCAGATCACAATGAACGACTGGTGCTCAGATCACAATGAACGACTGGTGCTCAGATCACAATGAACGACTGGTGCTCAGATCACAATGAACGACTGGTGCTCAGATCACAATGAACGACTGGTGCTCAGATCACAATGAACGACTGGTGCTCAGATCACAATGAACGACTGGTGCTCAGATCACAATGAACGACTGGTGCTCAGATCACAATGAACGACTGGTGCTCAGATCACAATGAACGACTGGTGCTCAGATCACAATGAACGACTGGTGCTCAGATCACAATGAACGACTGGTGCTCAGATCACAATGAACGACTGGTGCTCAGATCACAATGAACGACTGGTGCTCAGATCACAATGAACGACTGGTGCTCAGATCACAATGAACGACTGGTGCTCAGATCACAATGAACGATTGGTGCTCAGATCACAATGAACGACTGGTGCTCAGATCACAATGAACGACTGGTGCACAGATCACAATGAACGATTGGTGCTCAGATCACAATGAACGACTGGTGCTCAGATCACAATGAACGACTGGTGCTCAGATCACAATGAACGACTGGTGCTCAGATCACAATGAACGACTGGTGCTCAGATCACAATGAACGACTGGTGCTCAGATCACAATGAACGACTGGTGCTCAGATCACAATGAACGACTGGTGCTCAGATCACAATGAACGACTGGTGCTCAGATCACAATGAACGACTGGTGCTCAGATCACAATGAACGACTGGTGCTCAGATCACAATGAACGATTGGTGCTCAGATCACAATGAACGACTGGTGCTCAGATCACAATGAACGACTGGTGCTCAGATCACAATGAACGACTGGTGCTCAGATCACAATGAACGACTGGTGCTCAGATCACAATGAACGACTGGTGCTCAGATCACAATGAACGATTGGTGCTCAGATCACAATGAACGACTGGTGCTCAGATCACAATGAACGACTGGTGCTCAGATCACAATGAACGACTGGTGCTCAGATCACAATGAACGACTGGTGCTCAGATCACAATGAACGACTGGTGCTCAGATCACAATGAACGACTGGTGCTCAGATCACAATGAACGACTGGTGCTCAGATCACAATGAACGATTGGTGCTCAGATCACAATGAACGACTGGTGCTCAGATCACAATGAACGACTGGTGCTCAGATCACAATGAACGACTGGTGCTCAGATCACAATGAACGACTGGTGCTCAGATCACAATGAACGACTGGTGCTCAGATCACAATGAACGACTGGTGCTCAGATCACAATGAACGACTGGTGCTCAGATCACAATGAACGACTGGTGCTCAGATCACAATGAACGACTGGTGCTCAGATCACAATGAACGACTGGTGCTCAGATCACAATGAACGATTGGTGCTCAGATCACAATGAACGACTGGTGCTCAGATCACAATGAACGACTGGTGCTCAGATCACAATGAACGACTGGTGCTCAGATCACAATGAACGATTGGTGCTCAGATCACAATGAACGACTGGTGCTCAGATCACAATGAACGACTGGTGCTCAGATCACAATGAACGACTGGTGCTCAGATCACAATGAACGATTGGTGCTCAGATCACAATGAACGATTGGTGCTCAGATCACAATGAACGATTGGTGCTCAGATCACAATGAACGACTGGTGCTCAGATCACAATGAACGATTGGTGCTCAGATCACAATGAACGACTGGTGCTCAGATCACAATGAACGATTGGTGCTCAGATCACAATGAACGACTGGTGCTCAGATCACAATGAACGACTGGTGCTCAGATCACAATGAACGACTGGTGCTCAGATCACAATGAACGACTGGTGCTCAGATCACAATGAACGACTGGTGCTCAGATCACAATGAACGACTGGTGCTCAGATCACAATGAACGACTGGTGCTCAGATCACAATGAACGATTGGTGCTCAGATCACAATGAACGACTGGTGCTCAGATCACAATGAACGATTGGTGCTCAGATCACAATGAACGACTGGTGCTCAGATCACAATGAACGACTGGTGCTCAGATCACAATGAACGATTGGTGCTCAGATCACAATGAACGACTGGTGCTCAGATCACAATGAACGACTGGTGCTCAGATCACAATGAACGACTGGTGCTCAGATCACAATGAACGATTGGTGCTCAGATCACAATGAACGACTGGTGCTCAGATCACAATGAACGATTGGTGCTCAGATCACAATGAACGACTGGTGCTCAGATCACAATGAACGACTGGTGCTCAGATCACAATGAACGATTGGTGCTCAGATCACAATGAACGACTGGTGCTCAGATCACAATGAACGACTGGTGCTCAGATCACAATGAACGACTGGTGCTCAGATCACAATGAACGACTGGTGCTCAGATCACAATGAACGATTGGTGCTCAGATCACAATGAACGACTGGTGCTCAGATCACAATGAACGATTGGTGCTCAGATCACAATGAACGACTGGTGCTCAGATCACAATGAACGACTGGTGCTCAGATCACAATGAACGACTGGTGCTCAGATCACAATGAACGACTGGTGCTCAGATCACAATGAACGACTGGTGCTCAGATCACAATGAACGATTGGTGCTCAGATCACAATGAACGACTGGTGCTCAGATCACAATGAACGATTGGTGCTCAGATCACAATGAACGACTGGTGCTCAGATCACAATAAACGACTGGTGCTCAGATCACAATGAACGACTGGTGCTCAGATCACAATGAACGACTGGTGCTCAGATCACAATGAACGACTGGTGCTCAGATCACAATGAACGATTGGTGCTCAGATCACAATGAACGACTGGTGCTCAGATCACAATGAACGATTGGTGCTCAGATCACAATGAACGACTGGTGCTCAGATCACAATGAACGACTGGTGCTCAGATCACAATGAACGATTGGTGCTCAGATCACAATGAACGACTGGTGCTCAGATCACAATGAACGACTGGTGCTCAGATCACAATGAACGACTGGTGCTCAGATCACAATGAACGACTGGTGCTCAGATCACAATGAACGACTGGTGCTCAGATCACAATGAACGATTGGTGCTCAGATCACAATGAACGACTGGTGCTCAGATCACAATGAACGATTGGTGCTCAGATCACAATGAACGACTGGTGCTCAGATCACAATGAACGACTGGTGCTCAGATCACAATGAACGACTGGTGCTCAGATCACAATGAACGACTGGTGCTCAGATCACAATGAACGATTGGTGCTCAGATCACAATGAACGACTGGTGCTCAGATCACAATGAACGACTGGTGCTCAGATCACAATGAACGACTGGTGCTCAGATCACAATGAACGATTGGTGCTCAGATCACAATGAACGATTGGTGCTCAGATCACAATGAACGATTGGTGCTCAGATCACAATGAACGACTGGTGCTCAGATCACAATGAACGATTGGTGCTCAGATCACAATGAACGATTGGTGCTCAGATCACAATGAACGACTGGTGCTCAGATCACAATGAACGACTGGTGCTCAGATCACAATGAACGACTGGTGCTCAGATCACAATGAACGACTGGTGCTCAGATCACAATGAACGATTGGTGCTCAGATCACAATGAACGACTGGTGCTCAGATCACAATGAACGACTGGTGCTCAGATCACAATGAACGACTGGTGCTCAGATCACAAGGAACGACTGGTGCTCAGATCACAATGAACGACTGGTGCTCAGATCACAATGAACGACTGGTGCTCAGATCACAATGAACGACTGGTGCTCAGATCACAATGAACGACTGGTGCTCAGATCACAATGAACGACTGGTGCTCAGATCACAATGAACGACTGGTGCTCAGATCACAATGAACGACTGGTGCTCAGATCACAATGAACGACTGGTGCACAGATCACAATGAACGATTGGTGCTCAGATCACAATGAACGACTGGTGCTCAGATCACAATGAACGACTGGTGCTCAGATCACAATGAACGACTGGTGCTCAGATCACAATGAACGATTGGTGCACAGATCACAATGAACGACTGGTGCTCAGATCACAATGAACGATTGGTGCTCAGATCACAATGAACGACTGGTGCTCAGATCACAATGAACGACTGGTGCTCAGATCACAATGAACGACTGGTGCTCAGATCACAATGAACGACTGGTGCTCAGATCACAATGAACGACTGGTGCTCAGATCACAATGAACGATTGGTGCTCAGATCACAATGAACGACTGGTGCTCAGATCACAATGAACGATTGGTGCTCAGATCACAATGAACGACTGGTGCTCAGATCACAATGAACGACTGGTGCTCAGATCACAATGAACGACTGGTGCTCAGATCACAATGAACGACTGGTGCTCAGATCACAATGAACGATTGGTGCTCAGATCACAATGAACGACTGGTGCTCAGATCACAATGAACGACTGGTGCTCAGATCACAATGAACGACTGGTGCTCAGATCACAATGAACGATTGGTGCTCAGATCACAATGAACGATTGGTGCTCAGATCACAATGAACGATTGGTGCTCAGATCACAATGAACGACTGGTGCTCAGATCACAATGAACGATTGGTGCTCAGATCACAATGAACGATTGGTGCTCAGATCACAATGAACGACTGGTGCTCAGATCACAATGAACGACTGGTGCTCAGATCACAATGAACGACTGGTGCTCAGATCACAATGAACGATTGGTGCTCAGATCACAATGAACGACTGGTGCTCAGATCACAATGAACGACTGGTGCTCAGATCACAATGAACGACTGGTGCTCAGATCACAATGAACGACTGGTGCTCAGATCACAATGAACGATTGGTGCTCAGATCACAATGAACGACTGGTGCTCAGATCACAATGAACGACTGGTGCTCAGATCACAATGAACGACTGGTGCTCAGATCACAAGGAACGACTGGTGCTCAGATCACAATGAACGACTGGTGCTCAGATCACAATGAACGACTGGTGCTCAGATCACAATGAACGACTGGTGCTCAGATCACAATGAACGACTGGTGCTCAGATCACAATGAACGACTGGTGCTCAGATCACAATGAACGACTGGTGCTCAGATCACAATGAACGACTGGTGCTCAGATCACAATGAACGACTGGTGCACAGATCACAATGAACGATTGGTGCTCAGATCACAATGAACGACTGGTGCTCAGATCACAATGAACGACTGGTGCTCAGATCACAATGAACGACTGGTGCTCAGATCACAATGAACGATTGGTGCACAGATCACAATGAACGACTGGTGCTCAGATCACAATGAACGACTGGTGCTCAGATCACAATGAACGACTGGTGCTCAGATCACAATGAACGACTGGTGCTCAGATCACAATGAACGACTGGTGCTCAGATCACAATGAACGACTGGTGCTCAGATCACAATGAACGACTGGTGCTCAGATCACAATGAACGACTGGTGCTCAGATCACAACGAACGATTGGTGCTCAGATCACAATGAACGACTGGTGCTCAGATCACAATGAACGACTGGTGCTCAGATCACAATGAACGACTCTTGCTCAGATCACAATGAACGATTGGTGCTCAGATCACAATGAACGATTGGTGCACAGATCACAATGAACGACTGGTGCTCAGATCACAATGAACGATTGGTGCACAGATCACAATGAACGATTGGACGACTGGTGCACAGATCACAATGAACGATTGGTGCTCAGATCACAATGAACGACTGGTGCTCAGATCACAATGAACGACTGGTGCTCAGATCACAATGAACGACTGGTGCTCAGATCACAATGAACGATTGGTGCACAGATCACAATGAACGACTGGTGCTCAGATCACAATGAACGACTGGTGCTCAGATCACAATGAACGACTGGTGCTCAGATCACAATGAACGACTGGTGCTCAGATCACAATGAACGACTGGTGCTCAGATCACAATGAACGACTGGTGCTCAGATCACAATGAACGACTGGTGCTCAGATCACAATGAACGACTGGTGCTCAGATCACAACGAACGATTGGTGCTCAGATCACAATGAACGACTGGTGCTCAGATCACAATGAACGACTGGTGCTCAGATCACAATGAACGACTCTTGCTCAGATCACAATGAACGATTGGTGCTCAGATCACAATGAACGATTGGTGCACAGATCACAATGAACGACTGGTGCTCAGATCACAATGAACGATTGGTGCACAGATCACAATGAACGATTGGTGCACAGATCACAATGAACGATTGGTGCACAGATCACAATGAACGATTGGTGCACAGATCACAATGAACGACTGGTGCTCATATCACAATGAACGATTGGTGCACAGATCACAATGAACGACTGGTGCTCAGATCACAATGAACGATTGGTGCACAGATCACAATGAACGATTGGTGCACAGATCACAATGAACGACTGGTGCTCAGATCACAATGAACGATTGGTGCTCAGATCACAATGAACGATTGGTGCACAGATCACAATGAACGATTGGTGCACAGATCACAATGAACGACTGGTGCTCAGATCACAATGAACGACTGGTGCTCAGATCACAACGAACGACTGGTGCTCAGATCACAATGAACGACTGGTGCTCAGATCACAACGAACGACTGGTGCTCAGATCACAACGAACGACTGGTGCTCAGATCACAACGAACGACTGGTGCTCAGATCACAACGAACGACTGGTGCTCAGATCACAACGGGACCATTGATGTTCACCGATACTATGGCGTCATTTTCTTTTTTTTTATTTATTGAAAATTGTAATTTTTTCGCTTATTTCATTCTCGCCACGTGTCCACCTTCAGCGTTAATGGTTTTAATTTGACTATCTCTTAAGAGCGTTCTGGGAGGAACAGCATGCGCATGAGAGACTGTGTTAGAGGAGGAGGCAGTGGAGAGTGGAAACAGGTATGCGGGGGCCTCAGCCAATCGAAAATGATTATGTTAATGTTCTTGACCCAAAAATGGGAAAAACACACCTGTAGGCCACAATGCCATTGCGCCAGACAATGTTTTGTCTTTGGGTAGGTCCACCATGTCTACTTTTATAAACTAGTCTTCTTGGATGGGATGAAAAACTTGGAGGGCCCGTCTGCACGTTAAAGATTTTTTGGCAGTTAAAAGTCGAGAAGAGCAGGTCTAACAAGGCCGCCGCCCAGGCAAAATTCTAAAAAGAAAACAACGAATCCCTACCACAGCAACTCACAGAATCAAGAACAAGACAAATAAAAACTAGAAAAGTGAGGTGTAAATTAATTAAGCAGCGAACCTCCTGACACGAGACACAGTGCATTTACTTTCAATGCAAAGGGCTTTCGTTTTGAAGTACTGAAGATTGATTTGGTCCATCAACCTTGCGTGTTCCTTTGCCGAGCACAATATGTAGAACTCTTCTTGGTCCAAACCATTTTGGATTTTGACTTAATCCGCTTTCATGTGTCCTGCCTACTGTTTCCATACATGACTTCTTGTCAACCGCATATTTTATTATATTGGCTTTTGATGTCTACGGTCGAAACCTCCTTCTGCTTTTGTTGTGCTTCCAACAGATTCCAGTATTCTCAAGGTTTCCATTACTTTTATCTGTTTTTCTCTGTTATCAGCAGCCATAGTGTCGAATCAAACTATTGTGATATCTCGCTGCCATGGGTCCAAATATCGTACAGATCAAATTGACAGTTTTTAGAAAGACATATCTTTCCATTTGATATTCCAGAGGTAGATGTGATTTCCAGTGGAACTTCAACGGTGCACAAATGAGGCTGGATTTGTTCTCAGACAGGCCCCTGTAGGATGTTGTAATCAAGGAAACACTTGGCAGTATAATCAAAACTGATGCATTTGTGGCAGTGGCAAGTCACTGATCAGATCACTCCCAAAATCTCAGTTTTCATACCCATAAAAAGGACGAGGAGAAAGAGAGGGAAAGAGAGAGAGAGAGAGAGAGAGAGACAGACAGAGAGAGAGAGAGAGAGAGAGAGAAATAAAGAGAGATAGAGAGAGAGAGAGAGAGAGAGAGAGAGAGAGAGAGAGAGAGATCTCCAAACGGAACTATTGTTGAAGTAGTATTACTTATGGTAGGTGTTGGTGATGTTTTGTTGTTGTTGATGTCACTCTGTCAGAGGAGAGAAGGATAGTAAGAAACTATGTCTAAGAATGGTCAGATTTTCGGTGGTTGAGTTCTGTTTTATTCAAATATGTTTGTTTTTCTGTCCGGAAACGACGAAACTAGCCACAGCACCAACACCGTCGAGTCTGGTAGTCCCATCAGCTGACAAGCACAAAAATATCGCACCTAATTACATGCGGTGGTAACAGTTTATTTATAAGTTTTTAAAGGAAGCGTATTCACTGGGCCAGAATTTTTGTTCTAAAGTAAAAGTACAAATTGTCGACAATCTTTTTTCCGTGCGGGGCGGGAGGGGGGGGGGGAGGGGCGGCTTTTTACTATGACCTACTTATTTCGGAGGACCATCTACAATTATGGTATTTGTTCCGGGAGCAACCAATTACTTCATAGCATTTGTTCCGGGCGGACCATCTGCAATGGGGTAACAAATACTTCACGGCTGCCACAAAAGCGTGAACCACCAAGTATTTGATCCGGTGGAACCTCTACCATGGGGGACCAAAAACTTCGCCACGGCCACGGTACATCTTTGCTCGTGGTAAGTGGGCATTACATCATGTAAACTGGAGGAGATAATAAAAGTAGACCACTAGGACTTTTAGTTTTTTCCTTTCTAGCAGGTCAAAATACCTTCTTGAAAAACACAACGACACGCTGAAGTGCTGCAGCCGTCACAACCAACGATTTCTATCCCCATTCATTTGATCTTTTCAAAGCCAGTCATGTATTGAATGCAAATCTGTTGAAGGGCTTGGTTCTATAGAACCTCATGCTCTAGGCCATTGAGTCTCAACCTGTAAGTTGTGTGTGTGTGTGGCGGGGAGGGAGGGAGTTGATTTCCAGGGAGGGGGGGGGGCAAAAAGAAAGAAGAAAAGAGCGTCAATGGGGCAAAAAACGATGAATGAGTCGATCTGGGGTGTCGGGTGGGAGGTGGGGAAGGTGAAAACATGAATGGAGTAGGGGTTGGGAGCAAATACAAGGCAGCCACCGTCTTGTTCAACAGCATGCCTACATGGGTTTTATGAATAGAAAAGGGCCATTTTCTCTGTGTGTGGGGGCATTGGACGAAGAATGTTTTCTGTTTTATAATGCATAATCAACAGGTCTGCATTCATTAATAAGGCTTGAAAAAGTTCTAGTGAGATGTATCTGTTGGGTTTGAGTAGGAAGTTTGGGGGAGGGGCCGATGACAGAATTTTTGGAGCTTTGTGGGGCGATTGCATGAAAAATGTTGAGAACCACTGCTCCAGGCTAAACCGGATTTATCCACAGCATTGAGTCAGAGTAACCATAACACATTTATTTTATTACTGTGTAACTTCCTGATATGATTCCAAGAACTCTTCCGATACGGATCTGCGCTGTTCTGAAACAGATACAGTGGTCTTTCTGGATAATTTTTTACATGGTGCCTTTCTTTAAGTATTTATCTCAGCCAAGAAACATGATTAGATCTTACCTGCTGTAGGTGTGTGTGTGTGTGGAACTAATTCAGGAACCTAGATCTTTCTGCGGGTGCTTGAAACGATCAACTGGTCAACTTCCAAATGAGCTCTCTAAAGGTGATGGAGGAATAATCCTGCAATTCCTTATAATAACAGTCGCATATGTTCAGGTATGTATACTGTAGTCACTTTAAAAATCAAAACAAAACACTATTAGTCTAGCTGATCAGAGCAAGATAAATCTTACAAGTTCTTTGAACCAAACTCAGCTATCGACTAGATCTAGGTGACGTTAAAAACGACACTTGGATTTGATGCAAAGACTAAAAAAATCTTGTTGCTACGTCATAATTCTTGGCAGAGTACACAGAGATGTGATAAAGTTGTCTTAATACCAGCAGTGTGTAAAAAGAGGAACATTTTCCATTATCATTTCGATTTTACTCGATGACATACATCATCTCTGCTCAAAAAATCGAAAATAGATAGTTCAAAAGACTGGATTTTATCTAAATGCACATGTCTGAGTAATTAATCGTCAAAAATTGTGGCAGGATACAACATTTCACAATTATTGGTCAAGCAGTCACGACGTTATAGGTGCTTGCATGTTCACTCTCTAGCTCAATTATTGTACGATTATGTACGTACAGTCTGATCATCATGGACATTGGTGAATCCTATATAATCAAAGAAAAAAAACAAACTCGGGGGATTTTTAACCAGACCTGTCTCTGCTCACACGCTTGGATTGGCGTGAAATTTTACAGGTGCATTCCTTTTGGCCTGTAGAAGGTTCTTTTTTAAATTTAGAGACTTAAAATGGTGGAGAAATATATTTTTCAACACTGCTTTGTGCCCCTAATTTTCCACGATCTCTTCTTTTCTATGGACGCATGACCCATGAACCGCATCACTCACAACTGCTTGATCTGAATACGCAAGAAGGTCAATGGCCGATTTTTAAAAGTGTTTTAGTGGGGACAGAGAACATAACTCTGTATTTTTCTTTACTCCGCCTTATCCACAAGTAAGAAACGACTGTTCCTACCTCAGAACTTCTTTCTTTTTTTGTACATGAGTCTGGGGCACACACACACACAGACGCAAACCCTATCCGCAGTACGTGCTCGTTAACATAGCCAATGAGAATCTAGTAAAACATGCACTGCGTTTGCGAATATTAGTAGACCATGTTTTTTTCATAGCCTTTGTCTCGAACGTTCGAAGAACGGAACAACAATTGGCGCACAGCACTGAATAATGATGACATTGGGATTATTTTTGTCAATGCCCAGACACACCAGGGATTGAATGGGATTGTTAGAAGGCGCTGGCGGCCATCACGGCATGGGCCGTGACTCATTACTATTGAGTCATGGTGTTTGTAAACGGAGCAGCGTGTAGGCCTTTGACTATAAAAAGGTTTATCTGTATGTCTGTCTGTCTGTCCTATCTAATCTATCTATTTATCTATCAATCTAATCTATCTATCTATCTATCTATCTATCTATCTATCTATCTATCTATCTATCTATCTATCTATCTATCTATCTATCTGTCTGTCTGTCTGTCTGTCTGTCTGTCTGTCTGTCTGTCTGTCTGTCTGTCTGTCTGTCTGTCTACCTACCTATCTACCTATCTATCTATCTATCTATCTATCTATCTATCTACCTATCTATCTATCTATCTATCTATCTATCTATCTATCTATCTATCTAACTATCTATCTGTTTTCACCAATTCAGTAACTTATGACATAATCAGTAACATGTTTCCTTGTAAAATTTCAGAAAATTTCTACCAAAACGAATGACGACATCAAGATCTGGCAGTGACGTATGGTGGAACATTCTGAAGCATCTGCAGCCTGAGATTACCCTTTACTGGACACATCGTTTGAATGTTGATTTCACTGAGTTCATGTTGCTAAAATGAGACACCCAAAACATTGAGAATCTTCAACATCGACGCGGCCGTCTGACAGTCTGGATGATTGGGGATTTATCTCTTGATTTAGTTGAAAGATTACTGTGTATTTCTGCTGGTGTTTGACACAAAATATTTCGTGAACATGATGACAACCATTGAACAAGGACATCAGATTTCCTGACAGAAGTTTGAATTGTGTATTAATCCTATGATGACTGTGCATAAACATGGATCTCTAGTTCTTGTCAGGCTAGAGGAAGGACATTTGGTGCCGGACGAAAGCTTAAACTGGATTGCTACTGTGTCAAAATTCATTGAAATGTTTATGTGAGTTGCAGAGCAGCGAAACTTACTTTTGCAAAGGGCTTCGTAAATAAGATGAAGGGAAAGATGTTAAAGCTAGTAATGAATACAATTATAAATTATAAAGTACAAATGGTCATTAGGGAACCAGCAATAAATGATTTGACTGTGTCGCTGAAAGCAATAGTCGGATGCGATTTAGAAATAGTTGAACTGTTGGTACTACAAGCTGGAGTTGATGTGGACAATTTCACTGTTTCTACTAGAACTGGAAGCGTCCCTCCGTTCGACCATCTGTCAAAGGTAATTATTCAGTTCTCTACTTATTCCTACCAAACAGAGTTGATCCACACAAAAGGACTGAACAAGGACAAGACTGCGTTTTTAAGGAAATAGAAAAAACGAGCTGAAAAAAAAACAACGATGCAAAGACAGTAAATTGTTGATGTTAACAATGGCATCGGTTCAAGGGGAATGTTTAGAAAACAGAGCTGATCCAGAAAATCAGGAGGAACATGACGAAGATAATAGGCCTAGGTTTATGCTAGCATGTAAACTAGGACATATGAACGATGTTAAAACATTACTAGAGAAGGGAGTTGACCCTAACAAGCAAGGAAAGTATGGCAGGACCGTGTTAATGATGGCATCGGAAGGAGGAAATACAGAGGTGGTTACAATACTACTATTAAGTGGAGCTGACCCTGAACAGCAAGACATTGATGGCAGGACTGCATTAATGATGGCGATACAGACAGGAAATTTAGAGGTGCTTAAAATACTACTAGAAAGGGGAGCTGATCCTAACCAGCAAGACGGTAGTTTCAGGACTGCGTTAATGATGGCGACAGAGACAGGAAATTTAGAGGTAGTTAAAATACTACTAGAAAGGGGGGCTGACTCTAACCAGCAAGACGGTAATTTCAGGACTGCATTAATGATGGCGATAGAAACAGGAAATTTAGAGGTGCTTAAAATACTACTAGAAAGAGGAGCTGACCCTAACCAGCAAGATGGTAATTTCAGGACTGCGTTAATGATGGCATCAGAGGGAGGAAATACAGAGGTTGTTAAAATACTACTAGAAAGAGGCGTTGACCCTAACAAGAAAGGCCGGTATAGCAGGACTGCGTTAATGATGGCATCAGATGGAGGAATTACAGAGGTTGTTAAAATATTATTAGAAAAGGGAGTTGACCCTAACGAGAGAGACATGTATTGGAAGACCGCATTAATGTTTGCATCAAGCGGAGGCAATATACAGGTGGTTAAAATATTACTAGAAAGGGGAGCTGACCCTAACCAGCAAGGCGAGTATGGCAGGACCGCATTAATGATGGCATCAGAGGGAGGAAATACAAAGGTGGTTAAAATACTACTAGAAAGGGGAGCTGACCCTAACCAGCAAGACCTTAATGGCAGGACTGCGTTAATGATGGCGATAGAGACAGGAAATTTAGAGGTGGTTAAAATACTACTAGAAAGGGGAGCTGACTTTAACCAGCAGGGGGAGTATGGCAGGAAAGCGTTAATGATGTCATCAGAGGGAGGAAATACAGAGGTGGTTAAAATACTACTAGAGAAGGGAGTTGACGCTAACAAGCAAGGCGGGTATGGCAGCACCGCGTTAATGACTGCATCAGAGGGAGAAAATGTAAAGGTGGTTAAAATACTACTAGAAGGGGGAGCTGATCCTAACCAGCAAAACGGAAATGGCAGGACTGCGTTAATGATGGCGATAGAGACAGGAAATTTAGAGGTGGTTAAAATACTACTAGAAAGGGGAGCTGACCCTAACCAGCAAGACAGTGATGGCAGGACTGCGTTAATGATGGCAATAGAGACAGGAAATACAGAGGCGATTAAAATACTATTAGAAAGGGGAGCTGACCCTAACCAGGAAGGCGGTAACGGCAGGACTGCGTTAATGGTGGCATCAGAGGGAGGAAATGCAGAAGTTGTTAAAATACTACTAGAAAGGGGAGCCGGCCCTAACCAGCAAAACGGTAAAGGCTGGTTTGCGTTAATGATGGCGATAGAGACAGGAAATTTAGAGGTGGTTAAAATACTATTAGAAAGGGGAGCTGACCCTAACCTGGAAGGCGGTAATGGCAGAACAGCGTTAATGATGGCATCAAAGGGAGGAAGTACGGAGGTTGTTAAAATACTACTAGAAAGTGGAGCCGACCCTAACCAGCAAGACGGTAATGGCTGGACTGCGTTAATGATGGCATCAGAGACAGAAAGTACAGAGATAATTAAAGTATTATCAGAGAGTGGACTGGACCCTATCAAGCCAGACTATGGTGGCAGGACCATGTTAATGTTTGCATCAAGGGAAGGAAATGTAAAGACTGTTACAGTACTACTAGAAAGGGGAGCTGACCCTAACCAGCAAGACATTGATGGCAGGAGTGCCTTAATGTTGGCATCAGGGACAGAAAATTTAGAGGTGGTTAAAATACTACTAGAAAGGGGAGCTGACCCCAAGCAGCGAGATGGTAATGGCAGGAATGCGTTAATGATTGCGATAGGGAGAGGAAATTTAGAGGTGGTTACAATATTACTAGAAAAGGGAGTTGACCCTAATCACCAAGACAGTGATGGCAGGACTGCGTTAATGATTGCTATAGGGAGAGGAAATTTAGAGGTGGTTACAATATTACTAGAAAAGGGAGTTGACCCTAACAACCAAGACAGTGACGGCAGGACTGCGTTAATGATTGCTATAGGGAGAGGAAATTTAGAGGCGGTTACAATATTACTAGAAAGGGGAGTTGACCCTAACCAGCAAGACAGTGATGGCAGGACTGCGTTAATGATGGCGATAGAGACAAGAAATTTAGAGGCGGTTAAAATACTACTAGAAAAGGTAGCTGACCCTAACCAGCAAGACGGAGACGGCAGGATTGCGTTAGTGATGGCGATAGAGACAGGAAATATAGAGGCGGTTAAAGTACTATTAAAAAGGGGCGCTGAGCCTAACCAGGAAGGCGGTAATGGCAGGACTGCGTTAATGATGGCATCAGAGGGAGGAAATACAGAGGTTGTTAAAATACTACTAGAAAGGGGAGTCGACCCTAACCAGCAAAACGGTAACGGTTGGACTGCGTTAATGATGGCGATAGAGACAGGAAATTTAGAGGTGGTTAAAATACTATTAGAAAGGGGAGCTGACCCTAACCTGGAAGGCGGTAATGGCAGGACAGCGTTAATGATGGCATCAGAGACAGAAAATACAGAGATAATTAAAGTATTATCAGAGAGTGGAGTGGACCCTATCAAGCCAGACTGTAGTGGCAGAACCATGTTAATGTTTGGATCAAGGGTAGGAAATATAAAGACGGTTACAGTACTACTAGAAAGGGGAGCTGACCCTAACCAGCAAGACAGTGATGGCAGGAGTGCCTTAATGTTGGCATCAGGGACAGGAAAATTAGAGGTGGTTAAAATACTACTAGAAAGGGGAGCTGACCCTAACCAGCAAGACAGTGACGGCAGGACTGCGTTAATGATGGCGATAGAGACAGGAAATTTACATGTGGTTAAAATACTATTAGAAAGGGGAGCTGACCCTAACCATGAAGGCGGTAATGGCAGGACAGCGTTAATGATGGCGTCAGAGACAGAAAATACAGAGATACTTAAAATATTATCAGAAAGTGGAGTGGACCCTATCAAGCCAGACTATGTTGGCAGGACCATGTTAATGTTTGCATCAAGGGAAGGAAATATAAAAACGGTTACAGTACTACTAAAAAGGAGAGCTGACCCTAACCAGCAAGACAATGATGGCAGGAGTGCCTTAATGTTGGCATCAGGGACAGGAAAATTAGAGGTGGTTAAAATACTACTAGAAAGGGGAGCTGACCCTAACCAGCAAGACAGTGATGGCAGGACTGCGTTAATGATGGCAATAGAGACAGGAAATTTACATGTGGTTAAAATACTATTAGAAAGAGGAGCTGACCCTAACCAGGAAGGCGGTAATGGTAGGACAGCGTTAATGATGGCGTCAGAGACAGAAAATACAGAGATAGTTAAAGTATTATCAGAAAGTGGAGTGGACCCTATCAAGCCAGACTATGTTGGCAGGACCATGTTAATGTTTGCATCAAGGGAAGGAAATATAAAGACCGTTACAGTACTACTAGAAAGGGGAGCTGACCCTAACCAGCAAGACAGTGATGGCAGGAGTGCCTTAATGTTGGCATCAGGGACAGGAAAATTAGAGGTGGTTAAAATACTACTAGAAAGGGGAGCCGACCCTAACCAGCAAAACGGTAGTGGCTGGACCGCGTTAATGATGGCGATAGAGACAGGAAATTTACAGGTGGTTAAAATACTATTAAAGAGGGGAGCTGACCCTAACCTGGAAGGCGGTAATGGCAGGACAGCGTTAATGATGGCATCAGAGACAGAAAATACAGAGATAGTTAAAGTATTATCAGAAAGTGGAGTGGACCCTATCAAGCCAGACTATGGTGGCAGGACCATGTTAATGTTTGCATCAAGGGGAGGACATATAAAGACGGTTACAGTACTACTAGAAATTGGAGCTGACCCTAACCTACAAGACATTGATGGCAGGAGTGCCTTAATGTTGGCATCAGGGGCAGGAAATTTAGAGGTGGTTAAAATACTACTAGAAAGGGGAGCTGACCCTAACAAGCAGGACAAGTATGGCAGGACCGCGTTATTAGTGGCATCAAAGAAACGAGAAATAGGAGTGGTTAAAATACTACTAGAAAACGGAGCTGACCCCAACAAGCAGGATAAATATGGCAGGACAGCGTTATTGATGCTATCAGGGACAGGATGTCTAGAGGTCGTTAATACATTACTAGAACTGGGAGTTGACCCAAACAAACAGGACAATTATGGCAGGACTTCGTTAATGTTGGCATCAGGGACAGGAAATATAGAGTTGGTTAAAATACTATTAGAAAGGGGAGTTGACCCAAACAAGCAGGACAAGTATGGTAGGACCGCGTTATTGATGGCATCAAAGAAAGGAGAAATACGAGTGGTTAAAATACTACTGGAAAGGGAAGTTGACCCGAACAGGCATTACAAGTATGGCAGGAAAGCCTTATTGGTGGCATCAAAGGAAAGAAAATTAGAAGTAGTTAAAATACTACTAGAAAGTGGAGTTGACCCCAACATGCAAAACAAGAATGGCAGCAACGCGTTGATGGTTGCATTAGAAGAAGGATATGAAGAGGTGGTTAAAATATTACTACAAAGGGGAGTTGACCTTAACAAGCAAAACAGTCGTGGCAAAACAGCACTAATGGTGGCATCTGGGACATATTTTAATTTAGAAATAGCTAGACTAATACTAGAAAAAGGAGGTGATCCTAACAAACAAGATACTGAAGGTATGACTGCATTGATGTATGCTCATCGCTTGGACCAAATCCAAGTTTTACTTGATCATGGAGCTGATCTTGATCTATTAGATAAAGCAGGACGTTCAGCAATAGTTCACAGGTTAGGATTAAGTTCTAAACGGGGGGCTGATTTCTATCATGATGACCATCTCGCCATACCTGTATTGACTGAGAAAGGTGCCAATCCCATCGTCCACTTTTCATATCGACGTTCTCTATTTCAGAAATTCAAGATGGCTATGGAACGTTCTGGTTGCAGTTTTGAACAAATTTTATTTCTATTTGTGAACAATGGGCTGGTAAAGTATGGAGAAATTAATCATCCACATGACAAATCGCCACTGCAAATAGCGCGGGACCGGGATAACGTACAGGCAGTCAAATATATGTTTGCCTGTTGTTACATTACAAATGAAGATTTAACATTTATTCGTTGTGTCATCTCCCAGAATCAAACTCAACTGCCTATGCAACAAACACGGTCAGACAGATTCACAGAGGAAAGCGATGTGACAGTGATTAACTTCCTCCAGCAGGCTATGAGCCAGCCCTGGCCATTAGTCAAGTTGGCATTAATAGCCGTGTCTTCAGCTCTCGGACCCAGTCTTCAGAGAGAAGAACGTATCGGACTGACAGGACTCCCACCCCTACTTCAGCGTATGCTTTCATTCCAGACACCTGTAGCACGACTGCCAGTCAGTGAATGGCCAACCATTCCTGTTTGCTTTGACCCAGTACTGTATGAAACATTGCCCAGACCAAGACCTTTCCTCCTCTACTGGCCAGTTGGAAGACTGTTGGACTTTCCATAATAAAGTCTATTTGCTTAAGTGAAAGAAAGTTGAAAACATCAACATCATTCTGTCTTTTAAAAAAATCAAACTGTGTTTAGTTCTCATCGTTTCTTCCTCTCAACTTTCTCCAGAACATTTGATGTTACGGTCTCTTGGGACACACAGGCCGTGGGACCAAAGCTGTTACGCATCACCCAGGGAAAATCTGCTTTTTTTGTGCGTGCAAGTTTTACTTTAGATTTCAGTGACAAATAATTCATATAGTCGTTTCAAATGTTGCACATTTTCGTGGAAATTGTGTTTATTTTTACTTTAAGAAAATGACAGAAAATGGTGCGACGATAAAATGAATATCTGATTCGATTAAAAGACGGTTTTGGATGCAACCGCCAAAAGAACTAACAATTAAACTGTCCTTAGTGCAGTTTAATTGTGATTTTATGAGTTATACGAAGTATGAAGGACTGAAACGAGAGAGAGAGAGAGCGCATGCGCCGTCAGTCAACCTTGAACGTTTGGCCACCAATGAAACAAAATAAGGGAGGGACAGGCTGGGCGTTTCAGTACTTCATACTTCGTATAACTCATAAAACCACAATTAAACTGCATCAAGGATAGTTTAATTGTTAGTTTTACTTCGTTATACTCCGTATTCCGGACCGAAGCCAGAGCTTGAAAGCAATGGCCATTTACCACCCTGCCGTCCCAAAGCAATCAATTGTTTTACCTTAATCTTGCTGTAGGCCTGCTATAGCCTTGGGAATGTCCCCGGTATTTCTGTCCAAAGGTTTCTTATAATATGTGGCGAAGGTTGATTCACTCCGCCATCCAACAGATGCCAATATTGTTCCCAGAGATACATTTCTTTGGCTAGCGAGGCTGGTTGTAGAATGAGCACTTCTGAGTGAGTGAGGCTTAAATTTGTCCATGTTTACTCTCGCTTCTGTCATTAGCCATCGAATCCAACGACAGAGGGTATCACGGGTAATAGGTCTCTGTGGAGTGTTGTAGCTTAATAGTAATTGATATGTACCTCGACGTAGGGTTGAAGTGCGATTTATGTACGCTTTTAAGTATGTGACAATGCAAAGTTTTTTATCAGTGAAACTAGGCAATACAATCTCTGGATCATGTTTTCCCTGTTTTGACGTTTTTGTCAGCTCCCCAATGGGAATTCTCACTTCATCATCAGAAATCCAAATATTCTTGATGTTTAAATTCACAATAGTATGTCCCCTTTGGGCAGAAAGCAATAACAATAATGTCGCAACTTTCACTGTCAGCAGTTTCAAAGATACTGCCCTGGATGGATCCCATTCTTTTAGTAGGTTCAACACTAGTTAAGGGTTCCAAGTAACAGCATATTTTGGCAAGGAAGGTCGACTATGGAACACTCCCCTCATAAATCGTTTTATCAAAATATGTTGGTAATCACCTTAAAATTTAGGGATGCTATGGCACTACTGGCACAGTTTATAGTGCTATATCCTAAAGTCTTTTCATATGATTGAGTCAAGAACGACAGCACATTGCCTACGTTTGGGTCACATGGATTTTTCCTGTTTTGTACCACAAAATTCAATCCATTGTCTTGCATATGTTCCATAATATTGTTTAACTGTTCCCAACCTCCAGGATGATACGATGATATTTATAGCTTTTTCCGAAATGCCATGCTTTTGTATGTTTTCCCTGATAGCCTGCATGCCATTAGATTTAGTTTGTTGATCAAGGGATGAATCAGCAGCTTCTTCTGGTGAGGCAAATGCACATGATTTGTCACTAGAAGTCGTCCCAGTTTTGGGAACCATACTTGTGTCTTCCAGAATGGCACAATTATGCACATTTCTGCATCTGCTTTTTGTACTTTCTGAAGAACTGCTGGAATAATACTGAATGGGGGAAAACAATATGCATAAACATCACTCCAGTTTAAATGAAATGCATTAATGAACATGGAAACTGGATCTGGCTTCCATGATACATATGGTTTGAACTGATAGTTCAAACGACATGCAAATAAATCCATATCAAAAGGTCCAAATTTGTGTGCAATCATTTCAAAAACACTCGGATTTAGGTTCCATTCTAGCTCTGCCTTGTGATTTCTGGATAAACCATCAGCTAAAATATTCTCTACGACTGGAATTTGTGAAGCAGTGATGTGAATTTTACATTCCATACAAGTGATCCAAATTTCTCGAGTAATATTATTTAGTGACCTTTTGCAGCTCCCCATTCTGTTCAAGCAGGAAACTGCAGTGATGTCTTCTGAAAAAAACTTGAATGCATGCATTCTTCATTTGTTTACAAAAACATTGCACTCCAATTTTGATAGCTAGTAGCTCCAAAGCTTAAATGTGAAGTGTTTTTTCTCTTCTTCACTCCATAACCCTTCAGTCTTTTACCCATGGCAAGTCACCCGGTGCCCACTCAAACTAGCGTCTGAATACATTTCTACTGAGAATTCTCCAAATTGTATTGGTCTAGGGTATTTGTCCACATTACATACCCACCACTGTAAGTCTGCTCTAGCATTTTCTGTCAAGTCTATTTTCGCTTCATAATTTCCTTTGTTAATTTTGAGTCCCAAAATTCCTTAAAATTTCAAGTCTTTTAAAATATAGGAGAGAATACATATTGCCCGCTGTCATTGCTACTAGTTTCCCAATAACCTGAGCTAATTCTCTGATGGTAACAGATGTTTTGGTTAATAGAGAGGCGCATATGCTCTTAATATTCTCCGTTTTTCTTTTTGTAGGCTTCACCATCCTCTCTTTTGAGTCAATCTCAAAGCCCCAAAAACGCAATTGTTTGGGTTGGCACAGACTAGTTCTGATGTATCGTAAACCCTAGATTTTCGAAAAGGGTCACAGAGTCACGAATATTTTCTTGACACTCCTCTTCAGTATCACCTTGTAGAACTATATCATCCAGGTAGCCCAACATTCATGTGGCCCTTTGATCGCAAGAATGACAAGGGCGGTTTTAACAGTTTTGTAAATATTCTAGGCGATTCCCTATACCCCTGAGGTAATGCACAAAATTTATGAAGTCTCCCTTCAAATCTGAATCGGAAAAAGTGTCGAGAAGTTGGGTTTATTGAAACTGAAAAATACCCATCCTTAAAATCTAGTTTGCGAAAAAAGAGTTTTTCTTAACTAATTTTATCGCACTATGAAGGGTGTCAATTTTGAAATGTTGTTTCTCAATCAGTGTATTAAAATTTTTAAGATTGGGAATCAAACGTTTTAAACATCTGGTTTAGGCCGCAGAAAAAAATAAACAAACTAGATATGACCGAGGGTTCACTCCCCTCATCTTGTACCCAGCAATAATCTTTTCTTAAAAATTCTATTATTTCTATTCGTATCAGCCTTTTCTCTTCACCTGAGAAGTTTAGTTCACCTTTTGGCAAGGGCAGATCATTTTCATCAATGCCCATTGGCACACTAACTCCTGTCACAAAGTCCATTGCAGTTTTTTTTTCTGTTGCTTTTATGTCAAGCCTTTTGTTGTCAACTCTGGCTTGTTTCAAGACATTAACTAGTTGCACAGCTGCTGTAAGGCTTTTGTCCTCTAAATTCTGGGTCCTTTGTAAGCGAAGAGCTCGACTCTTTTGATTTCTAGATAACTGTCTCCAAATTTCCACATTTGTTTTTTGGTACTCTCAAGTTCTTACAGTTTTCTGGCCTGTTATACCCTTTGCATGTTTCAGCAACCTTCTCTTCAGTTGGGCTATGACAAAGGCCTGAATTCACAGCAGTTGCTAACTTCTCTTCAAACTTTCCACTGTAATTGTCTTTGTCCCCATAAAAATCGAGAAGATCAGATAAACTTTCTCCATCTCTAGAGACAGTAGAGCTAGCATCAAAGCTGATGAAATCTGTCTCACTTACAATGTTAGATTCATCATGCCTGGGCATTTTTGACGATGTCTGAGGGGAAAGAACGGTTTTTGATTTCCGTTTGCATTGCTTTATTCTAGATGTAGAGTTAGATCTCGACCTAGATCTAGATCTAGATCTTGAGCTAGACCTTGACCCATGTCTTGTCGGAGAGATGCTAAGCCTCCGATCATATCTAGATCTACTCTGACATGAGGTTCTAGATTTAGATTTGGATCTATCTATTGTTCTTGACTTCGAACGGGACCTGTCCCTCGATTTTTCCATCAGAAGTGAAACCTGATTTTGTATGTTACTGATGGCCGACATCATTTCTTTTATTTGGCTGTTTTGGTGGTCGTCTTTACCGACTTCATTAGATGTTCCTGGTTTAAAATCAGATCTAGATTTAGATCTGGATCTTTTGGTCCCATGAAGTGTTCTCTGAGGAAAACATAATTATCCTTCATGGTACATTGTTTAGATTTAGTTGCAAAAGGTCATGTGTCCCTTTTCCCATTAGATAATACATTACTGTCCTCATCGTTAGATCTAGATCTGTGTCTACATGGGGAATGTGACCTACTTCGGTGCGTCACCCTCGTTGCCTCGGCCATGATAGCGCTACCGAAAGTAGTAGTTTGACCTTGGTCGTCCCTGAGGCTTCTCCGGGCTTGTTTCTCACGATTAACGAGAGAAATCCGTTCCTTTCGGAGTTTTCAGATACACTGAACTACAAAAATTAAAGGTTCCACAATAGTTATCTGAATGGATCTGATTGAAAGCACAATCACACTGAAAATGCAAATTATAATCCTGGAATTTGAAAACCACGCACTGGTTCCTGACAAGCAGCGTCTCGATGACTGACGGCGCATGCGCTCTCTCTCGTTTCGGTCCGGAATACGGAGTATAATGAAGTAAAGGACGAACTTAAATTGTTAGGAGAAGGAATCATGGCACCTGAGGTATGAATGACGTCAAGTATGTGGTAGTCCTGCTGATTTCCCTTGCAACGCATTATTCATCCTCAATGTAAGAAGGCACTTGCCAGTACACATGTACTAGCCAAATTTGATAAACTAGGTAAACCATTTAAAGTAAATAGATAATAAAAAAAATATATTTCGACATTCATAATATTTGTTTTAATAGAATATTCCTGAATTAATTCCACTAAAATTTCATAGTGGCAATTCTTTCCACGACTTTCTGAGGAAAGTAGATCGTCATTAAATAATACATCCGAGATATTTTTCTAACGAGAACGGTTTTTGGAGGATCTCAGTGAAATCTGACAAATGTAATTAAGTGGCTGTAAAAAAATAGCTTACTTGAAAAGAAGGTGTGGAAAAAAAATTGGTGCAAATAATTTTAACCCGAAAGAAGCCAGCGTAGGTGTATAGGGGCTTTCCCGGCTTTAAATCTGAACTGCCAATCACATTGGCTGTTGAGTGTGAAGTGCTCGCCCTTTCGGTTCAACCTCACGTCTCCAGGCTCAGTCATTCACAACTCTACCCTGACTGTCTCCTCCCCCCCCCCCCCTCTTTCTCCCGCCCGATAACACCGGCGGACATTCTGACCTGGAGGTCTAGGAAATTTACAAAGCATTGGTTCAAAAACCACAATGCATTTGTAAACATCATATTTTAGAAAAGGCTACGCATGTCACTGATCGTTATGCACACTGGCCTAAGGCCGCGAGGGCCCCTTACATTTTGAGGCCCTAGCCTTTACCTTACCTAATCTAATGCTAAATCCGGCACTGATGTTAGGCTGCCGCTAAAGCTAAAGAAGCAAAGAATGGACTGAGTGTTTCAGGCTACCATTAGAACTAAAGATAAGCAAAGAATGAACTGAAGTCTAAATACATGTACCTGTCCCTATATAAGATTGTCATTGTCTTCCCACAACTCATTAAGCATACAAAGTGCAGAAAATTACTTGTTTTACATATTTGTCACAATGAACGGACATCAACTTTGTTGTCCAGAATATTCTGCTTTGCGGTATCTTTTTCATAAACCGTTTATTGTTCCTTATTGTGCTTTGGGGGTTTTGTTTTTTTATTGTCACACTGGATAGAACACAGACTGGGATAGAAATTTCTTTGTTTATTCAGAACTTTCTATATACTTTGCATTACTTATCGGTAAACAATTTGTTTTTCTTTATCGTGCTTTTGCCTTTCATTATTAATTTAGAGAGATAAACATTTCAATCCAGTGTGAATTTACAATGTCCAGTAACTGAAATATTGATTGACATACATTTCGTTTATTGTAATAATTCAGGGCATGTTTTCCTGAATTACTAATTGAATACATAATGAATGCGCCGACTTTTTTATGTATAGTTTGAGAGTTTACATTATGGTGAAATTACATAACTGTAGGTCTCTGTTATCTCAGAAGTAGTGTATGAATGCTACTTGAATTCATAATGAATGCCATGACTTTTTTATGTACGGTCTTAGAAAAGGCCCTAGAGTTGATATTAGTGTATGGATTACTACTTGAATACTTACCACTGTGAATTTACAATGTCCAGTAAGGAAAATATTGACTGACATACATTTCGTTTAATATGATAATTCAGGGCATGTTTTTCCTGAATTACTAATTGAATACATAATGAATGCGCTTACTTTTTTATGTATAGTTTGAGAGTTTACATTATGGTGAAATTACATAACTGTAGGTCTCTGTTATCTCAAAAGTAGTGTATGAATGCAACTTGAATTCATAATGAATGCCATGACTTTTTTATGTATGGCCTTAGAAAAGGCCTTAGAGTTGACATTATGGTGAAATTACATTACTGTAGGTCTCTGTTGTCCCAAAAGTAGCGTATGAATAACAACTTGAATACACCATGGAGGTAGTTAATCCTGTTGTTTTTTTTATTATTCTGATGTATTGCTTTAATGTTTACTTAGTACATGTAATGAAATTACTTATGATGATTAGTCTATGTTTCTGCTGTGTCATAAGTGGGGTATGAATTACTACTTGACTGTATAATGAACTCGATTTATTTTTCATGTCTTGCGTCACGGTTTACATAATCATGAAATTGCATGTACGTTTCTATTAGACTGGAGGTCTGAGTTTGTGAATATGTACATAAAAATATGGAAATTAACTTGAATAATTGATGGAGTTGTTACCTTGTACATTACGGTATTGTTATGTTGGAATTAAATAGATTTTTGTTCTTAACAAGTGATCTGTCTTTTCTATTTAGCTATTGTACCCACGCATGGGAGTGGGATCTGTTGTCTATGAACTTGGGTCCTGTGAGTTTTATGCTTATATTAATGCAAACATGAACATTATGACATTATTAAAATTTGAGCCCTGCTGCCTTCAGGAATCATATCTTGTGTCTATCCTGTGGTCAAATATGTGAAGTCACTTTTTTCAGTTAAATGTTATCATTTACTGTCAACTAATAGGACTTCTTATTATGATGAGGTGAAGTACATACGCCCCCCCCCCCACCCGAGCTTTTTTATGCTGCGGGTATGTATTGTAAAGCATTTTTTTTGGGGTGGGGGGGGGGGGGGGAGGGGGCGATGTAGTAGACCCATTGATATCTCAAAAAACATTTTCCGAACCAAGTTGAGACCACTGAGTTACGCTTAACAGCTTTGAGCTAAAAATAAATCATATTAGGCTTTAGCTGTAACTCATTAATTATTTCTACAATTTATACCGTTTTTAACTTGTTTCGCGTTTCGGAGAGCAGGGAGATGGAAGCGGAAGTAAACCCAATGTTGAATTATATGTAACTTCCAGTCATTCTAATCAAAACTTTGCTTGAGTATTCATCTCAGATTGTGACATGAGCCTTCTGAGCTTGAACAGTCACAGAGGAGAAAACTGGCTGCCCGAGGCAATTAAAAACTTTATTGGGAACTACATAAAGAAAATGTCATAACTTTAAATTTTTTTTTTCATTGAGTTTAAAAGATGCAGGGGCTGATCTTGATATTCTTTAGAAATGAGCCATACTCAAAAGGTCAGCCAGAATTGTCACACATGCTCCAAACTGTGAAAATGCATCATTCTATCTTGAATATCTTAAGTCTATAGTTTTAAGTGGAAAAGATAGTTCACCTCCTTGTGATTGTCCTACATGAGCTAAAAGTCAGGGGTCCCGCATTTCTTAGACCTAACAGTGACACGAAGCTGTGTTGTGTTCTTGTGAATGTAACCTGCTCTAAATTGAAATGGCCCGAGAACTAACTTAATAAGAACCAATCTAAGTGATTTACGTGTATTCTTCGACACCCATAATATGAACGTTTGGTTTTTGTCACTGTTGCGTCTCAGAAAAGTCAATTGTGTAAGTTAATTTTGAAAGCCCATATATCACATCATTTGTTCTAAAGTTGTATTATCAACTCTAGCACCTTGGTAGAGATGATCAGAAAAACCTTGAAAGGTGATAATGGAATAGAGAAAGTCATGCAGAAACTAGTTACTTTGAATGTCTTAGACGTAACAGTGACAAGAAAAAAAATGACTCTGAAGATGTTACCCTTACTAACCAATAAAGTGAATTCAAAAACTCGTGGAAATCACTTCCTTTGACAATTCATCTCCTTAGAATGACAAGTTTCTAACTCTGTTCCATTGACTTTTGAGAAATTGTTCATTGAGGTTTTATATCATGCTCATAATTTCTGTGTAGATAGGACTTCAATTTTATCATAATTTTGATATGTCACACTAAATTAGCGTACATACTCGTACTTCGTAGAAGGCCTGTGGAGAGAGAACCTTGTCAGTCTAAAGGGAAGGATTGGATTAGAAAGATTTAAAGTTAAGTGTATGATCCATTCACAAAACCTCATCCTTTTTCAAGCGGACAAAAAATTAAATCCAGTCAAAACTATAATAAAGATTGTTTTATAAAAGCCTTATTTAAATATTTTCTAAAAAAAAAAACAAACTCAGCAGGACCAACTATAAAGGAACAAAGGAAACATATTTGTACAAGAAATGACAACTGAACAGGGCAGAATTTACACGAGCGATTTTCTTCTATTATGACACGTCTTTTTAATGATTGGATAGTTACTTTAAGTGCACCGACATTTGGATGAGATATGTCGAAACCCTTTAATACTTTACAGTAAAGGAGTAAAGCTCCCAATTTCTGAATAGTTTAGACGTTTTTAAGTCCTTGTTTTGCCTGAGAATTATTTCGGTACCAGGTAAAGACTAAAATGTACACATTACCTGAAACAAAGTCATAGAATCAGGAACAAGTAAGACAAATTTCAAATAAAACCATACCAATTAATCAAGGGAATGCAATTAACCAATAAAGATTAGACCTCAAACATGGATCTATTGTTTCTAAAAAAAAATAAAAAAAAGTTGCAGGGAATGCCCACAGCAAAATAATGTGAAAATCAAGGGCAATTAAAAAAAGACAAACCACCCACAACAAGTCAAGGTTAATCTCATCTGCTGAAAAAGCGCAAAATAAATGAAGTTCGAGTTTTAAGACCTTCGACTTAAGGTTTTTTTAAAAGATGTAACATACCATAAAGTGGTGAAAAAAAATATAAATCTATGTAGCAGTGATTTCTGAGAAGAGAGAGAAGGCACAAAGAGAGAGAGAAGGCACAAAGAGAGAGAGAGAGAGGCACAAAGAGAGAGGGAAAAGCACAACGAGAGAGAGACAGACAGACAGACAGAGACTGAGACAGAGGGAATTGTCTCCATTCCTTCAGTCCAAATCGACAGACAACCATGTTGGACAAGACTTTGACCTCATCATCAACTGTACAGACGTTTTAATGTCGTGACGGTCTAACTTGTAGCAAAGATACAAGAAACGATAAGATGAGACACTGTCTTCTTCGCACCACTAAAAAAAAAAACATGCACACAATTTGTGCGCTGATCGGGTTCGGGGCCCATGGCGCATAGTATGAAAAGAATGCTTGATGTAATGGTAAATTTATGACGCAGTTCCACTGCGACTGAAAGAGAGAAAAAAATAGCCAGAGTTCTCCCACGGCGATTGAGGTTATAATTCCACAATAAATGACGTCAACCAAGGCCTGTAGCGATAGCTGAACAGTGTACAAAATTCAGTATTTTCCTTACTTGGCTTTGTAAAATACGGCACTTTTCATGACTTCCGCGCGCATGCCGCCAGGTGGCAGTGCGAAATCTATGCACGCTAAAAGTACTAACTGTCTTATCTTGTCAAATGTAGTACCTCTGCTTACAGTCAGTAACTCTTGTGGGGAAAATGTACATCCTGTATGTCTGGATGGTTGAGATTTTCAAAAAAGGTAAGCAATCTCAAAATATTTAACTGTACAACGCGGAAGTTTGGGGGGGGGGGCGGGTGCAAAGAGGTGTGAGGATGGTTAGTCGCACCAGGATGTTCAGGATTTTAGGGCATTGTCAACAACATGAGATTAAAAATAGTTCGGCCACTTTTCCATTTCGATTTTGGGATTGCATTATATCAAAGCAAGCAAGACGAACGCAGAAAAAAAATTTATGACATTTGAGAAAACAGTGTCAGTTTAAGTGTAGGCCATGCTCAACAAATATTCGTGTCGGGTTTTCCTTTTTTCTCTCCTTCCTGATCTCTCATATTGTGAAACCAAACATTATTGTGTCTTTTTCTACACCCTTGTTGTATCCTATCATTGGAGATGGTCACATAGACAATTTGAGGACATAGGGTACTATTGAAGGTTTGGTTAATACAGTAGAGATTGCTCTGGTAAAACTCACATTGTAATTCCTTCTCCCGCTTTCTTCTCTGGTCCCTTTGCTCTGACAGCCCTGTGTTATGCTGAAGATGGAAAGTTCTCACCATCCTGTCTAGACAATCTCATCACCGAATCGTAATAATAAATAAAACACTGGAACTTCTACAGGTTTACTGACTTAGGCACTAAAAGTATGAGACTCAAAATGTTTATTTAAATGCAGATTCCAGATAGTACTCAGATCATATCGTGGACATTAATAATTACCGACCCCCTGCTCCTTCCTCAACCCCCCCCCCCCACAAATCATTATAAAAAATAATTTCATACCTCCAACCCCACCTCACCCTCTGTGTCCTCTTTTAGTTTTTATTAATTAATTTTGACCACATTTCAAGAGCTGTCAGTTCGATGCATTTTTCCCTAAAAGGAACAGCATGAGCACCATTGCCAATGGGAGACTGTATTTGAGAGAGAGAGAGAGTGGGTGGGGGGTACACGGAGATGGCGGGGTGGGCGGATAATGGTGGCAGCTTTATCCCAAACAACGCCGCCAACCTCAGCTAGTTTCTCAATAAAGGATGTCGTGTTCACTGGCCAGACTGTATCAACAGACCGGATAATAAGAAAGCAAATATTTGGCATGTTCAGTGCAATGGGTGCTATCTGTGACGCAGGGATGGTGGAAATTCCGGCATGAAAATATTGTAGATTTTACAGCCTTCTCTTCCCATCGTTGGTCGAAAATCCAACTTTACAAATTATCTCGAATCTCTGTACTCTACAAGAAATTATAATGCAACAGTAAATTATATTCATCATTGCGTCAAATCCAAGCGTGTTTATTAACGTGACGTACATTTAGGTCTGCGGTGTGGGTCAAGCAGCCAATGTATTACTGTTCGTGACCCAGCGTGAAGTGTACCTCGAGGCCATTATACGCAGGATTCGACCTGAACTTTGAGTAGCGATGAAAGATGAAGTAGGGAAGGTGGCGTGAAATGGGAGGTGCCTGTGAAGGGGCTAAATAATAATAATAATAATACACAACATTTATAATAATAATAATAATAATGTATAGCATTTATATAGCGCATATCCATTTAAAATGCTCTATGCGCTTTACAGAAACAACATGTCAACCACAGAGCAGAATGGAGCTGCCTGCGAAGCGCTCAACATACTGCACTGCTTCTTTCTCTCTCCCTGTCTCGCTCACTCTCTCTCTCTATCTCAGAGCAAATTATAACGCAGCCTGTTAGGCGCAGTTTACAACTCACAACAGTTCACAACTCACGGCAGTTCACAACTCACATCAGTTCACACAACACACAACTCAAATAATATTTGAATATTTATTAATAACAATATATATTTAATAATGAATAATAAATTCTGGCGGGGGGGGGGGGGGATGATATGGATAAATTTTAATCTATTAATTTCAATTTTCAATTTTGCCCGGGCAGCGGCCTTTCGGCCCGCTCTTTACGATTTCCAACTGCCAAGGTATCTTTAACGTGCGCAATGTGCACACGGGCCCTCCGAATTTTTTCGTCCTTATCCGAGAAGACTAGGTACTCGATCCTACCCCCCAATAGGACCAGGGACTTGAAAATATGAGAAGAATCCAATTTCCAACATGCCTGCACTGCCCGGGTTTAGAACCCGGGACCCTTGGCATGAGAGGCGAGCACCTTGCCTCTAGACCACCTTATCCCCTTATATAACGCTTCATCCCGTTAACAAACAGACTCTAAGCGCTTCACAACATTCATGTCATTTATTATAAACACACATAAAATATACAGACATACTCATGAAAAAAAAAACTAAACATGAACACCCAGAGTGTAAAAAAATTAGTCTTCAGCTGATGTTTAAAAGTCATAAAATTTTCAGTCTCTCTCAGAGACAGAGGCAGAGAATTCCAAATCTGTCGCCCTTGAAAAGAACAAGATTTTTTCACACATGGTCTTAAGGGACATCTTAGGAATTTTAAACTTTTTGGTGGCAGCTGATGGTCTAAGATGCCTTGGTGTTACCAGTGGCGGACTGGGTCTAAAAATATTGGTTGCCAGGAGACAAAGGGGGCCTACCCACCAATACAATTCTATCATTTAGTTTTTAAAATGAATAAATTACATTTTCAAAAAATATGTAAGTGGAAACAAAAGATGTAATTAGAATTCAAATGGTTTACTTGTAAGTTGTACTGCACATTATACACATTAACAGATAGTTCAAAAGTACAAAAGTATATTTCAAGCAGTCCACTATATTAAGATCAAACAGACTACTATATTAAGAGCCTTTGAGTTCACTAGATGTTTGTGCGAATCTGTCAATAATTCTTTCTGCATCCAATTCATCTAGCAATTCCTTTTCAATGGATAGCAACATAATTATATGATTCCAAGTTCTCCACAGACAGCGAATTTCTTAACAATGTCTTAATGATCTTCAGCTTTGAAAATGTCCTCTCACATTGGACTTTTTTCTCTCCTTCCTGGTCTCTCATATTGCTGCAAATTTTTCAATTGTTGCAACTGGATTCTGCATTCTCACCATCATTAAGCGACAGCTTTAATACATCAAAATTTGAAGCAAAAGAAGCCAATCCCAATTTTACTTGATCTTTGCTGTTTGTGGAAACAGCTTAATAATACCTTCCAATGCTTCATCTTCAAGGCCCTTCTTAGCAATAGTTTTAAACTTTGCTGAGTCCAAACAGGATAAATCTTTATACAACTGTTTATGTTGTTCAGAGCGTGATTCTGATGACTGGGCAATGCGATCCATTATTAGGCTAAACGCGTTTACCCGAAAATCAGCTGGAGAACCCCAGGAATTTCTTTCATCATCAGTAAGCTAATCTGCCATTCTTTTCTTCTTTCTCTGCCTCTTAACTGGCAATGCTGTTTCTAAAGGATCAATTTCCAATGTTTGATTTGCATCCATATTCATCTGTGAAATCTGGTCATTACATTTATTTACAAATTCCAAAGTCTTGCCTTGGTGTGAACGTTATCAAATGTTCTTGTATGTTCCCTAAGCTTTGTTGTAGCTGAATCTACCAAACTCCATGCGGTAAACATATCAGGATTACTTTGATCACATGTACTAGGATTGTATATTTTTAAAATGGCATTATGATTTTAGTCACTATTTTTACTATACTTTTTAACAAAGTTGGTTGGATGGTTGATATAGTAAAAATATAGATATTGTCATATATTTGTTAATATTCATTTGCATAACAAATCAAGTGTCATAACACTGAATTGAGCTAAAGAAAAAAAAAAAAAGAGAGAGAAAAACTATCAAACAGAAAAAGAAAACAACTCAAATAAGAATGAGCAATCAAGGAAATTGGGTAAAGTTTTACTTTAGGGCCCAGCCGGAAACTGACAATGCAAACATGTTTTTCTAATATTTCAGACAATTCTAAGACACTTTTCTACTCTGGCATTTCTGCCGGAAATTAGCCGTTAATGAGATACAGCCATTTCAAATTCAGTACTAATTGGCTATTTATAGCCAGTTAAAGCTATTAAACGCATAGAGCTAGACGCATTTCTTTCGAATTCGGCGTGGAAACTATGTTTTTCTTGTATTTCAGACAATTGTAAGACACTTTTTTTCCTGTGAAACTTTCGTCGTAAATTAACCGTTAACGAGATATATCCACTTCAAAAGCAATGCTCCTTCTTCTTCTTCTTCTTCTTCTTATGAAGTTGATTCGTCTATGTAAAAAGACGATCCCTCAACTGCACCATATGCGACTCTTACTCCTCTGAGGCTAAAACAGGGTAAAAGCCTTGCATGTTAGGACCATTTTGCCATTGTCTTCGGCTTGTAAATTGATACATGCTCATATTGGGGTGTCCTCTGCTATTTAAAGCAAGTTTGGGCTACCTAGCGCATAGGCCTAGTAGGCTCACTAAGCTAACCTAAAACACCTACATGATGTACCTGATGTAGCCTAGCCTATGGCTTATCGACTTTCAATATTATGTTCTTAGATTTTCATAACAAAACCAATACCAAAAAAAAACAACAACAAATAATAACTAAAAACTGACTATATGATACACTCACTAACAAAGAAATAAAGTTCCCGGCATGACACTTCGTGCTTTTTATCGAAATATTACGTAAAGCCGCAGTGTGCGTCACTCCGCCTTGCGACTTCAGCCGTAAAGCCGCACAGTGCGTCAGTAGCAAAGAACGACATTGAAAAACCAACGGTCATCACTGAATATAATAACAACATGAATGGGTGTGATGTTGCGGATCAACTGGCTGCCTACTATGGTGTGTTTGACAGGAAAACGAAGAAGTGGTGGCGGAAGATATTTTTCTGGTTGCTGGAACTTGCCATCATCAATGCCCACATACTGTTTTCCCTCACACGCACAGATGGTAAAAAACTCAGCCTATTACAATTCAAGCGCCGACTGGTACGTCAACTGACAGAAAGTGCCGCAGTTGCTGCTCCAGCTCCTGCAGCTAACCCTACTCCACCTGCTGCTCGTCTGCCTGGCAGACCAAGAACAACAAACCCTGTAGAGCGGCTCAATGGTGCAAATCATATTGTGGATTATGATCCTCGGGATCGCAATTGTGTTGTCTGCAGCACAAAGGAAAAGCGTCAAAGAACACATTTCTTTTGCTCTGGCTGCTCAAATAAACCTTACTTACACCCTAAATTGTGCTTCAAGCAGTACCACAGTGCTGAAGCAGTGATGCAAAGCAAATAACTATAGCTGTGTGCCTTTGTGGGGTCTCAAAAGACAAGGCTTTATGACTGTTTTTTTTTTTCAATTTTTTTCATCTATTTGGTCGTATCGACTGTTTTCTTCAAGTGTTCATAAAATTTATAAATGTGTTTGGATCTTTGTGAAACTTGGTGTTGTGACTTGTAAATGGATAAATATTGTGCCTGTGGAGTATGAGAGATTACAGTCACTGGATTAGTTGATACTAGAGGGGGTAAGTGTGAATTGTTGCATGTCTTTTTCATTACTGATTTTTTTTAGTGACGTATTTATTATAATTTTTTCTCATATTATAATTTTTTCATCCATCTGCTTGTAACATCTAAATTCCTTATTCAATTTCGCACATTTTGGTATATAAAATGTTATACTTTTATGAAACCAGCACATAGTAATTTAGGTTTTTTTGTACCAGGGTTGGGCGCATTTTACATGGTCAGGAAATAATTACGGCAGAACTGGCAAAAAATTACGGAGATAAAGAGTTAACCACTTTTGTTCTTGTCTCTGACACTTTTTGCATATCGTCTTATAAGTATTTTATAAAAAATATGCGTTAAATATACAAGAAAATACGTATAAATATCTGGAGGAATCAGAATCTTACCTCTTCGAAGAAGAAATGTTGATATTCTAAGGTTAGAAAACGTATATTGTTCTTCAAAGAAAATGTAATATTTGAAGCTAACTGAGAATATTTCAAGGCAAACTATGGTAAAGACCTTACAACCAGCTAAATATAAAAAGAATAGTTTCTCATGACATTTTAAGATTTGTGTTGTAGACAATAGTAATTATCATAACCCCGTATTAGAATTGAACAAATAATAGAATTTTTATAATATTTTCATGCTAATAATTTTTTTCTGATATTTATATATTTTTTGATAATTTATATTTTAAATATATTATTGTCTAATGTCTAAGGGGGGGGGGGGCACTTCCTCAGGGGGCCCACTTGCCATTGGGCAAGCTGACAACCTGGCCAGTCCGCCATTGGGTGTTACATTGGGATTCAAAAGATCAATTAGATAATCTGGTGGGTTTTAGTTCATACATTTGCACAGGGTAGCCAGCTTATACATTATTCGTTTAACTACCGGGAGCCAGTGCAAGCTCTGCAGTAGAGGTGAGGCAAGCTCTCTTTTCCTTTTCTTAAAGATTGATCGTGCTGCATTTATTCTGTGCTAAGTAAATACAATAAAAACTGTACTAAATGGAGAAGTGGGCTAGATGGGGTTTGAGGAGGAAGGCGGTGAAACGAAGGGGAGAAAAAAGGAGGGGGAACCAAATAGAAATGAGACAGTGGCAAGTAGTGTGAATGGGAAAACGGGGAAGAAAGGGAGTAGTGATGAATTCCATAGACTGATCAAAGAAAATATGGGAGGTGGGTTGAGAGATAAAGTAGGGGAGGGGATGTAACATGGGGTAGATCTATCCGTCGGTCTGTCTGTCTGTCCAATCGTCCGTCCGTCCGCACGTCTATCTATCTATCTATCTATCTATCTATCTATCTATCTATCTATCTATCTATCTATCTATCTATCTATCTATCTATCTATCTATCTATCTATCTATCTATCTATCTATCTATCTGCCAGTCTATCTGTCTGTCTATCTATATATCATTCTGTCTGTCTGTCCTGCTCATAACCTGTTAACGGGACGATCTTTTTACAATACTAAAAAAACAAAAAACAAATTTCCCCACCTTATCAACATGGTACAAGCGTTCCTTTCCCTTTCTTTGAAAATGTTGCAATATTGGCTAAAAATACGATCTTTAACACGTTTAGGCTGACTTTTGTGCATGTATTGCTTGTGTCTTTGAGAATACAATAGTAATGAGTTCATGACTACTGTAAAACATTTACCATGGTCCCCTCTTCCTCTATGCAGGCTCCCCCCCTTTTTTCTTCTTAACGTTTTACACCGTAGGTTACATGCCTCTGGCATAACCAGAAAAGCTCATGTTAGAACCAGACCGGTTTCTTGCAGTGATCTGTCACAATAACCGAACAATTGTGAAACTGTTTCAGTTTCTAAATTGGGACAGCTCGTCCAGTCCATGTGTTCAATGGCTTCGCATAGATAACCTAGCGGCGATCATGGGGAGGAAAAATATGGGGGAAAAAAAAGACTAATTTTATTAAGGATCATTTCTGTAGGTTTTGTTTTCGCCCACCCTTTGAACGTAATTTTATGTAGAGGTTTCAAACAAAATCTTCCTTGACTCAAGCTGCATGACATCTCGTTGGAGGGGTCTTAAATCAAAGCTCAGAACTGAATTTTTGTATTTTATATTTTTAATTGAGCCTTCTTGTGCTCGCCGTTGCTATTTCAATTATGAGACTATTAGAAAAACGGTTCTGAGAGTGGGTCCCACTAGCCATGTCCCAGAATTCCCAGAAAGGATCCATGAAATTATTAGTAAGCATGATACAATTCAAAGATGACGAGAACTTGAGAGTTGCCAGTACTATGTAGGACACTGCATGATGTGCCTTTTGTCACCGACTTTCCAGAAATCTTGACCTGAAATCCTGAGGCGCACGTTTGAAACTGGTTGGACTTCTGCTTCGGACTAGTCAGAATTTTTGTCCGACGTCTCGGACTTGTGCGTCAGACTCCTCAAAATGTTTGGGCCAATTTGTCTGACTTGTGCACCAGACTATGTCACAATTTTTTGGCCAACTGTTTGTACTTCTGCTTCGGACTAGTTAGAATTTTTGTCCAACGTCTCGGGCTTGTGCGTCAGGCTTCTCAAAATTTTTCGCCCAACATGTCGGACTTGTGCGTCAGACTTGTCAGAATTTGTTGGGCTTTTGCACCAGACTTGTCGGATTTTTTACCCAACTTGTTAGTCTTGTGCCTCAAACTTGTAATATTTCAGCCAACTTCTTGGACTTGTACGTCAGACTTGTCAGATTTTTCGGCCAATTTATTTGACTTGTGCGTCACACTTGTCGGAATTTTTCGGCGAACTTTGTCGGACTTGTCAAATTTTGGGGCCAACTTGACAGACTTGTGCATCAGACTTGTTGGAATTTTTCAGCCAACTTGTCGGATTTGTGCGTCCGAGTTCTCAGAATTTCTCGTCCAAATTCTTGGACTTGTGCGTCAGAGTTATCGGATTTTTTTTTTACCAACTTGTCGGACTTGCGTGTCTTCCAACTTGTTGGACTAGCATCAGACTGTGTCACAATTTTTATTCCAACTTGTTGGACTTGCATGTCGGACTTGTCGAATTTTGCGGCCAACTTGTTGGATTTGTGAGTTGTCGGAATTTCTCGGTGCACTTGTTGGGCTTCCGAGACAGACTTGTCCGATATTTTGGCCAAATTCTCGATCTTGTGCATCAGACTTCTCAAGCTTTTTTGGCCAACTTGTTGGACTTGTGCGTCAGACTATGTAAGAATTTTTCTTCCAACTTGTTGGACTTCTGCGTCAGCCTGGTCCAAATTTTTCGTTTAACTTCTTGGCTTGCACGTCGGACATGTCGGATGTTTTTGGCCAACATGTTGAACTTGGGCATCAGAAATGTCAGAATTTCTGGGCAAAACTTGTTGGGCTTCTGCGTCAAACTTGTCATAATTTTTAGGCCAACTTCTTTGACTTGCACGCCGCCAAACTTGTCGGATATTTCGGCCAACTTGTCAGGCTTATGCGTCAGACTTTTCAGAATTTTTCTCACAACTTGTCGGAATTGTGCCCCAGACTATGTCATAATTTTTTGGCCAACCAGTTGGATTTTTGCGTCGGACTTTTCAGAATTTTTCTCACAACTTGTCGGAATTGTGCCCCAGACTATGTCACAATTTTTTGGCCAATCAGTTGGACTTTGTGCGTCAGACATACCTCTTATATAGTTGTTGTTTGTTTTCTTCCTTTTCTGTTTTCCTGACTGTCTTTCCTGTTCTCTCCGTATTCTCTCAGCCATACTAGTTTTTCATTTGCTGTTCAAATCTACATTTTAAAATGCCTATCTATTTCTGTTTGGGAGGTTGTATCAAATTGATACATTTATATATTTTTGTTTGATGTTTTTTTTTTTGTTGCCTAATTTCTTGGTTGATTTACATCTGTTTATTTATTGCTTCTATCGTAATATTTAACCATTCTATAATTCTTATCCTATGTGTGTGTGTGGACCTGCATGCATAATATGTGTTTGTATGTGAAGATAACAGACAGACAAACAGAATGAGATCGCTCGAAATGGTCACAGGTTTGGTCCTAATTGGATCAGAAAAAGTAGAGAACGCCATTGGCCACATGGCCGCTAGGAACGGACGATAAAAATGATGTGAAGAGAAATAAATATCCCTCGTGTTTCTTTCTGCCATTCTAAGTGTGTGTGTGGGGGGGGGGGTGGGGTTAACTCGTGCGATATTTTCGCATGATTTTCACATCAGCCCCAGTTTCCGCATTCTTTCTCTTCATCAGGGGTTGATGCAAGTCTCGAGGAAGGGCTTTCGTTTTGAAGCATTGAAGATTGACTTGGTCCATCAAGCTTATGTGTTCTCTTGCCGAGCACATGTTTAAGTCTTCTTAATCCAAACCATTTTGGAATTTGACTTGTCCGCTTCCGTGTGTCCCGTCTACTGTTTCTAACATGACTCCTTGTCAACCTCATATAGGCCTATTGGCTTTTAATGTCTACAGTCGTAAAGCTCCTTCTGCTTTTCTTGTGCTTCCAACAGATTCCCGTATTCTCGAAATTTCAATTACTTTTATCTGTTTTTCTCTGTTATCAGAAGCCATAGTGACGAATCAAACTATTGTAATATCGCTCTGCCATGGGCCCTAACATCGTACAGATCAAATCGACAGGCTTTTTGAAAGACACATCTTTGCAATTGGTATTCGAGCAGCAGATGTGATTTCCTGTGGAAATTCAACAGTGCACAAGCGAGGCTGGATTCGTTCTTAATCATGCTCCTGTATAATGCTGCAATCAAGGAAAGACTAATTGGCAGTGTAGTCATAACGATGCGTTTGTGGCCGTGGCCAGTCACTGATCAGATCACTCCCAAAATCTCAGTTTTCATACCCATAAAAAGGACGATTCCATTTCAGTTTTAACACATTTGATGAAGGGGTGTAATTTTGAAGTTTTGCCAATAAATCGCTGTTTTCTTTCATCTTCTTGTCATCTCAGATAAAACATCACCGCTAGACGATGGGAATCGTCCAGCCAGCTGCCTACTTTTGACATGTATCAAGTGAGCAGTTGAAACATGACATTTGGTTTCTGTGTGAAGTTCATGAAACTGAGGCCATTTACCATCGTTGTTCCTTTTTATTGTGAATAATAATTTATTGACCACTGATACAGTAAGTGCATGTTAGAGAGAGAGAGAGAGAGAGAGAGAGAGAGATAGAGATAGAGATAGATAGATAGAGAGAGAGAGAGAGAGAGAGAGAGAGAGAGAGAGAGAGAGAGAGAGAGAGAGAGAGAGAGAGAGAGAGTTTGTTGGGGGGGGGGGGAGCGGACCATCTGCAATGGGGTAACAAATATTTCACAGCTGCCACAAAAGCGTGAACCACCAAGTATTTGATCCGGGCGGACCATCTGCAATGGGGTAACAAATACTTCACAGCTGCCACAAAAGCGTGAACCACCAAGTATTTGATCCAGGCGGACCATTTGCAATGGGGTAACAAATACTTCACAGCTGCCACAAAAGCGTGAACCACCAAGTATTTGATCCGGGCGGACCATCTGCAATGGGGTAACAAATACTACACAGCTGCCACAAAAGCGTGAACCACCAAGTATTTGATCCGGGCGGACCATCTGCAATGGGGTAACAAATACTTCACAGCTGCCACAAAAGCGTGAACCACCAAGTATTTGATCCGGGCGGACCATCTTCAATGGGGTAACAAATACTTCACAGCTGCCACAAAAGCGTGAACCACCAAGTATTTGATCCGGGCGGACCATCTGCAATGGGGTAACAAATACTTCACAGCTGCCACAAAAGCGTGAACCACCAAGTATTTGATCCGGGCGGACCATCTGCAATGGGGTAACAAATACTTCACAGCTGCCACAAAAGCGTGAACCACCAAGTATTTGATCCGGGCGGACCATCTGCAATGGGGTAACAAATACTTCACAGCTGCCACAAAAGCGTGAACCACCAAGTATTTGATCCGGGCGGACCATCTGCAATGGGGTAACAAATACTTCACAGCTGCCACAAAAGCGTGAGCCACCAAGTATTTGTTCCGGGCGGACCATCTGCAATGGGGTAACAAATACTTCGCAGCTGCCACAAAAGCGTGAACCACCAAGTATTTGATCCGGGCGGACCATCTGCAATGGGGTAACAAATACTTCACGGCTGCCACAAAAGCGTGAACCACGAAGTATTTGATCCGGGGGGACCATCTGCAATGGGGTAACAAATACTTCACAGCTGCCACAAAGCGTGAACCACCAAGTATTTGATCCGGTGGAACCTCTACAATGGGGTAACAAATACTTCACGGCTGCCACAAAAGCGTGAACCACCAAGTATTTGATCCGGGCGGACCATCTGCAATGGGGTAACAAATACTTCACAGCTGCCACAAAAGCGTGAACCACCAAGTATTTGATCCGGTGGAACCTCTACAATGGGGTAACAAATACTTCACAGCTGCCACAAAAGCGTGAACCACCAAGTATTTGATCCGGGCGGACCATCTGCAATGGGGTAACAAATACTTCACAGCTGCCACAAAAGCGTGAACCACCAAGTATTTGTTCCGGGCGGACCATCTGCAATGGGGTAACAAATACTTCACAGCTGCCACAAAAGCGTGAACCACCAAGTATTTGATCCGGGCGGACCATCTTCAATGGGGTAACAAATACTTCACAGCTGCCACAAAAGCGTGAACCACCAAGTATTTGATCCGGTGGAATGTCTACCATGGGGGAGCAAAAACTTCGCCACGGCCACGGTACATCTTTGCTCGTGGTAAGTGGGCATTACGTCATGTAAACTGGAGGAGATAATAAAAGTAGACCACTAGGACTTGTAGTTTTTTTTTTCTTTTCTGGCTGGTCAAAATACCTTCTTGAAAGACACAAGGAAGCGCTGAAGTGTTACAGTTGACACAACCAACGGTTTCTGTCCTGATTCATTTGACTACTTTTTCAAGCCAGTCATAAAATGTAAGCAAATAGTACGTTGTAGGTCTTGGTTCTATAGAAACGCATGCTCTAGGCCAGTGAGTCTGAACCTGGGTGATATCACCCGTAAGTCGGGGTAGGGGGCGATTTTGATTTCTTGGGGGGGGGGGGGGCGATTTTGACTTCTGGTGGGGGGGGGGGTGAGGGTGACGAAAAGAAGAAAAGAGCGTCAATGGGGCAAAAAACGATGAATGAGTCGATCTGGGGTGTCGGGTGGGAGGTGGAGAGGTGAAAACATGAATGGAGTAGGGGTTGGGAGCAAATACAAGGCAGCCACCGTCTTGTTCAACAGCATGCCTACGTGGGTTTTATGAATAGAAAAGGGCCATTTTGTGTGTGTGTGTGTTCATTGGATGGAGAATGTTTTCTGTTTTATAGTGCATAATCAACAGGTCTGCATTCAATAATAAGGCTTGAAAAAGTTCTTGTGAGATGTATCTGTTGGGTTTGAGTAGGAAGTTTTGGGGTGGGAGGTGGGGCGATGACAGAATTTTTGGAGCTTTGGGGGCTATTACATGAAAAAGGTTGAGAACCACTTCTCCAGCCTGGACCGGATCTGTACACGGCATTGAATCAGAGTAACCAGAACGCACCTTAATATTATTGTGCAATTTCGTGATTTCAAGAATACCCCGGATCTGCGCTGTTCTTAAGCAAATACGTCGGTCTTTCTAGATAATTTTTTAAAACGTGCCTTTCTTCAAATCTTAATCTCAGCCAAGTGATTAGCTCATACCTGCCATAGGCGTGTGTGTGGAACTGAGTCAGAAACCTAGATCTTTCTGCGGTCGCTTGAAACGATCAACTGGTCAACTCCCAAATGAGATGTCTAAAGGTGATGGAGACATATGTCACAAATCCCAGACTGGGAGATGTAATAATTATAACAGGACAACAATCACGAACGAACACGTATAACACTTAACAGAACAACCCATCAGACTCACACATTTATTACACATAAAGATAAAGATAACAGTGCAATTACATACATTATATTATTCTAATCAACTGCCGTCCAACGGCCTTCTTTCCCTCAAGCATTCCTCCCCGGGTCCACAACCCGGTAGTTACTTTTAAATACACGTCGGCTTCAGCCTCTCCACTCAATGTCTTAATAACACATTCCTATGGCAATAACACCTGAGCATTCCAAGAGCTCCTCAACATGGCAATAGCACGTTAATAGTTCAATTCACATTAATCTCACAATAGCACAGTCGTATATCACTATCACATGTAATACATCTTAAGAGCACATTAACAATTATATACACATCCCTGTCTGTGGCCAGACTACCACGACTCATGCGCCCCTCCTGTCCTGCTCGACAGCTTCACTCCACTGGCCTATGCGTAGCCTTCGGCCCTATGCTGGCCTATCCCCTGTGCTAGTTCGCTTACCGCGGGTGGCGTCTCTGCCCGACCCCGGCACCTACAAGAAGAACATTACATTGGTATAATACCATACCATTTCTAACCACTTCACCCCTCATTACAAACCATGAAGCGTACACACAATAGTCCACCTTTCACTCACCACACATCTTACGGTAACACACCTCCACCGTACCACACAGCACTCACTCTCGCTACGAATCCCTGAACCCAACTTACATCTATCGCTCATGGCGCACATTTCTATACACAGTAATCACTGACTTCCACATTCCTCACATATACTTATTTACATCATGGTCATAGGCGAATATAATACATCAATCATCATAATTATAAATCATAGTTCAACCTACCAGTCATCACTGGAAAACACACAACAATCTCCCGACTGCCTCTGATCTCACGTCTGTCCCCTGGGACCTCTTAACTTGCAGTGATTGTCAGTACAGCGCTCTCGCCTCATGCCGACCCTCCAACTCACAACATTTCACGCTTTAACGTTAACTAACAGAAGTCAATATAGGTGAGCAGCCTCACTGTCCCGTGAGTCAATCCCTCACTTCCATGCCCCCGTAATCCTTGAATCTCGCTCACTCCACTCGTGACAACATAATCCTGCAATTCCTTATAACAACAGACCCGTATGTTCAGGTATGTATACTGTATTCACTTTTTCTTTTTCAAACTACTAGCTGATCTGAGCAGGATAAATCTTGCAAGTTCTTTGAACCAAACACAGCTGTAAACTAAATCTAGGTTACGTTAAAACACTTGGATTTGATGCCAAGACTAAAAAGAACTTGTTGCTAGGCCACAATTCCTTGCAGAGTACACAGAGATGTGATCAAGTTGTCTTAAGACCAGCAGTGTGTAAGGAGAGGAAAATTTCCATTATCATTTCGATTTTACTCGATGAAATACACCATCTCTACTCAAAATTATATCTAAAATAAATAGTACAAAAGACTGGATTTTATCCAAATGCACATGTCTGAGTAATTTATCGTCAAAAATTGTGGCAGGATACAACATTTCATAATTATTGGTCACGCAGTCACAAGGTTTTAGGTTCTTGCATGTTTATTGTTTAGCTCTATGATACATGTAGCATGATTATGTACGTAGAGTCTGATCATCATGGACATAGGTGATTCTAATAATTTAATATAAAAAAAAACCTCGCAGAATATTCAACAAGGCCTGGCTCCGCTCACAGTGCTCGGATTGGCGTGAAATTTTACGGGTGCCTTTCTTTCGGCTTGCGGAAGGTTCTTTTTTTATATTTAGAGACTTGAAATGGTGGAGAAGTATATTTTGTAAACTTTGCATTGTGCCGGTAATTGCATACCACGATCTCTACTTTTCCATGGCCTCGTGACCCATGAACCGCATCACTTACAACCGATTGGTCTGAATACGCAAGAAGGTCAATGGCCGAACTTTTTTTTTTCTTGAAGTGGGGACAGAGAACATAACTCTGTATTTTTCTTTACTCAGCTTTACTCAGAAGTAAGAAATGATTGTTCCTACCTCAGAACTTCTTTCTTGTTCGTACATGAGCCTGGGTCACACATACACACACACATTGACACAAACCCAACCCTGCAGTACGTGCTCGTTAACATAGCCAGTCAGAATCCAGTAAAACATGCTGAGCGACTACTATTACACCACGTTCTTTTTCGCCTTTGTTCCTGAACGTTCGAAGAACGGAGCAATAATTGGCGCACAGCACTGTATAATGAAAATGTTGGGATTACTATCTGTCATCTGCTAAATATTCAAAGCCCTCCTCCTCCGGCCCAGCCTCCACCCCCCCCCCACCCCCACCACCACCACCACCACCACCTTTCTTCTCAGTCTCTAAATCGCTCGCGTAGGTTGATATGGACAAGAGAAGGTTAGGGGCAAAGCCAAACTTTTTTGTGTTGATACCTTTATGTCTGAAGTGGTGTAGTTTGTCTAATACCGTTCGCAGAACTGAACAGTTACCTAAACAAACTGCCCACTGCTCAAACTGCTGCTATTTCACGACAGACTTCGCCTAGAATGATGACCGTGGGGGGGGGGGGGCAGTAACACACAAGGAGATTATAATAAAACTTATAAAAGAGCAAACAGATAAACAACAACAAAATAAACCCAAAGGAACAGCAAAATGAAGCAGATCCATTATAATCACACAGAACTGAAACCAACAAAAACAATTTACGCTGGGCAACGCCGGTGTAGCAGGCCAGATTATACCCCCAACAGACTATGCCCGGGGTTAATGTGGCTTAGCCTATTTTATACCCCGAGGTATATTCTGGGCTAGGCAAGTTTATACCCCGTGGTATACTTTGTATTTTGGTCTGTTACACCGGGACCTTGGCTCATGTTAATGTAAAATATGTTCGTGATTACGAAATGCAGAGATTACCTATGTCTGTGGCTTTCGATGAGAACAAATTACTTCCTAATCCTTACATATTCATAGACATTATCCACACTTTAAGTCAGTTTAAGTGAGATGCAATGAATGTAAATGTCAACATGGGACCTTCCCTATTGGTTGAGGAATAATATCATAGCAGTGTGCTTAGAAATGTTGAAGGTGGAATCCGAGATTATGGACTATTTTAAATGGTTTTTTTTTTTTTTTAATGGCTTAAGGATATAGAATGTCTGCAGTCTAACATTACAGAAAATCAGCCGAAAGACCTGTAGACAGAAGTTTCTCTATTACCAGCCCGAGCCGGCCATCTAGGAAATACTTACGCCTTTCGTAAAGCAGGAGTAAGGTTGGGGGGGGGGGATATTTGTAGGTCCAAAGGTGTATAAAAGTGCACATGGGTGGGAGATTGTGACGGAGCGTACATGCGCTTTCCCATTATTGTAATGGATTAAAAAGTTCTTAAACATTCACAGAACTTCTTGTGATCTGCTCAAAACACATTTTGACAGTTTTAGAGATAGAGCAAATTTATAGGGTAATTTTAAATTTTATTTGTGAAATTTGTAATTGATGAAACTCTGAGTATGAAGCTTTTTTAAACTACCCAACAAACTGAAAGGCACAACGTGGCCCTTATCGTGCGCATGCGCTGTTAAACAAAATTTTAACTCAAAACTATCTCCCTCCCTCTCTCTCTCTCTCTCTCTCTCTCTCTCTCTCTCTCTCTCTCTCTCTCTCTCTCTCTCTCTCTCTCTCCCTCCCTCCCTCTTAACCAAATTATGTTTGCTATGTATGTGCGGAATAGAAAGAGACAGAGAGAGAGAGAGAGAGAGAGAGAGAGAGAGAGGAAGTGAGAAAGAAAGAGTGAGGGAGAGAGAGAGAGGGCAGAGAGCAAATTAAAGGTTAGGGGGGTGATACCAGTTTTTTTCTACGGGAATGAGGCGCCGGGGGAGACAGTGTTCTCGGCTGATGATCAGAGGTGAAAGAGATCTCGAAGCCTAGAAAATTGAAACCCTTTGAGGTCTATAGAAGACTGGGACACATGTTGATAGGTATTTCATAACTCTTACTCTTAAGGAACACAAGTTACTACACCCAGCAATAGACAGACACACACATACGCACACACACACACAGATAGATAGATAGATAGATAGATAGATAGATAGATAGATAGATAGACAGACAGACAGACAGACAGACAGACAGACAGACAGACAGACAGACAGACAGACAGACAGACAGACAGACAGACAAACAGATAGATAGATAGATAGATAGATAGATAGATAGATAGATAAATAGATAGATAGATAGATAGATAGATAGATAGATGAGTTAAAGGGCAGACAGAAAATGGATCACTTTGGTAACAATGATACAATAGTAAAACAGAGTTTTTAGAAATTAAAAATCACAGCCTTCAATATTTCACATTATGTACAAAAATGGCATGTGACATGGTCCACAGGTTCGCCATTCAATAAGTATTATGATACGCATAAATTGTGTTTTCGCTAAGAATTACGTCCTGTTTGGCACCTGGAAAGGAATCAAAGACTTGGTGTTGCTTGTGAGATGCAGGTGGAGAAAACAGTTTTTCACCAATTCAGTGCTTTATGATATAATCAGTTTCATGTTCCCCTGTTTAATTTCAGAAAATTTCTACCAAAACGAATGACGACATCAAGATCTGGCAGTTTCATATGTTGGGGTATTCTGGAGCATCTGCAGCCTGAGATTACCCTTTACTGGACACATCATTTGAATGTTGATTTCAATGAGTTCATGTTGCTAAAGTGGGACACCCAAACCTTGAGAAACTTCAACACCGACACGGCTTTCTTGGATCTCCCTAGATCTAAGCTAGTTTCCGATAGTCTGAATGATTGGAGATTTATCTCTTGATTTAGTTGAAGGGTTGCTGTGTATATCTGCTGGTGTTTGACACAAAATATTTCGTGAACTTGATGACAACAACTGAACAAGGACATCAGATGTCGTGACAGAAGTTTACATTGTGTAATAATCGCATGGTGGCTGTGCATAAACATTCTTGTCAGGCTGGAGCAATGACATTTGGTGCAGAGAGAAAGCTTAAACTGGAGTGCTACTGTGTCAAAATTCATTGAAATGTTTATGTGAGTTGCACAGCAGCGAAACCTATTTTTGCTAGGGCTTCGTACATAAGATGAAGGTAAAGATGTTAAAGCTAGTAATGAATACAATTATAAATTATAAAAGTACAAATGTCATTAGGGAACCAGCAGTAAATGATTTGACTGTGTCGTTGTAAGCAATAATAATAATAATAATAAATGGCATTTATATAGCGCCTAACCCTGTTTCACAGGCTCTAAGCGCTTTACAGAACTTATTTGCTACTTTACAAACGCATTCACTCCCACATTCTAATTGTACATAATATGCACACAATCTCATGTCAACCACAGAGCAGAATGGAGCTGCCTGCGAGGCGCTGAACACACTGCACTGCTTCTTTCTCTCTCCCTGTCTCACTCACTCTCTCTCTCTATCTCAGAGCAAATTGTAACGCAGCCTGTTTAGGCGCAGTTCACAACTCACAGCAGTTCACAACTCACAACAGTTCACAACTCACAACAGTTCACAACTCACAGCAGTTCACAACTCACAACAGTTCACTACTCACAACAGTTCACAACTCACAGCAGTTCACAACTCACAGCAGTTCACCAACTCACAGCAGTTCACAACTCACGGCAGTTCACAACTCACGGCAGTTCACAACTCACGGCAGTTCACAACTCACGGCAGTTCACAACTCACGGCAGTTCACAACTCACGGCAGTTCACAACTCACGGCAGTTCACAACTCACAGCAGTTCACAACTCACAGCAGTTCACAACTCACAGCAGTTCACAACTCACAGCAGTTCACAACTCACAACAGTTCACAACTCACATCAGTTCACAAACATACAAGCTGGAGTTGATGTGGACAATTTCACTGTTTCTACTAGGCGTGAACGCGTCCCTCCGTTCGACCATCTGTCAAAGGTAATTATTCAGTTCTCTACTTATTCCTACAAAACAGAGTTGATCCACACAAGAGACCGAACAAGGACAAGACTGGGTTTTTAAGGGAATAGAAAAACAAGTTGAAGAAAATACGGTAAAGACATTTTGATGTCAAAAATGGCATCGGGCCAAGGGGAACGTTTAGAAAATAGACCTGATCCAGAAAATCCGGAGGAACATGACGAGGATGATACGTCTAGGTTTTTGCTGGCATGTAAACTGGGACGTGTGGACGATGTTAAAACATTACTAGAAAGGGGAGTTGACCCTAACAAGACAGACCGATATCGCAGGACCGCGTTAATGATGTCATCAGAGGGGGGAAATACAGAAGTGGTTAAAATACTACTAGAAAGGGGAGTTGACCCTAACGGGTGGGACTATCAAAGTAAGACCGCGTTAATGTTGGCATCAAGCGGAGGAAAAATAGAAGTGGTTAAAATACTGCTAGAAAGGGCAGCTGACCCTAACCGGTGGGACAGGGATGGCAGGACTGCGTTAATGATGGCGACAGAGACAGGAAATTTAGACGTGGTTAAAATACTACTAGAAAGGGGAGTTGATCCTAACGAGGGAGACCTTCAAAGTAAGACCGCGTTAATGTTGGCATCAAGCGGAGGAAAAATAGAAGTGGTTAAAATACTACTAGAAAGGAGACCTGACCCTAACCAGCAAGACAGTGATGGCAGGACTGCGTTAATGATGGCGATAGAGACAGGAAATTTAGAGATGGTTAAAATACTACTCGAAAATGGAGCTGACCCTTTCATGAAAGACGTGAAAAGCAGGACTGCGTTAATGATGGCATCAGAGACAGAAAATTCACAGATAATTAAAGTACTATCAGAAAGTGAAGTGGACCCTACCAAACGGGACAAGTATGGCAAGTCCATGTTAATGTTTGCATCAAGGGGAGGAGAAATAGGAGTGGTTAAAATACTACTAGAAAGGGGGGCTGACCCAAACCAGCAAGGCAGTGATGGCAGGAGTGCGTTAATGTTGGCATCAGGGGCAGGACGTATAGAGGTGATTAAAATACTACTAGAAAGGGGAGCTGACCCTAACAAGCAGGACAAGAATGGCATGACCTCATTAATGTTGGCATCAGGGACAGGAAGTATAGAGGTGATTAAAGTACTACTAGAAAGGGGAGTTAACCCTAACAAGCAGGACATGTATGGCAGGACCTCGTTAATGCTGGCATCAAAGAAAGGAGAAATAGAAGCGGTTAAAATACTACTAGAAAGTGGAGTTGACCCCAACATGCAAAACAACTATGGCAGCACCGCGTTGATGGTTGCATTAGAGAAATGTCGTATAGAGGTGGTTAAAATACTACTACAAAGGGGAGTTGACCTAAACAAGCCAAACAACCGTGGCAAAACAGCACTAATGGTGGCAGTAGAGACTTATCGGACTCTAGAGATAGTTAGATTAATACTAGAAAAAGGAGGTGATCCTAACAAACAAGATACTGGAGGTATGACTGCATTGATGTATGCTTATGGCAAGGACTATACCCCAGTTTTACTTGAACATGGAGCGGATCCTGATCTATTAGATAAATCAGGAGGCTCAGCACTAGTTCACAGGTTAAGATTAGGTAATCGTTTTTTATATACAACAGCTATCCACCCCGCCGTGCCTGTATTGACCGAGAAAGGTGCCAATCCTATCGTCCACTTTTCGTATCGACAGTCTCTCTATGCGCATTTCAACATCGTTATGGAACGTCCTTGGGACAGTTTTGAACAAATTTTATTCCTAGGTGTGAACAATGGGCTGGTAAAGTATGGAGAAAGTAATCCACATGAAAAATCTGCACTGCATCTAGCGCTGAAACTGGGTGTGATACGGGCAGTCAAATATATGTTTGCCTGTTGTTACATTACAATTGAAGATCTAACCATCATTCGTTGTGCCATCTCCGAGAATCAAACTCAACTGCCTATGCTTCAGACACCGTCAAACAGATTCACAGAGGAAGTGATTAACTTCCTCCAGCAGGCTATGAGCCAGCCCTGGCCACTAGTCAAGTTGGCATTAATAGCCGTGTCTTCAGCTCTCGGACCCGGTCTTCAGAGAGAAGAACGTATCAGACTGACAGGACTCCCACCCATACTTCAGCGTACGCTTTCATTCCAGACACCTGTAGCACGATTGCCAGTCAGTGAATGGTCCAACATTCCTGTTTGCTTTGATCCAGTACTGTATGAGACATTGCCCAGACCAAGACCTTTCCTCCACTATTGGCCAGTTGGAAGACAGTTGGACTTCCCATGGCAATCAAGTCAGAATGGTTAAGCTAATCGATTGATAATGTTGATTTCCGTGAGTGAAAACATCAACATCATTCTGTATTTTAAAATCAAACTGATTTTATTTCTCTTCATTTCTTCCCCTCAACTTTTTCCAGAACACTTGATGTATTCGGTCTCTTGGGACACAGGATGTGGGACCAAAGCTGTAGTCCGTTATTCCGTAACGCATCACAAAGTGAAAATCTGCTTTTTTTGTATGCAAGTTCTAATTTAGATTTCAGTTACAAATGATTAATATTGCAATTTCAAATGTTGCACATTTTTGTAAAAATTGTGTTTATTTTTGCATTATATGACAGAAAATGGTGCGACCATAAACTGAAAAGACGTCCTTTGTATGCCACCGCCAAAAGAAGACGAAATTATATTGTTAGGAGAAGGAATCATAGCACCTGGGGTGTGAATGCAGTCAAGTGTGCTGTAGTCAGTACAGTGAGCTCCGTGGTTGTAGCTCTGCTGATCTCAATTGCAACGCGTGATTCATCCTCAATGTTCATCTCGCAGATATCACCGAAAGTTGCGAAAAATAACGTCAAACAATATTCATTATTTCCAATTGTCAAGTCAGATAATGAATATCAAGGCATTACCCAGAATACATGTACTAGTCAAATTTGAAAAACTAGGTAAACTATTTCAAGTAAATAGATAACAAAAAAATGTATTTTGACGTTCATAATGTTTCTTTTAATAGAATATTCTCGAATTAATTCTATTAAAATTTAGAAGTCTCAATTCTTTCCACGACTATCTGAGCAAAGCAGATCATCATTAAATAATACATCTGAGATAATTTTCTAACGAGAATGGTTTTTGGAGGATCTCAGTTGTAATTAGGTGTCTGTAAAAAAATAGTTTTCCAGAAAAGATTTGGAAAAAAAAAAATTAATTTTAACAGGGGCTTTTCTGGCTTTAAATCTGAATAGCCAATCACATTGGCTGTCGAGTGTAAAGTGCCCGCCCTTTCGGTTCAACGTCACGTGCCGAGGCTCAGTCATTCACATCCCTACGCTTACTGAGTCTTCCACCATCTCTTCCCCGGTTTCTCCCGCCCCAATAAAGCCGGCGGACATTCTGACCTGGAGGGCTAGGAAAATTACCCAGCTGTGGTTCAGAAGCCACAGTGCATTGTAACATCATAACTTTAGAAAAGTCTACGCATATCGCTAAATGTTATGCATACTGGCCTATGGCCGCGAGGGCCCCTTACATTTTGAGGCCCTAGGCTTGAGCCTACCTAGCCCAATGGTAAACCCGGCACTGATGTTAGGCTGGCACTAAAGCTAAAGAAGCAAAGAGTGAACTGAGTATTTCAGGCTATCACTAGAACTAAAGATAAGCAAAGAATGAACTGAAGTCTAAGTACTTGTCCCTATATAAAATTGTCATTGTTTTCCTATAACTCAGTATTTCCAATGTAAAAACTCCTGTTCATTTTTTATTGATAAGAATACAAAGTGCAAAAAATTACTTGTTTTATATTATATTTGTCACAATGAACGGACATCAACTTTGTTTGTCCAGAATATTCTGCTTTGCGGTACCTTTTTCATAAACCGTTTATTGTTCCTTATCATGCTTTTGAGGTTTTGTTTTTATAATGTCACATGGATAGAAATTTCTTTGTTTATTCAGAACTTTATATATACTTTGCATTACTTATCGGTAAACAATTTGTGTTTCTTTATCGTGCTTTTGCATTTTATTATTAATTTAGAGAGATAAACATTTCAATCCTCTGTGAATTTACAACGTCCGGTGGGGAAAATATTGATTGGCATACACATCCTTTAATGTAATAATGCAATGCATGTTTTCCTGAATTACTGCTTGAATACATAATGAATGTGCTTACTTTTTCATGCATAGCTTAACTCTTTACATGAAGGTGAAATTGCACAACTGTAGGTCTCTGTTATCCTAAGTGTATGAATTACTACTTGAATACATAATGAATGTGTTTACTTTTTTTTATGTATAGCTTTAGAGTTTACATGAAGGTGAAATTGCCTAACTGTAGGTCTCTGTTATCCCAAAAGTAGTGTATAAATTACTTCTTGAATACATAATGAATGTGCTTACTTTTTTATGTATAGCTTTAGAGTTTATATTATGGTGAAATTACATAACTGTAGGTCTCTGTTATCCCAAACGTAGTGAACCCCCGGTATGAACTACTACTTGAATACATAATGAATGTGCTCACTTTCTTATATATAGCCTTTGAGTTTAATGGTGAAATTACATAACTGTAGGTCTCTGGTGTCCCCATGGTTGTCCCAAAAGTAGCATATATGAATAACAATTTGAATATTCTGTGAATGCACTTAATGCTGTTTTTTATTTTTTTGTTTTTGTTTTTGTTCTTTTTTATTATTCTGATGTATTGCTTCAGTGTTTACTTAGTAATGAAATTACTTATGATAATTAGGTTTCTGCTGTGTCATAGATGGGGTATGAATTACTACTTGACTGCATAATTGTTTGCGTCACGGTTTACATAATCATGAAATTGCATGCACGTTTCTGTTATGTCAAAAGTGGTTTATGAATTATTATCTGAATATATAATGAATACACGTGATTATTCTATTATTGTTATGATTATTTGTGCGTGTATGTGTGTGTGAGCCTGCGTACGTGCGCGCGCGCGCATGTGTGTGTTAATTCAGTCTCGTTGACCCAATTTAATTTTGTCGTAAGGGAATCAGCATTTGGTGTGTTCCGTTTTAAATACCAATTCTTGTGTGTCAACAAGGTGTCATAGGGAGAAAAGGAATCCAAAGGACTGGCAATGGCACGCGGTAAGACAGTTTGAAGCCATTGACCACAGTTAGTAGACGCAACGATGCTAGACACAATAAGATGAGACAGCTAGCGCGTTCCGAGTGCACAGATTTCCCCCCGCCACCTTGCGGCGAATGGGCGGAAGTCATGATGTGTAGTGCCGTATTTTACAAAGCCAAGCAGAGAAAATACTGAATTTTGTTCACTGTTCAGCTATCACTGTAGTTCTTGATTGTGGTCACCTATTTTGCCATTATAACTCCAATCGCTATGGGGAAACTGGCTAATGTTTCTTTCTTTTAGTCGCAGAAACGCTCTCCTAAATTTGCATCATAAATTTATCATTGTATCTTGGATTCTTTACATGCTTTGGGCCATGGACCCCGCCCCCGATGGGCGCGCTAATTGTGTACACCATTTTTTTAGAGATGCAAAGAAAGGAGTATCTCATGCAGGGACGAGGCTTCCTCATAATCAAATAATCAATGATTACCCTTCGAATATTAATTCTAGAATTACTGTGCTTTCCAGATCGAGCCCAACTCCAAGTCCATTTAGACAGTTCAGCATTCAATTCTACCTCGCTATTTGCGTTTGTTATATAGTCCAATACCCCTCACAGGGAAGCATCTTTATATCATACACCTTATGAACTGGTCCATAACCAGTGATTAACAAAGACGAAGAAGACTTGACTACACCCAGAAATTATCTTGAGCATAGCCTGTATTCGTCGACGCGGCCCGGAAGGCAGCAGAATAGTGGGGGGAAAAGATTGGATTATAATCAAAGTTTAACCTGATTTTACCTGTGCATGTTCTTCACTATGCGGTCGTTTTCATCCTAATCGAAAGGTAAAGAGTAGAGTGAAAGAGTTTGTATGAATATTTTTGTTTGTTTGAGGTAATCTAAGAAAATTTACTCTGTGCACAGCAAGAGCTATCAAAGCATAATAATATATTCTACATCTAGATAACTGTGATCAAAATCAGTCGAACATATCAAGAATATCACTTCACTTGATAGGTCGAACGAACCTATACCGCAACGGCAGATAGCCACTTCTCCGAGATTGCTGCACATCGTTGTGTCACAGAGATGCCACTTAAGCACTTTCTACCATTTAATGTTAATGGGTCCTTTTCGAGAAACTTTATAAGATGGTAGAATAACAAAATCTCTGGCTATGAATATGACAATGAAAACTTGCCGTTCAAATTATATTTTAAAAAATGGATGAAAAATATGCGTTTATAAGCCTGTTAATGTGAATGAATGGTATTTTCAGATTAGTTTGGCTTGTAAATTGCTGCATTTCTGTCCTGTTGACAAGATTTTGCAGTGCCTAGCAACCGTTTCATTGTTTTAGTCGCTGCATTTATAATTATGTATATGTATGATGTAGCAATACGTCCTATTATAAGGATCTTACTAGCTTAAATTCTGATTACTCTCTGTAGAGGGCCACGCTTCGCCCCTCGTCTCATGTTATCGTTTCGTCTTTGGTAGATGGACTGTTTTATCAGTAGTTCAGAAATGTTGACAGGCGTTTTATTTTACTGCAATGTGTCCAATAAGCTTTTCAGAGGTTGTATGGTAAAATGGGCAGCCCTGCTTTTCTGAGTGATTGGTAACATCTTATTTTGGGAACTTAAAAGAGGGGGGAGAGGGGGGTGGGAGGAAGACAAAGTAAGAGAAAGAGAGAGAGGAAGTCAGAGGGGGCTAAGTGAAAGGGAGAGGGGATAGGAGAGAAAGAGAGGGAGGAAGAAGGAGAGAGTGTGAGAGAGATAGAAAGACAATGTGTGTGAGAGAGAAAGAGAAAAAGAGCAGAGGGAAAGGGAAAAAGAGAGAAAGAGAGGGTGAGGGAAAACGATTATATTATTAGAGAGATTTAGATTTAGATTTAGGTCTCTATTTTATTTAAAGAGGTTCGCTGCTCTAGGTATTTACATCTAGAGAGAGAGGGGGAGAGAGAGAGGGACAGAGAGAGAGAGAGAGAGAGGGAGAAAGAGAGAGAGAGAGAGAGAGAGAGAGAGAGAGAGAGAGAGAGTTTCAGGTTTTTATTTTAAGGCGATTCTTGCTCTAGGCATTTACACCTATGGAGAGAGAGACAAACGGACAGACGGGCAGAGAGAAACCTATTACTATTTCATTGCGAAGTGCCCTACAACCACATTATGGAGACCAGCGCTAAATAAAGGTATCCCATTCATATTATCACTGCTATTACATGCAAGAATACATTTTACTACTCTTTGATATTTGACATGCTTGTTTTTCCAATGTTCAAATGAACTGTCACCTCTTCTTTGCAGACTAAGAGAACGGCCCAAGAAAACTCCAAAAGTGTTGTGAAATCCGCTGACCGATATACAGAGTCTAAATGTAACAGGGACGGATAACACGAGCGGTCTCTCTATGGCTATCTAATCTAATCTATCTCACACAGTCAAACATACAAACAAAACTGTCAGGTTTTGAGAGGACATTTAAGTTTATTAAAAAGAAAAGGAAAAAAAACAAATAATAATACAACAATACAATTGACAATAAACCACAATACAATACAATAAACCCAAGACAATAAACCCAACCGATAGGCGCGGTGAATTAACCAAATGAATTCACACTTGATCTACATCATCAGAGCTGGCACTTCACAAATCTTGAAATATTTACAACTTCTCACTTTTATCTTAGTCTGGACAGAAGGACACGTCCTGCTGTCTTGAAGACTTGGGTGGAACTGACTGACCCACGCTATCATCTAAGTGTCACCCAAAAACGCGCAACCCATTTACTCCCTAACAAGTGCAAATTCTAACAACCACTATAACAAATAAAAACATTTTTAAAGAACTACCCTCTTGCTCGTGTATGTGGTAAATACACTATCTTGATAAAATATTATCTAACAAGATAAATACTAAACAAAACTTATAATGTAGTGATACATAACAAGATTCTACTTCTGGCACCAGGGATGGTCACTTAAATTGACCAATCCTGGACAATACAGTCAACGCTAAGATCATGGTTTAAAAATTGGCGCAGTGAGTACATCAGTTGGCAATGTTACTCAACACTACATGACTCATGTCAAGTGCGCGACAAACAATAAGGGGAGATTACCTATAGTTTATGTGTGGTTACTTCCTCTGGTCCACATCTAGTTAGTGGTCCAGCTAGTCAAAATAAACGGGTTTATCTCCCTTTCACCACAGCGAGCTACAACTCAGCCCTGTAATGGTTCACCCCATTACATAAATAAAAGGCTTCTGAGGACTAAGGACTGTCTCCGGAGCCATAACCAGTAAAACTGCCACTTAGAGTCATTCACTGCTTGGGACTGCAAGGTCAACCTTCTTATAACACTGAGAAATACAATATAAAATGTGACTTGTCTACACATCTTGGTATTAAAAACTAGTAGCGAAAGTATTTCACTGTGGTGCAATTTTGGCCTATTCTTTGTGGTCTCTGCTCAGCATTATAACCTGGATGGCGATTAAAAGAAATTATGATATTAGTGGTCTCGTCCACAGCATCCGCTCCGCTCCGCTATTTTACGCAAAGTGACGTATGAAAAAGTAAAACACTCTTTGTCTCTAGCGGTGAAGAGCGGAGCGGAACGGACGTTGTGGACAAGTATACAGAGGCCAAGAGTGTTTTACTTTTTAATACGTGATTTTCAGTAAAATTGCGGAACGGAGGCTGTGGACAAGTATACAGAGGCCAAGAGTGTTTTACTTTTTAATACGTGATTTTCAGTAAAATTGCGGAACGGAGGCTGTGGACAAGTATACAGAGGCCAAGAGTGTTTTACTTTTTAGTAGGTGATTTTCAGTAAAATTGCGGAGCGGGTGCTGTGGACAAGACCACTTAGTTTTGTTTCGTGTCGTCTAATGAAATCCAGTCTTCTATTGTGTTTAATGAAGTTATACTTACAGGCATTTTTAAAAAAAATGTTGTTAGAACCTAAAATGTACTGATCCCCTTTCTTTTGATAAGCCCAGTACATTTGAGACTGCATTTAACGCTCGTTCGGTTAGGTACAGTGTCCCTGTCCAGAAACCTTTGGAGACATGAGATCTATAACAAATTTCTGTCCCTGATCCTGTGGTAGGTAGGATCAAGCAACTAGTCTTCTCGGATGGGACGAAAAAATTTGAGGGCCCCTGTGCACGTTAAAGATGCCTTGGCAGTTAAAAGTCCAGAAGAACAGGTCGAACAAGGCCGCTGCCCAGGCAAAATTAAAGAAAAATTAATCCCTGCCACAAAATCTCACAGAAACAAGAACAAGTGAAATAAAAAGAAGAGAAAATGAGGTGTAAATGTCAGAGAACCTCCTCAAATGTAGACTTAAACACATGAGACACAGTGTATTTTCTTGCTAAAATTTGGTGGTGGTCGACAAGGAAACGCTGTTTATGTGCTGGCGTGATGTGTTGGATGGAAACGCCACCCTCGCCTTACCAACAGACCAAACAAGCCGAGAATGACACGGCCAGACCCTTCGCGGTGACGATTTTCTCAGCAAAGGGACATAACATGCATTACTGAATTATGCAGTTGTGTTTTCTTGTGTTGTTTCCCTTGGTAAATTCGCATTTCTAAAAATTAATTTTCTAAATGAGTGAAATTTAATTTTGAGTGTAACTGTTACAAGTATGTACGCCCACTCTCCCACCCCAAGTTTTTTTTTTGCGCTACTGGTACGTATTTTAAAGGCCTTTTGTGACTCCAAGTTAGAAAGTTCCTCCCGTAATACTCCATCCAACAGCCTTAATTAATCATTCTTTCAGATTTTCTTTTTGTTTCCTCCTGTTTTTTTAGTTGGAAGTGTAGGGGCAGGGTAAGATATTCGATAAGATTTAGGGTTGAGGATAATCACGGGATTAGGGATAGATAGGTGCACGTACGCGCCCCTAGCTCAAAACACGTAGGGTGCTTAAGTTTCACCTATGGTACTTGATGTAGGAAAAAACGTGTGATGGGTGGGGATAGAGTGCAAACCATCAAAAACAAGAGTATACGCTTGTTTTCCTACCTCACACCATTAATGTGGCACATTTCAGTGATTTAAAAAACCAACAACAACCGATCGCATTGGTTGAAGATGACGGACAAATTTTATTTATTGCTCAAGATTGCCATAGCTTTCAGGTCCAGATTGCTATTGGGGACGAGATGGTCTAGAGGCAAGGTGCTCGACTTTCATGCCGAAGGTACCGGGTTCTATCCCCGATGGATGCGGGCAAGTTGGAATTTTTAAGGAAAAATTCCTATCCGTGATCCTATGGTAGGTAGAATCGAGCACCCAGGCTTCTCGGATAAGGCCGAAAAACTCGGAGGGCCGAACAAGGCCGCTGCCGGGGGAAAATTCTAAAAAGCTAATCCCTCCCACAAACAAAACAAAAAAACAACAAAAATCCACAGAAACAAGAAGAAGAAAAATAAAAAACAGGAACAACGAGGTGTCAATGCCAAGGTCAGCGAACCTCCTCAAATCAAGATCTAAACACCGCATTGGATAACATCGAAAAACCGGAGGAGCGACCGAGGCCGCTGCCCGGGCCAAATTCTACAAAACTAATACAGAAACAAGAACCAGAAATATAAAAGCAAGAAAAGTGAGGTGTAAATGCCAAAGGCAGCGAATCTCTTCAAATAAAAACCTAAACACCGCATTGGTTTATTCTACAGAAAGAAATCAGAACCTTTAATAGTACCGTAACAATATGCCTTCTCTCGTTGTTCCTTCAATCATTTTTGTTGATTTATTTTTTTTGGAAAAGATCATCGAATCCGGTTATCTCCAGAAAACACACTAAGGTCTTTTAATAGGGCAAGCGTGAGAAAAGATAATAATTATTAAACAATGATTAAACTTCAAAAAGATACAATTACTAGTAATCCTGTCCCTTACTAATCATCAAACTTCAAAAAGATACAATTACTAGTAATTCTGTCCCTTACTAATCATCAAATTTCAAAAAGATACAATTACTAGTAATCCTGTCACTTACTAATCGTCAAACTTCAAAAAGATACAATTACTAGTAATCCTGTCCCTTACTCATCATCAAACTTGTTCCAAAGCGATAATCCTGTCCGTAAACCTACTCAAGGTCACCTGATATAGAAATCTTCTCTTTTTATCTTTTTTTTTTCTTTCTGGGGGCAGGGAGTGGGTAGAAGAGTTTCATTTGAGTCACAGAATAGAGGTACTACAAGGACGCGACTTTAGGAGCGTCCGTGAACGGGGAGTTACGGGGGGGGGGGAGGGAGGGAGGGGCGGGCAGCGGCCCCTGGCGAGTTAGTCCTCTAGATGAATGTTTTTTTGTTTTTTATATTAATGCGCGGTTCGGCAATTAACACACAGAACGTGAAAATAATGTGCCAGACTGAAGTGGTGTAACCAAGTGTAACTCATAATGTTATTCCCCCCCCCCTCCCTTTTTTTTTCCATTCCCATTGAATCGCAGCAAATTTCAGGTTTCTGTGTTGTTACTGAGTTTATCCGTCATGCACCCACCCTTCTGTCTGTCATCTAATTTGTTCGTATATCTGGTTTTTTTTTTGTTTTTATTCTTACTCTCTTTCCTCTCCTTCATTTTTGTTTTTGTTTTTTGTTTAAACATGTCTGAATGTTAGATTTCTTTTAAGCCAGAGAGTGATTTAGTGTCAGTCGTTCATGTAATTTTTGTTTGCATGCAGCAGATTCGAAGTTTGTTGCGCACCGCAGCTGTCAGTTCTCTTGCACCGGAATTTGGTGTGCAGCGCGTCTTTGTCAGCTGAAGATTTCCCCAAGGGGCTGTTAGCGTTAAATTGAATAAATTCTGTCTGGCGTGAAAGTCAATTAAAGAAAAAAGAAAGAAAGTGAAAACAACAACTTTTGCCTCATTTTCAAAAAAGGATCGCCGGATGTAACTTGACAGATACCAAATAATATAATATGTTCTCAAACATCAGCCGTCCTGCAGAATGTGCAAGCAGTAGATCTATGGGCTTGTACTCATTGTTCCACACAGGACATCCGTTCAACCGGAAAGGGGAGGGAAGAAGAGGAAAAGTACAAGAAAGATAAGGAGGGAGAGGGGCAGAAGCCAGAGAGAGAGAGAGAGAGAGAGAGAGAGAGAGAGAGAGAGAGAGAGAGAGAGAGAGAGAGAAGACCAAGAGGAAGATGGAGAAGAAAATATTTTGCTTCCGAAATTCCTGCAAGGCCAAAATCTGAAGCTTAGGCAGTCACAGTGTAGGGTCGTGTTTGAGTTGTGAAGACCAAGGCCTTCAGATTCCAGGCTATTTAATGCATGTTCAAGAAGTAGTTGTTGTTTTTTTCTTTTCAGCTAAACTCCCGCGTAACAGGCTGCGTTACAATTTGCTCTGAGATAGAGAGAGTGAGAGAAAGAGTGTGAGAGAAAGAAAGAGAGAGTGAAAGAGATGCAAATGGAGAGAACAAGACTTTCTGTAAAGCGCCTAGAGCAAACTCGTTTGGATTAGGCGCTATATAAAATGATCTTCATTATTATTATTATTATTATTATTATTATTATTAAATCAATCTCATCCTCTAACCTCTGAGATTGAAAAGAGACGCCATTCAGTTTCAAAACTACAATATAATTTCATGCCAGTTAAACAACAGAAAAAATAACGTCTCTTAAACTATTGCTCTTCCTTAGAAACTGTCTCCCGCAGTTGGTTCTTCAGAGATTCCAAATTTAAAAAAACAGGGGGGGGGGGGGGCATGTATTTTATCGAACAAATTCTGTTTAGTGTGGTGTCATTCATGGAATTTGTTAAAAACTCCTGTTCGGAAAAACCTAAAGCATGCGGGTATTAAGTGAGAAGATGTGGCAATGCCGTTCTTGCATTCTCCAGACTGATGTAAATGCCAGAGCAAAATCTTTGAATAGAAATTTGAGACATTAAAAGCCCGTATTCGTGCGTAGAGATGTAATAATAATACATGCTTTTGTTGACAAACAACTTTTATACTATTCGGGAAACTAAGGCCAAGATGAATAATTATGTCTTGAGGTATGTTTGAAATTATGGAATAATGGTCAAGGGGTAGTAATAAGTGTTTAAACTGCTAGACTGTTTTACGCTTTTGTTATGATCCGGCGAACGAGAATTACAGGTAGTCAGGGGTTTCACGAGGAATTGAAAGTGTCTGATTGAAGATTTGACATTAAATTTTAAGAGATTAGGGAATGAGAAGCCAGTGAAACAATGATCGGCTCCATAACTTAAAACATGTTTGATACGTAGCTTGTAACTCTTGTACAGGGTGTCTGTTTGAATTTTGATCTCTGGTATTTCCGTGACTTTTTTTGGTGATTGTGCTGTTGATATTGAGAAAGAAATTACAAGGTATTAATTTATAATATTGTCTTTAATTTTCCTGACATTTGCTGTTCGTCCTGCCAGTTTTTGAGGTCTTTGTTTTAGGAGGCCACTGATGTCAGCATTTACACCTTGCTTTTTCTTGTTGGTTGTTTGTCTTTTCTTTCGCTACTTCTGTTTTGTTGTTGTTCCTTGCCTTCGCCACGTCTTCCGCTACCTCTACTTCTACTTCTACTCCTGCATCTTTTTCTTCCTCTTTCTCAGTTTTGCTTTTTCTTTTTGTTTCTTCTTGTTAACCCTCAAAAGGGCTGTTTGGTATGTCGTCCTCCCATTTCTCTCTTCTATTTTCTATGGAAACATTCATTCTCTCTATCCCACCCCTTCCATGTGCTTTGTACAGAACTCTTGTCTTCCAATCCCATTGTCCTCGCTCTGCTCCCTCCAACAGTTAGCTCTCTGCCTATACATTCCATAAACCAATCAAGTAGTTATGCTTGTTGTTGAACACATTTTAACAATTCAATGTTTTAAGGACTTTTTATTTGTGTGTGTGTGTGTGTTCGCCGGACTTAACATGCGCTGAAGTGCAAGATCTGCTGCCTACCAAATTAGGGGGAGCAAAGTTTTTTTTGTTTTTTTTTAATGTAAATATGAAGATCAAGTTGAATGAAAGCAATGGGGAATTGATTACCTTTGAAAGTTATGGTGGCTATTTAATGAATATTTGAAAAGCAGGCTTTTTTTTTTTTTTTGCGGCTAACACCATCACACGCGGAAGTGATATTAATTGTCTGTCGCAAAAATAATAAGATTGGAGGTTTGAGTTTGTAGATTATGTAAATAAAAACATGGAAATTAACTTGAATAATTGATGGAGTGGTTACCTTGTACATTACAGTATAGTTATTCTGGTATTAAACAGATTGTTTTTCTTAACAAGTAATCTGTCTTTTCTGTTTAGCTATTGTACCCACGCATGGGAGTGGGCATTGTTGTCTATGAACTTGGGTCCTGTGAGTTTTATGCTTATATTAATGTAAACATGAACATTATGACATTATCTGAGCGTTGCTGCCCTCGGGAATCAGAACTGGTGACTGTTCTGTCCACAAATTTGTGAAGTCACTTTTTTTTTTTTCACCGAAAAGTGGTCATTTACACTCAACTAATAGGACTTTATATCATGATAAACGTGAAGTACGCACGCCCCCCAAGTTTTTTATGCTAGGGATACCATTTTAAAGCCTTTTGTGACTCCAGAGCTAGAAAGTTCCTCCCGAAATACTCCTAACAGCCTTAATTAATTATCTTTTCAGATTTTCTTTTTGTTTTCCCCCTGTTTTTTTGGGTTGAAAGGATAGGGACAGGGTTGGGGACTCGACAAGATTTAGGGTTGAGGACAAGGATGGGGTTAGGGATAGGTACCTAAACGTATGCGTCCCTAGTGCTAAACGATTGGCGTACGTGTTGTGATAGCGAGTGCTGTACAGTTGTCCGGTTGTTAGGCGCTCAGCAGCGTTGTGTTTTGTTTATATGTAGCAGAACCCTTTGACCAAATATTATAACGAACAATCCCGTCTCTTAGCCACCATACACTTTTTCTGTCTGTCTGTACTAGCATGATGACTGTGCTGGCATCTTATGAAGAAACAATGTTGTATACTTGTACTAATGTCACAAAAATTATTTCGCTTTATACTCTGCTTTATTCTGTGCTCAATTTCCGTTTTGTAATGACTGAAACAAACTTTTATCTAGTTGTTCAAAATTTTAACTGAGACAGGAAGAAGATCTTAAGAAAGAACACGTTTCGCAACCTTAATGCTGTTTGTTTCATCTCCATCTGCCGAAAAACTGGACATCTTTTAGTATGTAGAAGAGATATAACAAAGGCACACTTTGACACCTGTTTGAAATGCATTGTGGCACTTATCAAGCTGTTTCACAGTTCAGATTTATTCTAACTCCTCATCGCAATACTAAAACCGTAAACGTTTAACGTCGAATGTCTTAGTTGTGCAAAAAGTGGAGTTGGAACAAACTAGAATTAGGATCGCGCTTTCAAAGCAGAAAAATCTTAACCGTTCCCTAAGACTGTAGCAATCCGTTTTTGGCTACTTTTCGGAAGAAGCAAGAAAAATGAAATAAATAAAAATTTTAGTACAAATAGCCTTGTTACGATTACTCTTTGAAAGTTTGCTATTTCGGTTGTTTTTCGACTTATGCTGGGTTTTCATATGTACGGAAACGGAAGCGGAAAACGGCAAAGGAAACGTCAAAAATCCACCAAGTAGTAAAAAGAAAGAATCTTTCCAGGTGTACGGAAACTGCGTACGGAAACATTCTTTCTATTTCTTCAGTGGTTTTTGGCGTTTCCGTTGTCGTTTCTTTACACATGAAAACTCAGCTTTAGGAGTCTATAACCAAGATCAGTCGATGCGGCTTTGAATGTAGTTGAATATTATGTATGAAAATCGATTTTTTTGGTATTTTTGAGTTAATACAGTCTTGGAGGACGGTGACGAAATGATGCTAATACTTGAATTTGCCCTAGATTGGCGCGTACAATGTTTTTCCGGAGCATGGGATCATGGGAAGGGACGCCGTCTATCTGCTGGCTGTTCGGCCTTCCTGAGAGCTGGACCAAACACGTTTGTGTGTAAACTGATACTCATCCTTTCTCGCTCCCTGGTCATCGGAGTCGATGTGGAGAACAGGCCACTTGCTTGTAACCATATAAAAAAAAAATACAACCAGCAAAATTATGTTACTACTAGCTGAAGTGTCCGGCTTTGACCGGGATTTTATAAATCCTTGCATTACTTTCAGTTCTGGGTGATTATAAAGGATCTGTGTCACCTTGCACAGTCCTTTAGGTTTAGTTTCTTGTAAGTGTTTGTTTATTTATTCTTATTTCCGATCATACTTTCTAATTTTGCTCGACGAAAATGCGTCTCTAAAAAAAATCAGATATTTAATTAATAATATAAAGACTGACTTTTGTCCAAAATGAATGTGTCCACGTAACTCATTGTCAGAAAGTGAGATAGTATGCAAAGTTTCATAATTTTTGGCTTCGTAGACGCAACGTTTTAGCGGCTTACATGTTCACCCTCTAGCTCCATTATAATAAGATAAGATGTTGCACCCTACACATTTATGCTCTACGTACTCCGACAGCATTCTAGGCGAAGATTGTCATGAAATGGACAGTTAATTTGCACTTGGGGCGGTTTGTAATATATCATTAGTGAACACATCACAGGAAGAGTGGTAACACTATGTGTTCGTAGAAAAGAAAGGATCCCATGGCCAACTTAGCGACACAAAGCAAAGTGAAAAAAGAAATACTTTCCCTCCGTTTCAGCTCCAAATCTTAAAACAATACAAAACAAAAAAAACAACAACAAAGAACCTTCCTCGGGACAAAAGGAAAGCACCTTCAAAATTTCACGCTAATCCGAACTGTTTGCGAGGCGTAAGGTTTTGTTAAAAACTGGGCCAGATATTTTATCACACAGGTGGAGTGTGCCGTTAGTATTCAAAATGAAACACTTTCGAAGCTCAATTTAGTTTTCCTAATAAAATTGTGTCCAGAATGGAACAGTGATCTAACTGCGCTTCTGCAGGAAACTGAGATAATGTTATGAGCGTGAACAGGACTTGCCAATCTCTGAAAGGAATAATTATCGTGAAGCTAATTATTTCTTGTCTTTTCTCCCAGCCAGCTTTTAAAATGAACGTTTCTTTCAAATTTCGATTTGATTTTCTCTAAAGGAAAAAAAACAAAAAAACAATTAAAGTGACCACCCTGTTTCATGGACACAGCTGTACTGTAATGAGAGCCCACGTTTCAATATTTTAAGTAAGAGTCACCAGGGGTGGATCTACATTTTTTGGGACCCCGAAGCTTGAACTGTTATGGGACCTCTTTCGCAACGAGCAACATCAAGGCAACATCCAAAACTCGCTCACCGAAAAACGTTTCTTTATGGCCCCTTAGGGATTAGGGGCACTGAAGCTTAAGCTTCATTAGTTTCATAGTAGATCCGCCACTGAGAGTTTACGAAAATTAGGCTAGTAGAAATAACGATAATTAATTATAATGAAGACTGATTAAATTATTGTGTCAGGTCTTGATCAGCAGTGTTAGGTTTACGACAGAAACCAGGCCTAAGTGTGACGAGAACTACAAACGGTATTGTGTACAGAATTCTATTCATGAGACTCAGTCACCCGACCCTAGAATTTCCTTCCTTCAGGTACAAAACAGAGAAACACCTAAGTTGTTGTTTTTTTTCTTCTGATGTATGGGTGTGGGGAGGCGGGGGGGGGGGGGGTTCTCTCAAAATGAAAATTAAAAGCGGGTTATGTGCCCCGGCGCTGTCTTCTGGCTTGAGTCGCCCTTCCTAGACAACAACTGCAACTTACAACAACAACGACAGCAACGGTAACAGAACTAATTGCCAGTTTCTGTCTTGTTACACTGATGTTTAAACCCCTGTTTCTCCCCTGGTCTTGCAGAAACAAAGAAAAAAGAAAGAAGAAAGAAAAAGATAGAAAGCATGAAGGAAAGCCCATTAGAACTATAGAAATAACATAATATAATCAAACTGAATGAAAAGAGAGACAGAAATAAGATCTATGCTAGAATAAAACAGGATAGCTGAGGTGATAACAAGCACTACCGCCCCCGTAGTTTCAGGTTTACGTAGAAACTCGCGCTGGCCAGTCCCAATGCGGTCTCTTGAATACGCCCTGTGCCACCATAACTCACAGTGGCTTCTTAAATGACCTGTCTGATTCATTTCTCCTCCTCCTCGTATTCGTACTCTTTCTGTGTCCTAATAAATATTTCTAAATGTATGTTGTACACAAAGGCAATCTCACCTTGTTTCAACAACAACAAAAATTGCTGAAAAAAATGTTGAAAGAAGTTAGTTTAAAGAGACCACAGTTTCCTTTCTCGAATCTCTCATTTACTGTGAAGCGGGCAAAAAAATTGTCAACATCCTTCCAGTCTGTCAACCATTGAGTGGCTATTCTCGAAGTAGCAAGATTTATTATCAATATCAGAAAAAATATTCAATGGAAACTGATTTATCGTTCAATTTTCAATATTGCAGGCATTTTTTGTTTATTTTTTTGTAAATGTGGTTAAAGTGTGATTTGTGACACGTAATTACTAATACAACCAACAATAGTGCCACAATAGTACACTTTATACACTCTCAGCTCAAAATTCATCTTACGTGTTTATTTAATTTGTAGTGAGAAAAAGATGCCCGTATGACGAACTAACAACGACAATCGGTTCTAATTTTCTACCATCCGTAGTGGCAAAATATCTCATCATTCATTATCACCCTCTGCTGATTCATTCACAGCTATCTTGGAATTGTTCGGGTTATCGGCCAACAATAGTGCAGGAGGCGACAATAGGGTGGGAGAAAAAAAGGATAGTAAAGGAGAGAAGGTAACAAGAACTGGAACCACGCGCTCGACAACATTCAAACTGTGTGTCGTTTCCACTCGTCGTGTCTCCGCCCTCTCTCCGTCTGGCTCGAGTCATTCATCAGCATGCAAATGTGAGGCGGCTCTCCATCACGCAACGACTCGCACGATTGGCTGTGTGGTCGCGCGGGACACGCACCACGCGGTGTTTGTGTACAGACCTATGCAAATCTACCGGCGCCGGAAGATATCGGAGGGAGGTCAGGGGTAACAGAAAAAAGCCTATTGTTGTTGTGAGTGCTGGAGTAAAAAGTTTTGGCGATGGATTCTTGGAGTGATTTTGTGATTTTCCACCGGTGTGGTAACACCTTATTGTCACTGAGGTGTTCTGTGCAGTTGAATGTTCTTACCTGTGTAGAAGAATACTAGTGGCGGGTCGGTGTAGCAGCGACCGCTTTTGTGTATGGATTATTTGCATCGCCCAGGTAAGATGCAGCGCAGCAGACGAACAGCAACCATGCTTTCCTCTGTTGTCCACAGTGTCTCACCTGTATTGTACATTTGTCTGTGTGTGAATATTTTTTCTACTCTTGTCGGATGCCAGAGACCGGTGTCAGAAAATAACATTTTGATATCCAACCGGGGTATAATCGTACCTTTGGGTCGATCGGTGTATGTGACACCCAGTGATCTTCAAATTCGCGTCAAACATGGGGACCGCTGTGTTGTCACCGTGCTTGACAATGACCCTTTGGCACAAAGACCTGGCCGACTGATGCCCCCAAACTTTCCTTGCAGCTTTGGGCCGGAAGAAGTGGTCTACTCACACTTTGGATCACGAAATCCTCCGTATGATATTATCCGGCTGCAGATTCGTTACGATTCATTTAGTGAAACCCTACTCATTCCATTGACCATGCATGTTGAGGTGTCCTTCGAGCAATTGGAGGTGATTACACGAAATCTTCCAATTACTGTAGATAAACTGATGGGAGTGAGTACACCGATTGATGAGAACAACCTTCAATTTGATTACGCCCGGGGGCTGGAGCAATGTAAATTGACAGTCCTCCCGAAAGTGAGCGGTCTTCCACGGTACGGAATTATCATGAACGATACCAGCATTCTTCAAATGGTAGACTGTGATGAATTTGTGAAACTTGGTGTTCGATACAAACATACAGCTCCTACAAATTCCCCAAATAAAGATTACTTACCCCTGGTTGTTGAAATCATCGACCCAGAAGGCCGGGTGTCCAAACGAGAATATTTTCAAATTTTAGTCAGAATATTAGATGGGAAAGAAAATGTAAGACCCACACCAGAACCTGATGCGAAACTGAACATGGAGGTTAATCAGTTTGTGATGACCGCTATCACGCCAGATATTTTAGCCGCTGAAGATGCAGAAACCCCGTCAGATCTACTCATTTTCAATGTCACCAAACCGCTCAGGGCCGGGGAAGGTTATTTTGTGAGCACGGATGATCGAAATCAAAGAATAACTTCATTTTATCAAAGGGATGTTCGTGATTTAAAAATTGCATACAAACCACCACCAGAGGATTCAGATCAACGGCGTGTCTTCTTTGCAGAGCTACAAGTCATGGATTCCGATGGCGCATTATCTGATCCATTTGTTCTAATGATTGTGGTCAAGCCTATGAATACTTTAGCTCCAGTTGCCACCAAAAACACGGGCCTCCAGCTCTTTGAAGGACAATCCCGGACATTACATGTAAATACAAATTTGCAAATATCCGATGAAGATAATTTGAAAGATGTTCAGGTTTTTGTAGCAGCTGGTTTAAGACATGGCGAACTACTTATTCCCAATGGTCGGAAATTTTTCACTCCGGCTGATTTGAAGTCAGGATTAGTAATTTATCAGCACGACGACTCCGATACCTACTCAGACAATATCATCTTCCGTATGAACGATGGCGAGAATATTGTTGAGTTTCTCTTCCCAATCTGGGTTTTCCCCGAGGATGATGAGCCACCTACTCTGGATGTCAACACAGGACTGGAAATTGACAAAGGTCAGCTGGTGGCGATCACCCCATTTGTCCTGAGTGCTACAGATATTGATAGTGAAGATGCTCTGATAAGGTTTATCCTGGAAGAACCCTTTTCTACAGAGGGAATTTTCTTGAAGAGGCAGTTTCAGGTGCCAGATAATCCTGACGATTGGACATTTAACAATGGAATTTATGAACAAGAAGTGGAAGAATTCACGCAGGGGGACATAGAAGAAGGGAAAATATTTTATCAGCATCTTGGTTCACACAGCACAGATATCGTGACTGACGATATCAGTTTTAAAATTGTCGACTCAGGAGACCCACCCAACTACTCAGTGAAAGAGGTATTCAGAGTGAAGATCCACCCGGTAGACGACCAGTTACCATATCTGTATCCAAATACCTCGCTGCAAATGGATGTTAATGAGTTTCAGTTGACAGAGTTTAAGCGAAAGGTGATGCGCTACACAGACGACGACACGGATGACCGGGAGATCCGGTATCACTTGACCATTCCGCCATTTGACACCGATGCCAACACGCCTATGGACGCCGGGATAATTACATTTTGTGAAGACTCAGACATACCCATCACCATTTTCACACAGGCTCAGGTCAACCACCGCAAAATTTGCTACCAACCTCCATCCGAAGATCTTGGTGTTGTCCCCCGGATCATACAGTTCGGTTACGATGTAGAAGACACCAACGGCAACATTTTTAAAGATCAGAGGTTCACGATACTTCTCAGGCCAATGAATAACAAACCTCCCCAGGTAAAGAACGGTGGAGTGAATGTGTTTGAAGGCAGTTTTACAGTTCTTACATCTGATATGCTGGACGTTGAAGATCCAGATACCGACCAAGATAATTTGCTGTTTGTCGTCATGGAAAGACCACAACACGGGAACCTTAAAATGGGGGATGAGTTTCTGGACATTGGAGATTTTTTTACAAGAAATGACATTATGGACGGAAACATCGTTTATCATAATAATGGGGAAGAAATTGGGGATGACAAATTCATGATTGACATTTCCGACGGCGTCCACCACGTACCAGTAAAATTCAATGTGAATATTGAGAACGTAGATGATGAAAGGCCGGCTCTGGTTGGTGTCAGATCTGAAATTCTGAGAATTGTTCTGGAAGTTCAAGAAAATTCCGTAGTCGCCCTTTCATCTGAAAATATCAAGGCCACAGATCCAGACTCGGATGATATGCTCCTGAAATTTATGCTTGAACGAGCACCTTACGAGGGTGTCATTCTGAGAGGCATCGAACAAGCTACAGAATTCACACAAGCAGATATTGTAGCTGGCATTGTCATGTATCAGCACACTGGTGGAGAAGTAGGCATGACCGGGAGAGAAGACTATTTTGAGCTCTCATTGATGGACCCAAATAAGGAGGTTGTTGTGGAGGGAAGTAAAATTGATAAAATCCTAGTCGAGGTGAAAATTTTGCCTTTTGACAACGAACCGCCAATCGTTACCATTGGAGCTCCTTTTGAAGTGCTGGAAAGCGAGAAGGCCACCATTTTCCCCAGACATATTGACGGGACCGATATTGACACTGAAGATGGGGACATAATGTGTTTAATCATCTCCCAACCCATGAGCGGATACCTGGAGAACGTTTCCCCCGCTCCCGGATCTGAAAAACCAAGAGTTGGCATGCCTATTTCTTCCTTCACCATTGATGACATTCGATCTGGGAACATTAACTATGTCCAAAGTGTGCATAAGGGAATCGAGCCGCGTCAAGATTCGTTTGGATTCCAATGCTCGGACGGTATAAACCAGTCACCCGATTTCAGGTTTGACATAGAAATTTACCCATCAAACGACGAAGACCCTGAGATCTCGCTGAGGGAATTTATTGTCGTCGAGGGTGGTAATTTGAGAATCGACCTGCCCATCTTGAACGTGGTTGATCGAGACGACCCAGCTGATCGCATAACTTTTGTCATCACCAAACATCCCAAGAACGGGAAAATCGTACGTCAAACCTTTGAGGGCAGTTTCAGGATTCAGAATTTCACGCTGGACGACATCTCGGGAGAATCGACTATTGAATACGAGCATGACGACAGTGAAACAACCGAGGACAGTTTCACCTTCTACCTTACTGACGGAAGTCACAACATCTCCAAGACCGTCCCGATCACCGTCTTTCCTCTTGATGACGAAACTCCAAGACTAACAATTAACAATGGGTTGGAAATTGACAATGCTGGCGAGATGAAGACAATCACTAATAAGGTACTTAAAGCCGATGATCTCGACTCTAACGACCCGGATTTGATGTACTTTGTACGTCTGAAGCCGAAGTACGGCTACCTGCGACGCGTTGATGGAAAGGTCATCACTAACATAACACAAGGTGGAAACTTTACCCAGCGGGATATCGATAAAAGAAGAATTGAATATGTACACACAGGCATTGAAGGCGTGCGGGATCTAATCAAATTTGACATCACGGATGGTCTTAACTCCTTGATTGATCGTTATTTCTACGTCACCGTGGAAGGTCTGGACATGATGTTTCCCAGGGTGATCAACAAAGGCGTGGAGCTACCCGAAGGGGGCATGGTCGTACTGACAACTGATCTTCTCAGTGGAACAGATCTGAACACACCTGACGAATCTCTATCATTCATTGTAACACGAGCCCCTGGACGGGGTCATCTGGAGTCTTCGGATATGCCAGGGATGCCCATCTCGACCTTCACCCAACTCCAGCTCGCAGGGAATAAAATCCGGTACGTCCATGACAGTGACGATGAAATGAAGATGGACAGTTTCGAGTTCGAAGTGACGGATGGCTATAATCCGGTTACTCGAACCTTCCGAATCTCCCTCAGCGATGTGGATAACAAAAAACCGGTTCTCATGTTCCAGACGTTGCGTCTGAAAGAGGGTGACAATAAACTGATCACACCATTTGAACTTAAGGCTGAAGACAGAGATACCGACCCTTCCAAAGTCATCTTCACTATTACCCAAGTCCCCATTCACGGTCTATTGCTGTACAACGGATCTCGTGTGGTCACTGTCTTCACCATGGCCGATCTGAATGAAAATTTGATCAGTTACCGACATGACGAATCCGAAACTACAGAGGACAGCTTCTCTTTCACTGTAACTGACGGCACCCATACGGACTTTTTCGTTTATCCTGAAACGTCCGTCAGCACACGGAGACCCCAAACTATGAACATTGTCATCTTGGCCGTAGACAACGGAATTCCGCAAATTAATATTAACAGAGGAGCTTCTTACTTGAGTGAACTTGCGGGCAATCATCTGGGTTTCCGGATTGGCAACCGTATTCTGAGTACCGAGGATCGTGACAGTCCGGATGACAACTTGCTGTACACTGTGACCTCACAGCCTAAGTGGGGTTACGTCATCAACCGTGCCATTGGCAATCGCAGCATAGCTAACTGGACGCAAGGTAGGAACCGTGTTGTTTTTGTTGTCTGTACTCCCTTCTACAGACTTTCTAATATCTGTTCCTGCTTTGATGTATCACGCAAATTGATTGATATCTTAACCCTCTTAAGTCTGAAGTTCAACATCTGTAACAGTCTTTTGGCACAAAAATCAGTTAATTCAAGGAAAAGCAATGCTTTAACCACTTTTATCGACGCAATTTGCTGCACTTGTGTGTAATGAGAAAGAAAATGATACAGTGTGGAAATTAAAATAATGTGTGTTTCAGACAATTTAGAAGACGTGTCTTTCTTCCGGTCCAGGGGGTTAAGTGAAAGATCAACTTGTTGATGCATCTTTAATCAGTTGGAAAAAGTGATTGATTTGTAATTAACTGATTCCTGTCTCCCTGTCTGACAATATGACAAATTGGTTGATGTGTGGTTGCCCTGCCTGTGACTGGATAGCGTGAATGAAAAGTTGATTGCCTGGTTGCTGTCTTTGTTGAAATTCATAAGTGTGGTAATGATTGGGCGCTTGAGGGTTGTGTGTGAACGATATCTTCGTAATTGTGACAGAATGGCTGGGCGTTAGGGATCCGAGTTGCCTTGCCTGAAACTGGATGGTGTGACTGAAAAGTTTGTTGCATGGTTACTGTCTTTGTTAAATTCACAAGTTTGGCTATGATTGGGCGCTTGAGGTTTGTGCGTTAATCCTGAATATCTTCATAATTATGACGGAATGGCTGGGCTCTAGGCATGCGATACAAATAATAAACAGGTTCGTGGTGTCAATCTGCAGAGATGTTATTTTCCTTGAACCGTAGACAAATTTCTGCTTACTTTATACCAGGCATTGAGTAATGATGGTGTCACGTTAGGTTACACTACATCTACTGCCATGTACTGTTTCCTCTTTTTTGTGTGTGTGCCTTTTGCAGTAGCATATTATGGTGTGTTTTTGAGACCATTGGTCGATGCGAAGCCCAAAAACTCCATTTTCAGTATTGTTTTCCTTGACGAGACTCCTTTGTGCACACGCCCATTTCAATGAACGGCCTGTATTTCGGATACACCACTCTCCTACGATAGTGACGCCCAAAAAGGCCTCTTTAAACCTTAAAAAAGATTTAACGCACGGAAAAATCACGGTTTTGTAATCCTTCTTTCCCCTTGCAGCATTGTAATAAAATCTCCCGTATTTATTATTATTTTTTTTTCTGTACTTCTTATCCACACAGAGTGTTTTATTTTAGCCATGTTCTTAAAAAAAAAAAAAAAAATCTTTTCTGCACATTAATAATTCTCCTCTTTCGCTTTGAGATAGAAGCTGGCAAAAAAAATATTTTTTTTTAAATTATCGTGGCTGTAATCCTTTGTCCCTCATACTGCTCAAACGTTGATGAGGGTGTGTCTTTCGCGGGTCTGATTAACATTGTAATTCATCCCAAATGCGATACTGTCTTTTTCAGAAACATGAAATTAATTCCATTAAACACATGTGCAATATAGTAATGATAAATAAAAATACAAAAAATAAACAGAAAGAGACTCATCATAAATGTGCACGCATTCAATTAACTGCTCACGCACATGCTGCCGACGAGCAAACCTCTCCGTTAGATTCAGAAACGTAATTCAGCGATTTGCAGATTGGTGTCTGAGGACCCTGCCACTTCATATTTTGACCTCAACCTGGGATATATTTCTTGACTCGCGTGTTCATTTTGCTGGTCTGATTGGTTCGTCTTTCGATATTTTCGTGTTTTTGTATTATTTTTTTTTTTTGTCTTTGTTTCTCTGTTGCATTTTCCTTCCTTTCTGGCAGACCAATAGACATGCATACAAATAGACAGGTAGGCGGACAGACAGTTAGACAAACAGGCAGGCCAACAGACAGACACAAAACAAACTGAGTGGCGATGGCAGATGGACAAATAGACGGACAGACAGACTGACACTCAAACATTCAGGCAGATAGATATGGAGACATATAGACATACACATAGGCAGGCGGATAGACAAACAGTCAAAAAGACAGGCAGGCAGAGAGAGAGAGAGAAAGGAAGAGAGAGAGAGAGAGAGCGAGAGAGAGAGAGAGAGAGAGAGAGAGAGAGAGAGAGAGAGAGAAACACACAGACAGACATACACTTTTTCCGTGTATCCGTGTTCACGTGTCCCATCAGTTCGTCTGGATTTCATCGCGGCTGTCTCACTTTCATGTATACATAACATTGATTATTTTCATCTGCCAGCAGATGTGCACCAGGCAAATTTTTTTTATGTAGAACTGATCTATGAAGCAATTCAGGTTCACCGCCACTCCCTGCTGTGCTTAAGGGGGCATTCGCAAAGTGCGTCCGCTTCTCTAGGGGTGTTCAGTTCGCGGTTTATAGAACGCTTTCTTGGGGTAGGAGTGGTCTTCAGAGCGCAAATATGGTAACTAAGTAAAATGTTTGATTTGATTAATATCCCCCCCCCCCTCCCAACTCTTCCCCCCCCCCCAAAAGAAAAAAGTTTAGGATTGTACAAAAAATCAGATGTAGGTTATAATTATTTCCGATAAAAGAATATTTTTTAATCTGTCCAAGCAAACCAGCGCCTAAAGTTTAGATCACCAAGACCTTGTCATGGTCATTCACCACTGTAACGGCCGTCAATCGACCTTCGTTCTTGTTTCCTCTAATAACTCCACTTTCTGCACAACTGAGAAATTCGACGTTAAAGGTTTGCGGCTTTAGCATCATGATAAAGAGTTAGAACGAACCGGAACTGTGAAACAGCTTGATAAGTGCCACAACGCATTTTATACAAGTGTGAAAATGTGCATTTAGTTATATATACCTCTACTATACACACTAAAAGATCTCCGAATTTTCCAGAAAATAGAGATAGAACAAACAAGAAGTAAAGTCGTGCTAGGCTAGTACATGGAGTAAAGATGGGTAAAAAATCGTCCGAGTATAGAGCCCTTACAATATGGTTGGTCCCTAATCCCCCCCCCCCCACCCCAGCATTCAATCCATTCTCTGTATAATCATTCCCCCCCCCCCCCCCAAGCCTCTTCCCCTTCCTCTCACGCATATGTGCAAACATTGTCGCGTCCATCTCTCTCATTATCTTTGATTTCCTTTCCCTGTATTTCCTTCTTCCTTCCCGTCACCGTCCCTGTCTGTCTGCCAATCCCATTTGTTTACACCGAGTTTCTGTATCAGTATCAGTTTTTCTGTCCGTGCGTCTGTCTGGAATTTTCTTTTTGGGGGGGGGGGGTAGTCGCACCCCCTCCCCTTCCCCCACCCCCACCCCCTCCCCTTCCCCCACCCCCACCCCCTCTCCTTAAGCTTCAAAGGTCATTCTCCTTTTTTCTTTCTTTCTTTCTTTCATTTATATTCCCTCTGTAAATCACCGCACGCGTGATTCATTCAAGTAAACGTTTCATACTCCAGGTCGCTTAATGCAGATCACAGCCGCAGAATCTCTTTCAATCGTCTAGCCATCCTGGATTCACCCCGCACGCGCTCTGTTCTTTAACCAGTGGGAGGGGGAAAAAAAGAAGAAGGAAAAGGAAAAAAAAAAAAGGAAGAAAGAAAAAGAAACTAAACTAAACCAAGGTTTCGTCTTTTTTTCTTTCCCTGACTGCAACAACTACCGTGAGCTGCAGTCGGTGTTGTTTTTGCCATCAGTGTTCCAGTGATGTGGGTGTGTGAGTGGCATTCAGTGTGTTTTTATCTTCCCTATATTGGTTTGTTTCATTTGCGTCATCAAAAAATTTGAGATGTGGACCGCCATGCAATGCTCCCCCGCAAAGTGGAGTAAAAGTAATATTTAAAAAGAAGAAAAAAATGGAGAAACGAAAGTTGTGTGACGTCAAAATGAAAGCAATGTATACTTTTAATCTATACTTTTTTTTTTTTTTTCAAATACCTTTCTCGCACACCGAGACGGAAGTTATTTACAGAGACACGATGCTTTTGATAAAGCATTATGGTTAGCTGTGATTCGTACAGAAAACGAAACTGGTGTTAGGGAACGACAGAAATTTATTTTGTTTAAAATTTGCAGTCTTATCACACTTGATTTTTTTTGTTTAAATTGTCACTTGTAGATGTATAGAGATTGAGGAAAAAATGTGAAGAGCACATTGTAAGACGTCATATGAAACGAACGGTATGTCACAGCACATTCATTGGCTTAAGGACAGCCCAGCAATGTTTCTGAAGGCAAATGATACGATTGTTACAAGCAAAGGGTATTGGGGAAATTATTGCAATTTCATTGTTGTTTTATTGTGGGAAAATGAGATACACGGGGCAGCTTGTACGTGATAGTGACATCATTTGTATGCATTGCTTTCTCTTTGTGTGAGCGCGGTCTTGCATGTTTATATTGTCGTAATATGTCATTGTCAGTATAAAAGAATGTCAGCGTGTGCGCTTATATTCGGTTTTTTGCCGGGACGTTTTTTCTATTAATGGCGGTAACGAATTCAGAAAAGTTTAAAAGTATAAGATAAGATAAGATAACTTTTATTCGTCCTTGTACAAGGAAATTTGTTTTGATCATTGAATACAGGTACAGAAACAGAAATTATGATATATAGCGCGCACACACACATATATACAAACACACACTAATAAATAAACAAAATTAACAGTGCACACAATATGCTTCCGTTACTAAAACACATTGACCTGACACGCAGGACACAATTCAACTTTACACAGATTACGATCAAGATGACGGCATTATTGTAACATCCTAATTGGTGATGGAATAAACGATTTAAAGTAGCGCTCAGTTTTAGTTTTCTTTGACAACAGCCTTAAACTTCTTACAGACCTTATGTATTCTTTCTTCAGGGGATGTTGGGGGTCATTTATAATATTATTAGCTTTTTTAATACAAGCACCAGTGTACGGCTCATCAAAATATGGCAGATCACAGTAACAAATTTTGGATGCTTTTTTAATTAAAATATTGATCTTATTTTTATCTTTTTGTAAGATGTTACTTCTCCAACAGACAACTCCATACATCAAAACGCTCTGAATAGCCATGGTGTAAAATATTTTCAGAATGCTTTCGCTAACTTTTAAAGAGCGGAGCTTTCTGAGGAAATACATGCGCTGGTTGGCTTTCTTGTATGTATTGTTTTTTTCGGGAGATTTTGCATTCGGGAGTGTTTTCTGGTATGTCCATATTGGATCACAGGATACCTAAGAAGAGATTCAAGTGATCGTGAAAAATATCTCGACTTTAGTTCTCGTTTGTTTTCCAACTCCACTTTTTGGACAACTGAGAAATTTGACGTTAAACGTTTTCAGCTTTAGTATTATGATAAGGAGTTAGCACATAATTATCGGAACTGTGCAACAGCTTGATATATGCCACACGGTTTTTTAAACGAGTAAGTGTCAAAGTGTGCATTTGTTAAATCTCTTCTACATAGTAAAAGATCTTCAGTTTTGTTTTTTTCAGAAACTACTGGAGATAGAACAAAGAAAAACAAAGGCCTCGATATGCTAAACGAAAAAGACCAAAACTTCAAGAGAAACTCACATTTCCCCTGTTTACAGCCTCAGTGGGTTTTGATGGTCTGCATAAAACTTTGTCTTGAGATTTCAAGATAGGAATGCAACTAATTAACCCATTTCTGTACAGCGCACAAAGACATCTTGTTTTGCACGATCGTTATAAGTTTTTCGACACTGCCGATTAAAAAGAGAATTATTGCCCAGACAAAAATGGGAGAGATAAATACTTTATACTATTATACCATTATGCTGTTTAGGAAAAAAGTATCTCCGCGAGCGTATTCTACCACATTTGGAGTTGGCTATAATTGGACGAGGGAAGGAAGAAATTAGAAACAGTAATGCAGCCCCAACAAGAAAGAGATGCTGTCTGGTTGACGCAGTATGTGTTAGTATGTGCTTAAAAAATATGCTTTGTTCATCAGTGTGCGCCAAATGAGGTCCTAAATAGAAGTTGATGCGATATGGCGCGCTGAGAAAACTATTCAGAGAGCCAAAGGGAGAATTGTTATTATATCGGCATGTGGAAGAACAGAAGTTTCCCCATCCTTAATCGGGTAAACATCGTTTATATGATTTTGCATCTCCCTTCCCTCCTCTTCCATGCATATACCCCACCTTCGGCGCACCGCATCATCTCAGAACTGTTGCATTAATCATATCCTTACCTTGCTTCTTTCCCTCTCAGCCCCATCACCCTTTCCTATATTCTGCAATTTTTTTTTGCAGAGATTAACGAAAAAAACGCAACAGCATCAACATCAGGAGATGAAAAAAGTAAATAAACAACAAATTAAATGACGTTAGACAGCAGAATTGCCCCTGTTTAACCTGGGGCCGATGGGAAATCACGAACGAGATGATCTTTTGAAAGGAAATAGGATTTTGAGGGAATGAAATGGCATCTTTCCGTCCGCTAATCTTGCTGTGCGAAAAGAGAAATAAAGTTTGAAAGAAACACATAGGTCAAAATGTAATTGAAAACGTTCCTCTGATATTTTCCCCGAAATGTCGGCGAGCAATTTTATTTGCTCGGAAGCGGCAAATCAATGTTAGCTCAGCACTTTTTTTCTGATATTTTGTTAAATGTATAGAATTCTCACATAAGAAGTTTTGGTGTTATAGAGATGAAGGCTTATGGGTGTTTATTAAATGTTGAACTTGAAAAGAAAAAAAAAACTTCATTTGCAGAGAATCGCTCTTTTGTGATAGATTTAAGATGTAATATTGACTGTATTCATGGGAACACGAGAAGACAGTATAGATGAGTGAATGGTGTCTTATTCTTCGGAAATTCATCAAATCTGTCATTGTAGTCATTTTGACGATGTAGGATTTTACATAATCAGAACTGTGTTTTGAAATGTCATTACGGAAAGTGGCTGATTTCTGAATGAGGGTCTTCGTACTGAAATAGCCAACCTCTCTCATGTGACTAGTTTGGTAAGACGGGACCAGCGACGTCTATCTCATGTGACGGGGTATCGATGATTTTGATGGCTTTGAATTACAGCTACGTTGTCATTGCTCATAATGACATCTATATTCTCACATAGTGACGGATCGATATCCTTAATAGTTTTCAATTTATAAGCAGAAACGTGCATGCTTGGACATCAGAAATCTCACTCTCTCACCAAAACTTTGAAAAGCTGTCCCGTAAAATGGGGATATTGTTGATACGCCAGTATGTAAGATGGACAGCGACAGGTTTCTTTCATTATCACCCTAGTGGTCAGTCAGGTTCAGGTGGTGCATGACCCGGTGACAGAAGTAATTTTGTTATGTCTACACTGTCAGAATGCGCTCTTGCTTTTTGCTGGCATGATGCCTGTGTGGCACTGCTTCGGTAATGGGCAATTCCTTTATGTCACAGGTTCAGAGGGTTACGGCCTGATGGCGCACTTCGTCAAGTCTATTTTTTCCCCTTGGATTTGACATCAGTGTGCGAGGTCTCTCTTTCCGCTAGCGGACTCAAGACAGTCTTGATGAGTCCGACCGACCCTAGTGAGACAAACTTGTTTCCGTCTCGCCAGTGGGCGAGGCTCTACTTAACTCCATAGTCCACATTTCATTCCATGACGGAGGCAAAACAGACTTGACTCAATGTCTCACTAGTCCTAGAGGCCTCTAGCCTCATGGTAGTTTTACTTAGAGACATGTTTTTGTTAGTGATGATGCCTTTTTACGTAGTGTGCAATCAGTAACAAAAACGCCTGTAATGTTGAAGTGTAAAGGCAAAAACTGGCCCCGTCACAACAGACACGACGTCAATCTTACGTTTAAGATGGAGTTTCTTGAGGTAAAAAGTTCCCCAAAAATAATCATCTGTCGTTTCAATGTCCAATACACAGTCATCCAGTACTGAATGAAGATGCCAACTATTACTCATTTCAAGAAGTAGGATTCTGATATATAGGCTTGGCTTTCTACTATGGCCCACAATGTCATTCTGACCCGCCCACGAGCTCTCCCGAAAAGTCATAGAAAATGTCAATCCACGGGGCGTTTTGTATCTGATCCAAAAAATCTTAAATGTTCGTATATCATTCCCACTCTGTGAATTCCGTTTGATTGCAGTTATAGAATTCTGCAGATACGACGGCAGCATGATCTTCGGCAAACGTCGGACGCTTAAGAAAAGTCTGCGTGGAGAAGACCGCATACGCGACTCTAGGTCAAACTCAGCATCATTACAAAGAATGAAAAATCTGTCTTATTTTCCGGATAGCTTTTCTTAGAAGACTGTTACAAAGTACAAAGCCGGGTAGAGGAAATTCTGAGTTGTGTTTATGGTTCAGCTTTGGCTTCTAATGTGAAATACCAGGGTTCCTTAACAGCAGTCCACGTTTCTATCCTGGTTAAAATTTTATGCACTGATAATTTAATTTCTTTTGGTCATTACAAAATAGAAATTGAACTAAAGATCAAAGCGATGCTCACAACAAAATATTTCTTTGCATCTCTCCAGTAAAATGTTGTTTTTTGGCGCATACTGTCTTTTTTGGTTGTACGGCCGAAGTGGAGTTAATGCAAAATTAAGTACACTGCCCGCGGCCCAGCACGGCATTTTCTCAAAGCGCTGCCTGTCTGGGTTCCAGTTCTGGAAGAGTTTGTCTGTGTAACTTTCTTTGAAGATGTTATTTCAGAACAGAAATTTCTGTCTGCTTTCCGTTTGCAATGGCTTGAGCTGATTTAAAAAAAAAAGAGAAGAAAGTCTTTCCTATATTGTTATGTCTGAATTGCTCTGACCAGATTCTAGCTTCCCAACGAGAGTAATTGACTTGCTGAGGCGGGCGGAGGAGAAGAGACGGCTTGAAGAGTTGTTGGAGATACAAAATGTATACAGCTGTGCCAAATTTTCTCCAGATCGTCGTCGTGGTCAATAAAGGGTCAGGTGACTCAGGATCTGGTAACCGCGATAAATCGTTAGGCCTGCCCCGCCCCTGCCCGTCAAGGAAATCATTTTTCTGCTCTGTCCTAGGCGAGGGCGCAGTCCGACATGTTGCAGTCAACTGCTGAATGGCAAAACAAAATAAAAAAATGTATAGATTAGAAGTGTGGAGAAACAATTAATTAGAAACAGGCAGATGGCATTTGTCTTAGAAACCTAGAGTACGGACATATACCTAGTTTTTAAATAAGCTTGTTTGTGAGAGCTGATTTTTCGTTCGTTCTCTTACTTTGTGGGAGTCTGCGGTCCCCTAACAAAAAACAGCTGTATTTCGTTTCATCTTGCAAATAAGGGACTCTAGAAACAATTTTAATATTTATCATTAGGTAACAAAGAAGGGACATGCTTGAAGAAAACCAGGACAGTGGGGGTGGGAAACGAAGAAACACCTGTAATTGAGGGCTAGATAGCGGACTTTGAGTAGAGTTTGGTCCTCTGGCGCCAATGAGACAGTACCGTGCTCTTGAAAATATTCAAATTAAAAAAAAACAACAACGACGTTGTAGCAGTCTACAACTCGTGTAAATGTAACCATCTGGCCAGAATAAGTGTTTTAAAAAATTACTCTACACCTTGCCACAGTGTCTTAACCTGCTATTTTTACTTGTGGAGCCGAAGAGTTCAAATATTGTGCAGAAAGGGTAGATTAACAAAACAGGTGTTGTTTTCCTATCCGTTGGTTTGACAAGTTTAGAATCGATGCCATCAGGCAGTTATTAGCTCGATTCGTGTGCTTGCTGCAATCTTCTTGCACTCATGAACAGTGTAACCAGGCCGTGCAGTCTCTCTAATTGGCCTTATGATTACAACGATAACATACCGATACCGCCAGGATGCTCCGTGGAGCCCCCGCTGTGTCGTAAGATATAAACGGTTTTCTTTCTCCCTGCCCCTCTCGCTGTCTGTCGTTTCCAGCTCTGTTTTTCTTTCCTGTCTTGTTTGCCTTTCTGCTTTTTTAACTTCTTTCTCTCTGTGTTCCTTTTCTTTATCTGTCTTGTCAAATTACGCAACTGACAACCTCTACATTTTTTATCATTAAGACAAAAATGTAGTAAGGGCCAGAGTTATGGTTAAGAGGTTTTGTCAATGCGGGACCGGCAAACTAAGACAATTTGATGTTGTTCATCATATCAAACATTTAGGAATATCTTACCAGACAACCAACCTTTAGATAAAGAGTCCGTTTATCGAATCGCACAGAGATTACGTTTGGAGGAGGTGTATATATGCAAAAACAAGTAATTTTTTTTATAGCTAGTCTATCTGCCGTTTGTATGTCTGTTTGTCTGTCAGTCTGTCTGTCTGTCTGTCTGTCTGTCTGTCTCTCTCTCTCTTTCTCTTAGCGTGTGTAGTGATTATTGTTAATGGGTATTCTCATACAAGAACCCTGTCCTGTTGAGTATCATCACCATGGTAATGATTTTCCTCGTCACCATCGTTTTCATCGTATACACTTAGCAAGTGAGAGAGAGAGAGAGAGAGAGAGAGAAAAAGAGAAAGAGAGAGAGAGAGAGAGAGAGATAGAGGGAAAGAGAGAGAGAAAGAGAGAAAGAAAGAGAGAGAGAGAGAGAGAGAGATCGGACAAGAAAAAGAGTATGACAAAGAGAACAACACTATCCAGGTGCATGTCATGGAGCAGAATGCAAAGGAAACCCAGGACTAATTATGGACAATGAAAATTTATATTTTTGCATCACGCCATCCTCCAATTCTTCATATTCTTGACTCAGTCACAGCAGTTTTCTTGTCCTTTTTTGTTTTTCATTCCATATTTCAGATTTTTGTTTTCCATCCTTCAAACTGTTTATTTTTTTTGCGTGATCTGCCAAATTTCATCATATTCTCTGCGTCTTCTGTGATCCTATTGCTTTGTTTTTCATCCTTTTCTCTTCATCATTGTTTTTCACCTTGTGCTTGGTGTTTTTGGTTTTCATCCTTCCCTCGGCATCTTTGTTTTACAGTCTGTTCTCTACACTGCATTTCTCGTCCTATTCTCAGGTCACTTGTTTTTCATCCTATTGTCTCCTTCTCTGATTCTCACCTTATTCTCCGCTCCTGTAGTTTTCAACTTGTCTTCGGAATCCCCTATCCGGTAAACTTTTCTACCATAAAGGAAAAAAAAACAAACTATCATTATTCTTTACCCCCTATTCTCTGCTTCTCCACCATACCGTCCAATGCTATCACAAATGCCACCCTGACTTTCATCATTCCGTATACCGGGGCCGTACACACACACACACACACACACACACACACACACACACACACACACACACACACACACACACACACACACACACACACACGCACACACACACGCGCGCACACACACACACACACACACGCACACGCGCGCGCACACACACACACACACACACACATACGTGTTTTGGCGACGTTAACCGGTCTGCCTCTGTAAGGTGCGTTAGGAGGTCAGGACAAATCAACCTATAGCAACGTTAAATTTTCAATAAGGTTATCAATAATCTATGGAAGCTTGCACTGAAACATGTTGAATCTGTCCGTTAAATTTCAGAAAGTTTCAAAAACATTTATTACATTGTGTTTTTTTACTAACATAAAGTGGTCCTTGTTTTATCCGGACATGTGTAACGAAGTACACAAAACATTTAGGCCAGCAGAAAATGTTTGTGTACCTATGCGCGCATTATCTGGACATTCGTTTTGCGGATAGAAGCTCAACTGGCTAACAGTGGTTTTGAAGAGAGTGTCGCAATTTTGTGCTGTTGGTATTTGGACAGCATTAATCACAACTAACAGAAATTAATGAATCCTCTCTTTAAACAGATCCCTTTTGTTGATGTTGTTTTCTATGTATCTTCATTTCATTGATCATTCTAACAGATGTAGCAATGCTCGTTATCAGCTAAAAAATTCATGAAATAAGAAGTATTCTCAGTCATTTTTGAATTGCTGAAATTGTGTTTACTGAGAAAGTTCAGTTTTACAAGGAAGTTCTTAAAGTAAAGATAACTGTCCATTTGTTGAAAGGTACAAACGTTTTTTGTCCCACAGCCAAACGTTTGTAAATGAGTTCGCTAAATTGATACACCATTCCTGTTATTTACACTTTTTATTAACATAAAAACATGTATCTCCAGTATTTAAAAAATATCTTCAATCTTTTGATGTTTGGACAAATGTTAGTAGGCTTACATTCTGCAGGTAGTGGATTGGCTAAGTTAAACGAGGTGCAAAAGAAAAGTTCTTTATAAGTCAGCGTTGTGCTCCCTCTTATTATTGTACAGTCTTGGCTTCAGTTTCTGTTTTCTCTCACTTCACCCACACAGCTAATTCAAGCTAAACCTCTTTAAATACGTTTAAGTAGGATAATGAATTCATACACTCTGGTGGTAGCTTGCAAATATGCCTTTAATGCCTAAAAACAATAAAACTGTTAATAATGCACATGGTTAAAAATAATAATAATATTAATAATGCCCAAGCACAAAGTATATCGTCGTCACTCTGACGCTTCAGAATCATGTTACCATGAAGTTAAATGCAGGTAATCAAAACACAACATGATGCTGCAATTAGGTAGAGATTTGTTTACAAAAAATAGAACGAATGTGAAAAATGAAGAATACGCAAAAGTTGATAACTGATTCTTTGTCTTGATCTGACACCCCCGAATTAAAAAAAAAACGTATAAACTTTTTGCATGATTGTTTACAAATGCAGTATATTCAATATAATTTCAATTGTTAATCACCAAATCACAATGTTTAAGACAGTAAAACCAGCAAATTCTAACATTAAAAAAACAACGGCAACAAGCAAAAATAGGAAAAACAAACAAACACAAACTTCCTGAGAAAGTGCATCATTGCCTAAAAGAACATCAACAACAAAAAAATCAACTTCAGCCATCGCTGTCATTATTTCAGTAACTAAAAGTAATCATAGGACAAGGTTGTTTTACCCACACAAATAATTAGCAAGAACTGATGAGGTCAGTGATTGATACTGCATTATATCTAAATGCGAATTCTTATGATCAGGAACAGAATTTAAAAGCAAAAAGGGGAAAAGGGGCTTTATAAGCACTCTTACGGGTTTCTTGTTGGTGACATTATCATTAAGTAAAGTTTTCTTTTACAAATTAAGAAGACTTCTTAATGCGATTCCGTACGAAGTTTTTCACTTGAACCCATGTCCTGTTCTGCAATGCTGGTTCCTTTCCGATGCCCTTCAGTACTTCGTCCTTTCCAGGAAGACGGCCCAAAGCAATGCATTGGCGAAAGCCTCTCAGACATGCATCTTCTTCTTCCTCTGACCACCTCTTTCGTTGTGACATGTCCCTAATGGCTGGTAGAGACAAAGGACAAGTGTGAAGAGTGAGACAGGGATCGTGATAAGACTCACGTGCTTTTTTTTTTCAACATTGTGTTTCATAATTCTCTGTTTTTGTTTTTTTTTACTTCACTTCAACCTAGAAACGGACAGGCCTGATTGGAACAGACTAAAATAAATTTTGTGTAGCCAGCTCTAATGGGTACTCGGGATGAAAATTGGGTTCTCCTTTTCACTTGACATTTAATTGTCGTTATCGGTCAGGTCACCCCATCCATTACAGTTTAAAAGATATCATAGGTAATTGCAGCTTTAAATTAAGGTTTGCCCAAGTACATTGCTGACTGCAATACCCGACATCACCTATTTATACATGTAGTATAAATGCCGTAGATCATTTTGGGTGAGATTTGGATCACAGTATCTGAGGCATTGTGACGTCAGGGCAAAAAGGAGAAACTTGGTGGGGGGGGGGGGGAGAGAGAAGGCAAAACCACAGAGCATCCGCAGTTACTCAGAATCTACACACTGAAACGGTATCTTACAGAAGTTACCTTTTCTTTTGACAGATTTTGCTCGTCTCTTCACACCAGAAGGTGACACCTGGCTTTGTTGTATGTTACTGCGCAAACGGAGGGGTTCTGTCAAGAGGAGGAAGGAAATATAGAATTACTGAGAGCTTGGAGAATCGGCTATAAAAATATTTAAAACACAAATAGTTTAATAGTGCATACATTCAGATTTGTTTTTTCTTTGTGCCTTTCGCACATTGCCCTTTCCGTCGCTCTGTGACTGTCCCTCTCTAGGCTCTCTCTCCAGTCTCCCTCCCCCCCTCCCTCTATCTGTCCCTCTCTAGTCTCTCTATTCTCTCTGGATTCTCTCTTTCTCCCCCCCCCTCTCCCTGCGAGCCTGTCTCGCTAGACTGTCTGCCTGTCTCTCTCTTTCTCTAATCTTCCCCCCCCTCTCTCTGTCTCTCTCTCACGTCTTCCTCTCTCTTCGTGTCTCTCTAGTCTCTCTCTCTCTCTCTGTCTCTATAGCCTCATATTGTCTGCCTGTCTCCGTGTGTGTGTGTTTCTCTCTCTCTGTCTCTATAGCCTCATATTGTCTGCCTGTCTCCGTGTGTGTGTCTCTCTCTCTCTCTGTCTCTATAGCCTCATATTGTCTGCCTGTCTCCGTGTGTGTGTGTGTCTCTCTCTCTGTCTCTATAGCCTCATATTGTCTGCCTGTCTCCGT